>OZ019960.1:3701766-4209266 GCA_963970385.1 Theonella swinhoei | reverse complement strand
GCACAACCGAGCATACTTGGAAAATCCCTAAGCCCTTGCATCCGCCCACTCAAGCGTACTCAAATGTACTCAAACGCACACAAACGTAGAGAATACACAAACAAATCTACCACGGTGACAAGATCGTGGAGTGATAACAGAGTTACTTCGGTTGATAAAGCGATAGAGAGGTGAGTTTTTATACAAGCCAGACAGCAGACCCCCTACCTGGTAGACACGAACAAGTAACTCCAATTGTTTCTGTAGTGGTGGTGTAGTAGTGGAGTGGTGTTCCTGAGAAATAGGAGGGGAGAGAGTAGATATGTGTATGGAGAAGATACAATATGAATAATACATGAATATGGGACTGGAGTACACACAATACTTCTTAAAGGTTGCTAATATCAAGTTTGTAGCAAACAACCACAATGGCTACTGTTCCACAGTGTGAGAGTACAAAATGAAACGCATCAGTGAATAATTGGCTCTACACTAGACATAGCATATTCACAGCCTGGCTAACCAGCCACACATCAAGAGACAGACAATAGACTCAATTAGATATACACTTCTGGAATGCCTACTAACCAACAGTATAATGGTACAGATTGCAGGCACACCCCCACAGGCACATGTGTAAACATGTCAATAGCCATGCAAGGAAGGAATGAATAGGCTTAAATGTCTAAAAATGATTTCTGTCTAGGTTAGTGAATACATCATGTACACAGTGTATCCCCAGTGTATGCAGGGGAGACTAAATGACTGTATTCTAATCAGTCAAAACTATAGGCTGGCTCCAGGTATTCTACAGATAGCACAAACTGCTGCATTGAGAATTGAAACTACTGGCTCCATGTTGACACAAAGCCCCTACATCACATGTACATGTAGAACTGGTAATCAATGCATTATGTACATGCAGACGTAAATTATATCTACATGTAGTGTACAAAACATACATATATTACAAATTACGTGTGCACTACACCTGCAATGCACTTCAAAGAGCTGAGGGGTAGCCAAAATGCTATAATCCCTACTCATGTACATGTACATACAAACCAGGAATTTGCTCTGTGAATAATGGTTGGTCCACAGCTTGAGACAGGGGACACTGCAGTTCGGGTAGATCACCCTACAGGGGAGAAGGGGGAGATGGAGGTGAGTGGGAGGTAAGAGAAAGGGGGAAACACGTTCAGGAGGATGTTGGAGTACAGAGAGAGGGGGGAGGGGGAGAGAATCTGAAAATACAGACAGAATCCTGTAGTGGACATGCGGGAGTTGTGTGAGCCTGAAACCTGAAACTGGAATTTTACAAACAATCGAGACAGTGATAGAAGGGGCAGATGCCCAGGTGGAATTACAGTTTACACTTCTCATTAAAGGTTAGACAGGAGTTCAATTTTACAGACGTCTAGTCATTAGACTGACGTGTACATGTTATGACAAGTGCTCAATAGCATATTATTTCTGTAACTGTGTCAAATTACGTACCCATGTATGAAAACATGCAGACTGATATATACAGTATATAGGGAAAATGTAATCAGGTTATTTAGGTATGGCCACAAATATGTGACACACATCATTGCCTCAGATTTGTTCTCAGTGAGGGAGGAACCTGGTTACACGACCACTTCACAACAAGTTCACAAGGACCGTTTAACCTTTGCGGTATCACGTAACACATTGCTGAGATACGACATGTTGCACGACCACAATGATGTCTTGAGGCCTAATCATATGAATGGGAATTAGAGGTAGTGGGATAGGTAGGGAGCATCAAGTGTGGGACTAGTTCCAGCTCGGTGGGACAGTTTATGCGGCTATCACGACTTTCCAATGATAATCTCGTGGGACTCATCCTGCAATCTAAACCAAACCAAAGTCAAAGAGAAATAGGCATACAAAAAAGCTCTTTTAAAGCAGCTGCCACTAGCAAACCACACTGCCTACGTCAGCACTACAGCCAGCTCTTTGCGGTAGGAGGGTGCTTGTCAGTACACCAAGGCACTAGCATAACAACATAACCACTTTAAGTACTGATATGCAAATGAAAACAGCTATATACAGTGTAATTGTCTGTGTTTACCATAAACATGTATATATACATGTTCTCACCTGATAATTACATATACATTGCACGTGTAAGTATGTAGCAATAGTGTGTCTTAAGGATATACATGGAGATGTATCTGAATGAACAACTAAGATTACAATAAATGTTGTCTTTTCATTACAGCTCTAACCAATACAAACAGCCCAGTGTGGAATTTAATTCTCACAAGCTTAAAATAACACCTCCCAATACAAGACAGGATAGAGACATGTATAGTAAAGAATAGAGCCCAGCTTCATAAAGAGTAAATTAATATTGGACAGAGAGGGCATTTGCCATTGATATGCCATGTAAGATCAACAGTCACACAAAAACATGAAAAACATAGCAACAATCACAAAACACTTACAAGAAAACATGAAAAGACCCACAGACATATGTATACATGCTTGAGTTCACCTGAACTTCAGGCTGAGACGCTCGCTTTGCCTTTTGTTGCTTTGTATGTGTGATTCAACCCTGCCAGTAGAGCTGCCTCGGTAGCCCGGAATGCAGAATGTTGCGGGTTCGAGTTCCACCTGAGGCAGCTCATTTTTCTTTGAAAATGACTGTCTTGGGTGAGTTGCGTTTGTGTTGTATTGCTTTGAGAGTCTCGTGATTTGAATACTTCCATGTACACATATACATGCAGAACTTAGTTCAAAGGAACACAGCTAACAATCATTATTGAAAATAAAAACTTGATATGCACTCCCACCTGGGGCCCTACCACCATCCCAGAGGCTATGGTAACACACAACAGAGAGTCCATCGAGCTTCTCTAAAAGACAACATGTGTCGGGTTACACCAAACTAGCGATGATTACTAGGGGCAACCCGGGAAACTGTGGACACCAATTGGTAAAGGAGACCAGTTCGTACGCATATAATCATGTAGACGCCTCTATCAGCTGGTCTTAGTATGTGTAACTCAGACGAAAGCAAGAAACTGACAAGCAGTCGGCCAATTTGTAAAACTGAACAGGAAATCATCTATTTAAGAGACAAAATACATACAATGAGTGATTGTAGTTTCGGAGGTGCCTACATGTACATTACAATGTATGTACATGTTCATACCATGTACATACACTATGATGTATGCGTATGTTCCTACCAGGGGAAGGTCTGAGGATCATAGAGGTGGTTATAGAAGGTCCTTCCTGCTGCGTTCACCATGGCCACCCAGGTCCAGAAGGACAGGGTGTGGGTTGCTACACTCTTGTGCTTGTGAGCCTCGTCTGAAAATGTCTGAAGACAAAGTATAGCAGAATGGGTGCATGAAAGTATGGGGATGGGTGTACGCATGAATGGAAGTACGGGAATGAGTGTATGTAACAATGCTAAAAGAAATTTACTGCTAGTAGGAGTGATACATACCTTATGTCTCTCCTGCTCATTGTTGAGCAGAAAGGTACCAAACTGTCCAGAGTAAGAGCTCTCAACCAACACCTGTAAATGATACATTGGTAGATGGCAGATGTACTCACACCAATCACATCAGAGTGTGTTTATGAACCTTGACATGTGCATCCCATCTTCAAACTGACAGTAAATGATTGTGTTTAACCTCTACCTTATTGGATTACCAGGAACCTGGTGGTATAATGGTATTCATCTGTTCCCTTCAAGATAACACACTACCCTACTTCACTTCTGATACATTTCAATTGCAGCTGATAAGCAGATAATTCCCACTTCAACACCTCTAACAGAAGAAACAAAGGCCCATAGCACTGGCCCATAGCACTAACTATTAGCACAACTCATCACAATAAGTTTCTGAGAATTGTAATTAAGTATTCCCCTGCTTGTGCCTGGAGGGACTCTACCTGCTGCACTATCTAGATCGTAATCCAAGTGACATCCATTCCCACTATGTACTCATTCTGTAGATACCTACTGTAATGGACGACTACACTATTTACATGTACATTGTACATGCACAGACATGTATATGTACAAGCATACATGTACATGTACATGTGTACATGCAAACATGTACATCTCCAAGTGGAGTTCACCTGTTTATCAGGTTGAGATGCTTTCTGATTTGTATGCAGGATTCAGCCCAGCCAGCTGAGCTGCCTCGGTAGCTCAGTTGGTAAGAGCATCACCTGGAAAGGTGATGGTCGTGGGTTCAAGTCCCACCCGAGGCAGCCAATTTTTCTTTGAAAAATGACTGTTTCGGGCGAGTTTTGTTGTGTTGCTTTGCCTTTCTGTTGTGTTGTTGTTGTTGCCTCAGCATCTTTTGAAGTGATTGTTCATGCACACATGGTTTAACTACATACAATTTCAGCTTTGATTCAAACACCCAAATTGAATTTAAATGATGACGCAAGTTGAGCATACCCGTATATACATGTATATACATGCATGCTAGCATGCATTGTCTACTGCACATACCATTAGAAATTTCTCATTAAATTCAAAGGCAGATGGACACTGCTGCATCACCTAGGGGTAAAGGTCATCATACAGATGATATGAAAGTTACAGTCAAGTTACACCTAATGTTAGAGAGATGAGGTATACCTGCCAGACACAGTCCACCCACTGCATAAAGACTGGCCCATCCTCCTTGACACGCCCACGGCGAGTGTGTCGAGACTGGAATGGATGACCAAACCACAGCCACTCCTTCTGAACCAAAACCTACAAATAGTAATCAGTGTCATATTTTAATGTACAGTGTATGTAACATAATTGTGAAATTAGTGCAAAATTGTAAAGTTTCAGGGTTTTGATTGAAAATACTATCACACAGTACAAGAGTGTATGTGGTCTATATCCCAATTGAAAACATACCTCGCTAAGTTTGCAATAGTGAATTAATCGAATTAATTACGTTAGCAAGGTTGTGTAACACACACACACACACACACACACACACACACACACACACACACACACACACACACACACACACACACAACACACACACCTGGAAGCCATCCATTGTTCTGTAGTAAGGATCCAATAGAAGTTGAGCTAAACTAGTGATCTGGAGGGAGGGAGAGAAAGGGAGGGGAGGGGAGGAAGGGAGAGAGAGAGGGAGGGAGAGAGAGAGGGAGGGGAGAGAGGGAGGAGAGGGAGGAGAGGGAGGGAGGGAGGGAGGGAGAGAGGGGGAGGGGAGAGAGGGAGGGGAGAAAGGGAGAGAGAGAGGGAGGGGAGGAGGGGAGGGAGGGAGGGAGAGAGAGGGAGGGGAGGGAGGGAGAGAGGGAGAGGGAGGACACACACCTTATCATAAATCACATACACAAAAGTGGAATAACACCATGCAGGGGCCTAGTCAGGAGGTGACAATAGCATTGGAGGTGTGTCCATAGTAATGGTGAAAACATGGCTACATGGAATTGAATAAAGAGAACTCTTGTGTGGACTACATAACAATACAATGTCAGTGCATGTGTACACCCACCTACAAGAGAGGGGGGATATTACAGTATTGTGTGTATACATATACAATATATATAGTGGAACACTAAAGAAAGGACACTTTGGGAAAAGTACATTTGTCCAATCTTCAGAGGTTGTCCTTATCTCGGAGGTTCATGAAATTTTATAACTTTTACAATATAATGTGGTGGAATATAAGTAATGTAGTGAAGTTTGGGCATTGAGTTAGTGTGTAAAGTATTAGTCATGTAAGGTTGTCTGTCTTGCTAATTGATTGACAATTCTATCAATTGCCCGGCCGGCCAATGCAAATAGAATTTAAAGTCTAGTGTGTAAACGTATATAGCTAGCTAGACTCCAAGTATATTTACAGACCTCAGTCAGACCGTTGTTTTGTAAGCGCGTGCAGTTTCGCACTCACTACATATATAGCGCTGTACTGTGCAAGCACAACTGTGCAATTTTAGGGGAGTGGTTTCCAGGTGTCCACTATTTAGAGGCAAAAATGTACGGTGGAGCGCTGTTCAGCACAAGAATTTTGTCCGCTGTCCGGAAGCATCCACTTCTCGGAGGTTGATAATGTATTACAGCTATGGTATTTTCACACAGCAACACTCTCGGAGGGACCGTTATGGAAGGTTCCACTGTACACACACACACAGTATCCCTACACTAGTACTGTACCTGTGTAGTTCTGTCCCAGCCACAGTCATAGCTCACGAGGACACTAGCACACTCCTCCTCCAACCTGCCTACCACTGCTGAAGCTGTTTGCAATAGTTCCTGAACCCTATAGAGCCACCGAGAGTCATCCAGTGCAATAAGAAACTCATCTTCTCGTCTGTGTGTGTGTGTGTGTGTGTGTGTGTGTGTGTGTGTGTGTGTGTGTGTGTGTGTGTGTGTGTGTGTGAGACAGCAAATTGCTGTTGTGTTTGGCCCTAAGAAAAGACTCAATTCTTACACTTTGTCTTCTTCGAGGACGGCAGAGAGTTTGTTGAAACTGTGCCGTATGTTCTTATAGGTGGGGAGGTTGACTCCGTATTCAAACTGACAGTTGTGGTAGTAGTAGGCTCTCTTCTGGGCCTCTGTCAGACTGGTGTGCATTGGATCACTCAACCTGTGTGCATGGAGGGAGGGGAGGAGGGGAGTGTGTGTGTGGGCAGGGGGGGGGGGGGGGAGGGGGAGGGGGGGTACAGTCTGGTTTAACTCCTCCTTTCTTGTTACTCACGCTGCAGTAGTAGACTCTGGTTTCTCAGTAAAGATGTAGAGTTTTGTGCCACCCTGGGCCTTCTCTGTGAACACACATACAGCCTGGAGGATGGCCTCATCCAGACACATTCCACTGCTACCTGACTGGCCTCTGTGTGGAGGGAGAGGGATGATGGGTGAGAGGGAGGGGGAAGAAGGAAGGAGTGAGGCTGATGGTTACCTGTGTGTGATAGTGGGGGCTGCCCTCAGCAGGAACACACTATTGTCCTGGCTACTCCACGAGAGGGTGGGGAAACGTCCATTTCGATAGAGTTTGGCCCCACGAATAATGTCAAGGTTTGGAATACACAGCGGTACTATCAGCTCACTAGGATAGCTGGGACATATGTCTGGATCTAGTAGATGAGGAAGAGAGTGAGTGATACAAAATGGACACTGTGAACCCCCCCACTCTGAATAAGGACACTTCGATGAAGGTGTCCTCAAGTGACCACCCAAAACACCTCACTACTTTCTGTCCCGAGGGCACAGTTTCCATTGTATACTACAGCTGCAGGTATACTTACTTTCTTTGAGGACAGACGTGACATGCCACACTTGAGAGCCACTAAGTTTCATCCTCTCCATCTCATCTGTATATGAATCACACATTGACCTTTGACCTTGTAACATGTGGAGGGCACAATTTTGGATTTTGGCCTATTACAAATTTCTCCCCACCTTGTAGCTTGAAGAAGTTTGGAAGAGCAGTGGTGTGCAAGAAGTTGGGGTTTGGGTGACGAATTGCAGCACAGTAGTAGAAGGCAAACAGTTCTTGTGGTGTCTGGAGGTGGAGGAGATTATAGTGTAGGGTTATAGGACGGCAATTGTTTTGTCTGTGTGTGAAACTACCACTCCACTAGAACACTAGTCAGTACCAACATACTTACAGGGTTTCTTTGGGGGGGGGGGGGGGGGGGGCGAGAGGGGGCATTTGCCCCCCCCCCCCTTTAAAAAGTTTTGCCCCCCTTAAGTCAAAGAGATCTTCCTCATATACAGCCACATGTGTTTCATGTTACCCCCCAAGATTTTTCGTACATGCGGTTCGCCCCCCTTGTCACTTTTTCTGAAATAAACCTTGACTTACCATCTCAACTAAGATCTTTTTCTCTAAAAGCTCCTTCAAGCCATCAGCATCATACTTGTTGTGAGGATGGACGTGTAGTTTCATGTAGCGGAAGTTTCTAGCTTGTACCACGATCCCTTCGGGGAGTCGAATCCCATCCTCTTTTAGAGTAACTGCTGGTTGCTTCTTGATGGAATGTATGGAGAAGAGAGGTATAGAGCAACTGAAGGAATAGCGAGCTGGTGAGGGAGGAGAGAAATGAAATGAATAGGGAGAGGGGGGAGGGGGGAGGGGGAGAGGAAGGAGGGAGGAGGGAGAGGGAGAGAGAGAGAGGGAGAGGAAGGGAGGAAGGAGGGAGGAGGGAGAGGGAGAGAGAGAGGGAGGGAGAGGAAGGGAGGAAGGATGGAGGAGGGAGAGGGAGAGAGAGAGGGAGAGGAAGGGAGGAAGGATGGAGGAGGGAGAGGGAGAGAGAGGGAGAGGAAGGGAGGAAGGAGGGAGGAGGGAGAGGGAGAGAGGGAGAGAGAGAGGGAGAGGAAGGAAGGAAGGAGGGAGGAGGGAGAGGGAGAGAGAGAGAGGGAGAGGAAGGAAGGAAGGAGGGAGGAGGGAGAGAAAGGACACCTTACAATCTACCTAGTTACGTGCCATTACATGTATAAAGGTATACAATGTACACATGCATTCACTGGAGGTTGGAAGTGGAGAGACTGATTGTCCCAATGGCTGCTGGTTGAGTGTGCTGAATGGTGTGATGGGAGGCAGTGGTTCTCCGTCCCCCACATAGGCATAGGTAGAGGAGAGATTGAGGGACGAGACAGGGAATGATGACCGGACGGAAGGAATGGAGTGACGTTGGGCCATTAGGGAGGAGTTACGACTCTCCTCTTGCCACTCTGGAGACAAGGTTGGGTGGAGGGGGGAGGGGGATCGGGGGAGTTCAGAGGAGGAGGGAGGGGACTTGTAGCGAGGGTTTGAGAGGTCTGATTCTGACGAGGTGTCGGGGTGGTCACTGGAGACAGCATCAGAAGGAACTGCCATTGTCTTAACTGGAGATCCAGCACTGGGGCTGGGCGGAGAGAGAGGCTGTCGTGTGGGTGTGGTCTTGGTTTTCCTTTTTCGGCGTGGAGGAGCGACAGGTTGATCACCATCTGACGGTGGCGTAAGGTCTGAGGATTTGTTGGGGCTTGTAGTGGAGGACTCTCCAGGGTCATTATCCACCGTATCAGGTGTGCTTTGTGAGGAGGGAGGGGGAGGGTGTGCTCTGGTGAAGGGAGGGGATGGTTTAGGAAGGAGGGGGGGCTTGGCAGAGACGGGAGGGCGTGAGTGGGGTACCCGTGAGGTGAACTTAGGTGACTGGGAAGGGGAAGGGGATTTACGTGGGACTGGGATGGGTTTAAAGTCAGCGGGCAGACTGAAGCCAAACCCTCTCTCTGTGGAGTCCAGCCTGTCCAGTGTGTCAGCCTTACGAGGGAGAGGCTTTGGCTTCTTCACCAATCCTGGATTAGAAATACTTCTCTCTCTCTTCTCCAAAGACCCAAGTTTCAGAACAGAGCTGTTGGCATACTCCACTCCCCTCCCTCCCTCCCCACATCCATTCCCCATCCCTCCATCCTCACATTCCTCCCCTCGAGTCTCTGATAATGTGTTGGAGGTAGACATTAGCCCAGGGGGCTTTTTCGGAGGGGGCGGGGGGCCACGCTTTCGGGAATGAGGAGATAAGTGCTTATCCCCATCACTGGCAGTACTGTGGGGCTGTTTCATAGGGATGGCACTTGAAGACTTTCCCTCTTGAACAGTCCCTGTGTGCAGGATAGATTTTTTACTCTGGCCAGGAATTTTCACTGGAGTGGAGTACACGGGAGACTCTGAACGCTGAGAAGACTCTTTTGGGGCTAAGATTTGTATCTTGGAGTAGCTGGCAGCGACCTCTTCAGGTGGGTCATGGCTGTCCTCCCCACTCTCTTTGTCAGATGTTGAGTCTGCATCCGCATCGGGAGCCAAAAATGAAGCACTTCTTTGAAACCATGACTTCCTGGTGTACTCCTGTCTCTGCTGCTCCAAGGAAGGGTCCAAGAGTCGCGATGGATCCACAAGTGATTCAGGATCCAATTTTTGTTTCTCTGTCTCAAAGATGGGCGTCATGGAACTGGAGTACTTCTCAAAATCAACCTCTTCTCTCTCCTCCCCCATACTAAGCAGAGCCCCGTTCTGACCTGGAATAGAGACAGAAATGAATTACCACTCCAATCAGACATCTGGAAAGAGAGAGCCTTAGCTGCTCCAAAGATGGAATCAAAATATTTTTTTTCTTACCAAAGCTGTTAGGCATAACAGTCCAGCTTCCAGAGAGAGGGTCACTGTCATCAGTAGTGAGGCTACTGGGCGGGGTTCCATCGCCAGCTGTGGTTGCCAGGACAACAGGACTGAGAACAGATCCATTGGTCAACGTGTCATAAATCGTAGTCTCCACCGATCCAATAGTAAATGCTGTAGGCTCATACGAAGTGGGAGAGAGATTCTGTTCCAGTTCTCTCTCGGTGGTGTGTCCCTCTGAATTCTCTGAGACGGAGCTGACAGATGACCCGGAGTCCCAGTGCATGTCTTTATGAGCCATTCCTCCCTTTCTTTTGACCGGTATACGCAAGCTCTGTGCTCCGCGGTGAAACACAGAGCTGATGTCACTCCATACACCACCCGCCCCATCGGTCGTGTCGGCATGAGCGCGGGTCTTGACTGTACGTCTCAGGGATCCAGACTTTTTGACAGAAAGGACATTGTTTTCACTGCTGGAACGGTTGTAAATCTTCAGCGAGTTCAGCTTGAATTTAGAGTGCCTGAAAATAAAAGATGATGTCAATTGCCAAGCCTTTGAATGGCAAGTAATGTACACAGCAGTCAATGAATACACTATTTACCCTTTGGGGATCTGCTCCGGGTTAGTGAGATAAGAGTTAAAAGTAGCAGAGGGTCGACTACTCAAAATCTTAGGGAATTTCCCTGTATCCAGTGAGAAATTGAAATCTTTCTTTCCTGGGAGGCCTTCAAGAATAGACTCACGACTCTCGGGATCCTGAATGTAGTAGATTTTGAACAGCCTTTGAGGTTGCATTTGACAAATTTACTAGTTAGTGTACATGCCTTATCTTTCTAAGCATCTCATGGATGATTAAAGTCATGTATCAAAAAACAGCTTTCATGCTGCATGTACAAGGATGTTTTTTTAAATGAATGACTACGTTTTGATCACACTATGTTGGTGTTCTTCAGGTCAATACTAAAATAATGTGTGTGTGTGTGTGTGTGTGTGTGTGTGTGTGTGTGTGTGTGTGTGTGTGGTTCCTCACTGAGATGGAATTTCCATTGAAAATTATTCTAAAGTTTGTGATGTAGACAGAGCCGACTGCCAGCTCAGAGAAGCTGTCAAGACATGCCACACGGTGCTGCTGCAGGAGCAGCTCTTCTCCAGGGAGCAGTGGAGGGAGGGGTAGGTTGGCTGGAGCATCCGTAGGGTACTTCAGGGATTCCTGAGGAAGAGAAAGGGGAGGAGGGAGGAGGGGGGAAAGGGGAGGGAGATGAAGATTGAGATCAGGATTCGATCCTATATTGTTGTGCTAAGGGCGAGGTTGACTCTAACATCCATTAGGAGATAGTGAGAGTGAGTAAACTGCGGCTATAGTTTTTAAGACACACGCACTCACTCTATATGTATGTGTGTGTGCTACCATTTGCATATGTGACTATAACAGCTGACATATGTAACAAGCACAAGCATACACTTCCTTATTGGGAGCCACATGGAGAAATATTTTCATAGCTGTGATGATGACTTGGCAGTGTATATATACATATATATATATATATATATATATATGTAGCGTACCATCACTCTAATGGTCGCTCTAGTGGTGGAGTGGTGGAGTAAGCAACGTTGTGATGATGTGTATACATGGAACCTCTAGCAGCAACCTTTCTACATTACATACAGTGTACACGTAACTTACTAGATTCTAGTAACAGTGTCTGTGTGTGCATTAATGCAATCGAAACACTACATAATATTATGTGCTCCTCAATTCGCAACTACTCCTGAATAGACAACACATACTGACTACATAGGCAAATATAAGGGCAGAAGTGATAAGTGTGCTGGCACTATGTGTGTACACAGGCAAGGCAGTTATGGAGATGCCCTCCCTGCTCCACCCCAGTGTATTGTAGCCCATATCAACATCACTAGTGAAGGGGTGATCGATAGGAGGGAGTTGTTCGTGTTCCCCTCTATTGTGGATATATACGGAGGGAGTCCCCCTATTGTGGATATATACAGAGGGAATGGGTCATGTTCCCCCTTATTGTGGATATATGGAGGGAGTCCCCCTATTGTGGATATACGGAGGGTGTGGGTCATGTTCCCCTCTATTGTGGATATATACAGAGGGAATGGGTCATGTTCCCCCTTATTGTGGATATATGGAGGGAGTCCCCCTATTGTGGATATACAGAGGGAATGGGTCATGTTCCCCCTATTGTGGATATACAGAGGGAGTGGGTCATGTTCCCCTCTATTGTGGATATACTGAGGGAACGGGTCATGTTCCCCCTATTGTGGATATACAGCTAGGGGGGAATGTGAAGACCCAGCATTTAGGGTGTCTATATCCACACTCATTATTATTCAAGCATACATAAACACACACACTATGTTGACTATATACAAATACAGAAGTATGTGTACACTTCGTCAACTCCATAAGGGACTGACTAATATTTTGAGTATGTAACTATTAATAATCACTTAGCAGTTGTAATAGCAGGTGGGTGGTGTGACTTGCATGTGTTCACCTCTTACATGGCACAGCACAAGTGTTGTGCACTCTTGGCAAAGTGAGTAGGTTCAGAGAACACTTAACAAAATGGGTGACAAACTGAGTACTATACAAGGAGAGCATGTATTGTAATCCTGTCAGGTGACTTCCAAACATTAGTGTACACTTCTGAAGTGTCAGATAAGCCCGATACTTTCAGTATGGGTAGTTCTACATCCCTTGGGTATCGATCTAAACCTGAGGGGTCATGAAATGACACTTTCTGGAGCATCGAAACCTCTATATGTCAACCCGAGCATCTCTGTACGTTAGAGTGGTCATGTACATACAATACATGACGACCTGATGCAAGGACGGCTCTCTAACAGGGATATTGTGACACATATTAATCCCACAATCCACAAAGCTGTTTTACTGCACTATACAGTCATCCAATAATACATCCTTTACACATATACCACCTTCTTCACACCCTGGCATTCATGGACATACCTGGGCAGCTCTGGGCACTCTCTCCTGAAACACTGGAAGCTGCTGGGCTAAGTACTCGGGGGTGAACTTCTGACGGAGGCAACCAAAGCTACTAGAAGCGGTAATACTCTGCAGTGAAGACATGACGTAGCTTCTCCGATGATCGATGAGAGGGCCTTGACTACGTCATAAGTCTTTGAATAGTCGAGTACGTCTGGTTACGAGTGGCGCACCAAGAATTCCTGCAACGACGCCTTTGGCTGAGCTGAACACATGCAGCCAGCAGTGTAAAAACTGACATGCGTAAGCAACAAATGATTATCACATGACCTACTTGTATGTACATGTGTACGCATGCGCACAAAATGCGACAACTCAATTCAAGTACTGAGCTAGACGTTGCCTGACAATGCTGGTATAGGTGCTGTTTGGGGGTGTAGAGGAAACTGGAGAAGGACAATGGACCGCCTTTTTATCAGTGTCCGGTGTAGGATTTCTAACAGTGATAAATACAGCTGGCTTCTGGAGTTGGAAAGCATCTTCTTCCTCATCCCTCACTGTTCCTTCTCCCTCCTTCATTCCTCCTTTTCCACCCCTCCCTTCCTCCATCCTTTCCTTTTCATCTGCCACAGAACTGGTGTCCATATCCAGCACATGGAGGTCTGGATACTTTTGTGCAATATCTACACACACATCATGCAAAAAGTGAAACTGTATAACAAATGCAAACAAAAAATTATAGTCTCACACCTCGCAGATCAGTCATGTCCTCATCTTCCACTTGGCTGTACTCATTCTTTCTCTCAATAAAGAGCCTTGGAGGAGGAGCTTCAATGTCCTCCACTACATCCATAGGCAGAATTTTAGTACATGTACAATATGATTAGATTTGCTTACCTCTTGATAGAGAGATAGAGTGGGAGAAAAGGGTAATGCTGCCAGAAAGAAAATGCATTAAACATGTTCAGGACACATTCTGTACACATCCTTCCAAAATTACCTATTGCAAGTGAGGCTGATTTCTGCTCCAGTCAGCTCTTGTCTATTTACCCCCTCCACTGTTATCACACCCACAGTAGGTATTACTCTGCAGAGCTATACATGTATAAGGTGCAAAACCTAAACCTTCAGCTAAATATGTTAATTAACCCCTGGTATGGAGATGCCATTGCAGCTTCTCTGAGGTTTCAATAATTCCCTCCTGGTTTGTATTACAACATTTCCTAGAACTGGTTGTCAAGCAGATTAGTGGGTACAGACTATGGAGATTCAGCTGAGATTACCCTGACTTTTTACAGTGTAGTATTTATGCATATACCTGCAAGCCAGTGAATGACCTTGTGCTTCTTTGTGAATTGAGATGGAGTTGAAAATGTATTTGGTGTGCATCCTATAACAAAGGAAGGGTAGTATGTACATTGATGCAACATAACTTTTCTTCTACCTTCTCAAGACACTGCTTGTGCTCCAGTTGGAACCAAATACACAGAAGTTGATTAATTGCAGCCCTGTATGATGCTGCTGTCTCACCATTGAACAGTGCGGCCAAGAGCTCTGGAACACACAAAGTCCTCTTAGGACATGCCTCAAGGTCCTTTATTTTTACTCCAGACTCCCTAACTCTGCAGCTTGGGATATGAATATCTAAATGAATGTAGGTGGTTGTTGTCCAGTCCAGTATACATTCCTTCCCATATGATATCATGTGAGGAATATTCTGGAGGGTTTGTATAAGTTTATGCTGAGCTACTACTGTTGTTGGTTGAGCGACAGCCATTTTGGTTACTCTAGTGTTCCCATGTTGGAAAACTGAATGTTGCTCTCTTGCCTCTGTCTCTTGGAGTAAGGTATTCCAACGTGAGGGAGCTCGCCAACCTTGCAACGAGTCCTCCTCGTGTTCCAGCTCACAGAGTAGTGCCTCCGCTCTGCAGTCCTGCACGTAGTTATGTAACACTGCATCTTTACTTGGCCGCCCGTTCACGCCAACAGTCAGTTCGGCTGTCGACCCATGCTTACGAAAGTAGCTCAGGACGTCAAAGCCAGTATGAAAGAGTGGGTCATCCCTCTCTCGCCTCGTGAATCCGAGCGAGGTTTGAGGCCTTGACGTCTGCTTGCTAACACTGCTGGACCTTAGAAAGCTTGAGGATGGACGAGAGGATCTAACTCTACTCATGTCTCCAGACCCTCCCCCAAATGGGCGGTGGTCCGCGAGTGGGCGTGACTTGTCATGTGATCTAAGCCACGAAGAAAGATGCGTTTGTCCCTGCTCCTGTCCCTGTCGCTACTATCGACTTACTTAGTGAATGTGACCAACGGCGACCCTGTTCCAGCGCCCCGTTACGTTGTGAACTTAGATCTGCCCGCACAAGACCGCTGGAACCATGTGATCGTCAACTATAAATCTGACCTACAGAACCTCGTGAAAGAGCTCAAGAAGATGGTGTCCCCAGAAGTGCTCATACTCGCTTCAATTCTCGGTGACAGCGTGGAGAAGTACGTGCCGTATCCTTACAATCTGGAAATGGTCGGGGTAGCCACGGCAGGCGGTGTAACACTGGGCGAGACGCTGCTTGGGAACTTGCTGTACGAGGTGACGGCGTACAACTCGGGTAAACTAGCGCAGAAGGCGTGCACCAGCATCGTTGCAGAGGCGCTGAATGGTACTATGTATCACGGTAGAAATTTGGACTATTCCTTTACAGAGCTTTTGAGAAATTCTACCATCATTGTTGACTTCCAGTCCAACGGAAAAACACTCTACACAGGTAAGTAGTGCTGCTAATAGGTGTGGGACTGCAGGGGTACTATGTAAGGTAGGGTGAGGTAATTCTGAAATTGATTGTTGATATCGTTGTCTAAATAACCACATGTAGTTACAGCATAGTGTCTAGATCTTACGCTAGTTGGCCAACGAGTTACCTCCTTGACATGGGTGCTTTCAAATTACTGTTGCTTGGAGTCCATTCTGAATTACCCAGCCCCACCTTAGAATGATTCAATCATGGTATTTGGGGAAGTAAAAATAGTGTGTCCCAAGGCATTCTCTGTTGGTGTGTGTGTCCTGATTAGAGGCATCCACTGTACCTGTTCTGCAGGTACCACATTTGCAGGTTTTGTCGGTCTACTGACTGGTCAGAGACCTCACGCATATACCATAACACTTGACCAGAGAAATGAAGGAGACTGGTGGATGAATGCCCTGGAGGCACTGGCTGTCGGAACACATGGTGTTGCATCCTTTCACATTCGGGACACCCTAGCAGACTCTTCACTGGGTTTTGAAGATGCAGTTGAGAAACTGGCATATGAACCGCTGGTGGCACCTTGCTACTTGATTGTTGGAGGGGTGGGGTCAACCGAAGGTGTTGTTATAACTCGAAACCGTATTGCCGCTCTTGATATCTGGAGAGTGAATGGGTTCGAAGGTCAATGGTTCTTGGTGGAGACAAACTATGACCACTGGGAGCCACCACCCAAGTCTGATGATCGGAGAGACCCTGCTATTAAGGCAATGAATGAGATTGGGCAAAGCAATGTGAATACATCATCTCTGTTCCATGTTCTCTCCACCCCTCCAGTTTTGAATAGTGGCACTACCTACACCGTTACTATGGCAGCCAGCATTCCAGAATTGTACAATGTATGGATACGCCACCCATGAGGGAGATGTGTGTGTGTGTGTTTGTGTGTGTGTGTGTGTGTGTGTGTGTGTGTGTGTGTGTGTGTGTGTGTGTGTGTGTGTGTGCGTGTGTGTGTGCTTGAAACTCTTTACAAGAATTTGAATTATTTTAACTGAGGATCTATATCTAGGACTAACTATGCGCATAATTAGGACTCGGTATGCGCGCGCGCAGATAATTAGACCCCGTGACGTCATAACATTGTAAATTGATGCGCACTTTTTGAGGGGTCATTACATGCATAAAAGCAATTTCATCGCCGCAGTAACTTTAGCCTATAGGTATCGTAAACGTTGGTGCTAGCCGTGAGAAGACTCGCCTAGCCGGCGAAAAACTGACATCTACTGAAGTCTGCTGGCTCCGTTATTCCCGAGACATCTCAAACGAAGATACCGTCCTGTTTTCGTGCGATAGCTCTTCAGAAATACTCCCAAGTACTGCAATGATGGATACTCTTGCACTGAGTGATGGACTTTGCAGACAGTACAAACGTGTAAGTGGTACTTTTTTAAAACGTACGTTCTTTGCAGGATGCAGACCGCGAGAAATTTTTTTGAGCTGAAATAAGGGCCGCAGACTAACAGCGCAATTCCCTCCATCGAGCGCCTATGGATGGGTTACGGTCTTGTTTTTGAAGTATTTCTGGCAAGGCAAGATGTGCTTCTTGTGGAAGTGACATTTTCGAGGCTGAGGCTCGAGGCTCGGATCCGTGGCTGTTATGCAGCGTCCCCCATGTCCGGCCAAGCCCTCGAGTGTCAGTGTTAGTCTGCAAGCGCAGTGCCTGTGCGGTTTTTACGTGCAGCTACGTAAAACTTGGTGCACACACAGCTGCAGTGTTGCTTGGCCTGTAAATATATTCACACAGCGGCGGGCTTTTGGAAACTTGTTAGCACCTTTTTTGTTGATTTTTACTTCCTGTTGTACTATGCGACGTTTACTAACTGACAAACTGCCACCTTTTTCCCATTTCAGACTAGCAGCAATGGAATAAAGACACAAGTGTATTATCCTCCTCCCACCTCTACCAACCGCCCTCGTTCCCACTCAACAGGCAGCCCTGGCCCCACTGCCAAAAGGACCACCATCAAGATCATTGTGGGCGGAAAGAGTTACACGAAAAACAGGTATGAGGAATCAAAAAAGCCCTGTCCAAGCAGTACAAGCCGTTACAAGACAGAACTGTGTCGGCCATTTCAGGAGTACAGGGTGTGTAAGTATGGTGACAAGTGCCAGTTTGCACACGGGGAGCAAGACCTTAGGATAATGCCCCGACATCCGAAATACAAAACTGAACTTTGTCGAACTTATCATTCCACTGGGTTCTGTCCGTATGGTCCTCGCTGTCACTTTATCCACAACCTGGATGAGGCACGTCAGCCAATGCCCGACACTCCACCCTGCAGCCCCGTGAAGAAAACTGTGAATGCATTCACGTCTTCGCTTCCCATCAGTCCCTCTCTCGACTCTGGAATCTCATCTCCTGATGGGTACTTGGGCTGCCGGAGCTTCGAGTTTCCCACCATCAGCTCCCAGGGAAGTGGGTCAGGATCAGATGATGAGAGAGGCCGAGGTTCAAATGGAGTGGGTTATGCTTACTCCCCAAATGGTGATTTTGACCTGGAGGCCAGTGAGTCTGGCCTGCAAGCTGACTACTCCAGTCCTGACATCTTTGCCGAGTCAGATGGCCCTTCTTCTTGCAGTAGCTCCCCACTTAAACCCATTGGCAAAGGCTTTAACGTGCCCTCTGACCCCGCCCTTGACCTTCAGAACCTGTTGATGGGCCTTGGTATCAAGGACACGCCTCTCCCTCCTCCCCCTCCTCCCTTGTCTCCACCTATTTCGGCCAGCTCCCTCAACTCAGCACGTCGTCTCCCTGTCTTTGACGACATGCTGAATTCCAAGAGCGACTCTGCGCTCCTGATGGGATATGTAAGTGACCCAGGTAGAGACTCTGGCTCCTTCTTCCCCACCTTTCCATGATGTATGTGTCCCTTTGTCTCCCACGTCTCTATTCATTCATTGCTCACGTCATTCAAATCATCACTTAGCATTTCGGCTTGCTACATTATATCCTTGGGAATCCTACCCACCATTTTTGCTGCTACAAAAACATATTTGACAGAACTTTTCTAGCGCCACCAATGCTTGTGCATGTGGTGTGTGTGTTTGTGTGTGTGTGTGTGTGCTTGACCCATTGTGTGAAATGTTGCCAGAAAACTCCCATCACTAGTAATATATAGTACACAGGTTTGACTCTGTTTTTTAGATACATGTTGTCACATGATATGCCCTTCTCACAAATACTTAATGGCTATTGTAAAGCTATTATTTATTTGTCATTTATTTATATTGACTGTCAAGTTTTCTAGGTATCTCTTTACACTTTTACTAATTATTTTATGCTTGTAGACTTGGATCACGTGTACAATCATTTGTGGCATTTTACACCCCCATTATTCATTAGTTAGCCAGTTATTCATATTTTTGCACTCTTAATTATTTATTTATTTATTAAACTGTATCTGCCCTTAATTGTGTATCTGCCCCCATCAAAGAATTCAAATTATTTATTGGTAAATATTTATATCAACAAGTGTAAAAAACAGTTGTTTCTAAGTCCCACCTGTATTTGTGTTTCAATGAACAAAATACACAATGACAATGTATTTGGATGTGGCCAACTGCAGGTGGGCACTGCCAAAGCCTGCTAAAATCACACTTAGGGTGTGTCTTGTCTGTTCCTATGGCTCAGTCCCTTTTAACGCTGGCTATGTAAACTAGGCACATTGGGACAAAAGAAACTCAGTATTATTAGTGATGTGTCGTAATTTCAGAGGTTGAAAGTACAGGTGTATGGCATTTGAGAGAGCAAAAGGTGTCCCGTTTACTGTTGAGTCCAGATAGAGGGGTCTTGCTGCATCGTTATGGCCAAGCCTGGGAGCATGTTCATGTGACTAAGTTTGGCAAAGCTTCTGGTGCATGTATGGCTTATGTAACACAAGCCCTGGCAAGTTCTATATGTGGGAATGGGTGAACAAATATTCTGATCCACTGCCAAAAATGGTGAAATAGAAGTAGAGTTTTTGTGTATACATGACAGTGGTAAGTGACTGTATATTGATGCCAACTACCAGTGTGTGGATTATAAATTAAAGGTGATTGTACCCCTAGCTAGCCACATGGGTGTGGCCTTGCCAGAATGCAATTATGGTGCTCACAGTTGTAAATCCCATACTGGAGCTGCTCAAATGGTGTGACATAATTGGTGCTTCAGTGGAGAGAAGGCTTCAGTTATTCCACTTTGCATTATGAGTGAAGAATGTGTGCTAGCTGACTCAGCACCACACCACTGAAATTTGGATAGGAAGTATGCTGGTTTTCACCCATTCATAAATCCTGAACACAATTGCAATAACAAGGAACAAGATTGATATGATAATTTCGTAAGCCAAAACTCCAGATCCCTGTGCCAAGGTTGACCCAGCTGTCTTCTGGGGCAGTGCCAAATTACACCCACCTTGTGTACTTGTTCCCCAACACCCACACATTGAGAAACTTGTTCAGGCACAGAGGAGGTGTGACCACACCTTTTCATGAAATACATTATTAGGCCAAGCAGGACATTTTAAAACGCCACTAAAGCACAACACGTCCAGCTTTCAAGCGAACCGCAAAACCATTACAGTTCAAAGTCTGTTAGAAAGATGTTCAGGGAGGAGGGAGGGAAGTTGGGTGGTCAGGGTGGAGGAAACAAGGCACCATTTATACACCTTACATTCCAGTCAACAGGTAGACAAAGCAGGGGTATTGTTCAGTGGGAGGGAATACACTGTTCCTGATTAGGGACAATTGCTGGCTAGTGAGATAGTATGACTTAGTTTGTATAGCAGACACAGTGTGATATAGTGAGGGGAGGGTAAATTATAGGCAGGAAGTCAGGATTGAAAGACATGGCTGTCCCTCAACTTCCCATTTGGACACCACATTACAGAAACAGCAGTTACCTACTTGATGAAATCCAGCAAGGGAAATGTTTTCTCATAGTGAAAAAAACACTTCCCAGAACACAGCAAGAATGATTTTTACCAGGGAATTGTGTGTGTCATCAGCATAGCTATAGTGTAGGAATGTGAATATTCAGCTGCGTAGGTATACATCTAATAGTAAGTGGCATGTTATGTACACTACAATACTCCAATCTTTAACTTACAACCCCTTGTTAAAGTTAACATAAAATACATTCCATTACAACATCTACATCAAACATATGCTTACATGTACACTCCACGTGCACTACATTGCATTACATGATAGTTCAATACCACTGCAAATAAAAGGAGCCAATTGGTTACATTTATGCAGTGTGCAAAATCAGCAGTGGTGGGAGTAGACACACACTACATGTATACACACAATTGGAGCAGTTTTGATAGTGACAAATAAGGAGCTGTGGGAAATGGAATTTTAGAGCCATTAATTACTTGCAGAATCTTTCCTTTATTTTCTCATAGAATACCCAATCCTGTAGTCAATGTGTGTGGGAGTGGTAGAAGGAAAGAAAGTGTGTTGCATAGTAAATATTTTCTTTATGCATTACAGGAATATCAGGTCACAGGTACAATGGTCCAACACAGACCAACCAATAACACACACATAATGAGGCCAAATTTGGAATGCACTTTGGCTCCTCAGGTTACTAACACTGAATGGCCATTATACCAGTGGACAGTACACAGCATTTACTACTACATATTTCGAGTTGTGTACAGCGCAATATCACTAAAGTGATGTTCAGGTTAAGTGCCCAATCATGTACATCATGTACATCATGTATACTGAAACACCCTCCTATATACCCCCTAATAGCAACAGTGTATAGGGTACATTGACAATACATACAGGACACCATTTTTTACTGAACTTAATTACCCTACCACACACAAGAACGTAAAAAGTAATACCCTTTAAATTACCTTTACAACTTCTAAGTATAGGCAAACAGTGGACACCTAGTACTATATTTGGCCCTAACTCTCAATGTGTAACAGGAGAACCAAATGCAATAACAGAGCACCAGGTGCAATACACAATTAGCGTGTGCACACCCAATGTATATATAGGAATCAAATGCCATTCAGAAACCATCTAACGCTCAAGGAAAGCTTCAGCAATCAGATTTGGGCATGTTGTGCAGAGTCAGTTGTGTTATACACACAAGACTATGACAAGACTATGTATACATGCATCCCCAGAAGGCGTTGAAGCAGTAGAGTGCTTGTAGAACAGTATTGAAGGCAGTGAAGCCTTAATACGTCATTTGTAATACATGAAGGTATGCGAAATTAATCCCTGTATGCATCATGTGTAAACTAACAACAAAAAAAACACATGTATGTGTACATGATTTACAAATACACCTGTGCAGTGTGTGTGTGTGTGTGTGTGTGTGTGTGTGTGTGTGTGTGTGTGTGTGTGCCCCCAGGAGGGTGGCTGCAGTTCAGCAAACAGGTATTGTCCAAAGCCTAAATAACACTACATCAATTGGCAGCAGGTGTTGTGATTTCAATGAATACCGCTAGTTGAGCAGAATAACCACAAGAGTCCATGAATACTTAACAGTGGTGGACTCTGTACAATCATGTCCACTGCTATCAGCAATCAGCACATAGTACAGTGGTAACTTCTAACCATCCAAGTGGCCATCTGGCATACTCAAATGGTTTACATCTTTGACAGCCTACACTACATAACCATCAAATTGCAATTCTTAATGCGTCCATTAATTCTGGAGGCCTAACTATACAGCTGGAAACTTTTCTTTTTGTGGCAGTGTATCCTGATTACACAGTACACACTGTGGCACTACACTACACTTGCAGTGCATAGTTTTTGTTGCTTGTATCATTAGATCTTATCACAACATCAGCTCTGTTCCAATGGAGGAATACACTATAGTGGCTACATAAATGTTTTGATCTGCAATAAAAACAGTTTGCTATATTCTCCAACATACACAGTCCACTCTAATACCTAATTATTCCTCTTGTTATAAACACAGTAACAATAATTATCAAAGAAGGGCATAATTACACATCACTGATAATCCAATTGTACACTACACTCACACTAAATTGGCCAATATATTTGTAACATGTGTCATCTTGTACATAAATACATCATAACATGTGTTAACTTGTAAATACATACACTGTAACAGGTGTTTAATTGTTGTACACACATCACATCCTACACACATAAATCATTAGCATGTACACTGCATAGCTGATGTGTACTACCTGGCACTGGAGGTAAGAAGAGAAACAAAAGCCTTAGACCACCCAGCCCTTAGCCACATCGTGTGGGAGTTTAGCACACACCTAATACTACATACAACTCTAGTATCAAGGGCACACATGTATGCAATGCAGGCAGTGTAGTGCTTACTTAGACTGTAATGCCTACACTAAACCCTCCAGTGTAGGCACACTGAGATTGACCTATAAACCTAGAGTTGGGAAGACCTCTCTTATCAGTTTCCCCCTTTAGACATATACACAATGAGTGCTGTACAAATAGAGACATTACTGTCTATTAGGCAGCATACCATCTGTTTACACCACTAGTCTATAGTACATGTATAGTATCTAGTAGGTGAACTGTTGCGCAATAGGTCATAGTGGAGGGCAAGGTACAGCAATCATAACAGTTATAGTGCAATGTGAAGGCAATTAGCAGAAGGCAGCTGGCAGTGTGAGTGGAGCGCCAAGTCAAAGCACATCCCTCCAACAGGAATTCAATGTGTATATACTTTCTATTCAAAGAGAGCTAGTTTGGTCGGAGAAAGTGGCCCTAATTTCTAATGCAAAAGTGGAACATTGGGGGGGTGGGAATGGGGAGGTGGTGTGTGTGAAGGGGGGGAGGGGACTATGTGGGTGGTGGGGGAGGGTTGGTGGGTGTCGACAAGGACTAACAGACAGATGAACAGCAGAGGCATGAATGCATTGGGCAAGCAGAAGCAAACCCACCTAGTTGTTGCTAGAGAAAGTGAACAATGAACAATAATTAAATATCAAATCAGTCTACATGTAATCGGATATTGGTGACACTGTATCTATACAGCTATATATATAGGTGGTGCTCCCAATTAATGTCAATTCAGTTCCCATCATATCAGGCTATGTAATCAACACACATGGCTATTGGGGACAAACCTCTTCTGAAACAGAAGGTTTAACTCGTGAGAGTGCTGACAGGAAGTGATGCATTGCTAACGAGCACCCGCTAACATCCACCTCTGTTGCCCCTGGCGATGAGTGCATTCCACGACCTGATTCGTTAGAAGCCACCCAATGAGAAGATTCCAACTTCATGTACTCCTTCAGTGCTGCAATGGAGGCCTCTCGAACTAGAGCCTTCAGATCAGCACCACTGGGAAAAGAACAGCCAACACAAGATACCATCAGTCAATGATTATCGCTAGCAGTGCAACCACACATCAAGTAAATATTAAATAAGCCCCATGGGTTACCACATGTATTATGGTTTCTATCATACTAGCTGTGTCTATAGAGACCCTTGGCACACATAAGATAGTGCCCTACTAGCCCAAACAAAACAACTAAAATATGTTTTTAAGATCTGTGTATTCGCTAGTGGTGAATTTATTTAGCGAACATTCCTGACCAATACACTGCAATATACCTTACAACCACTAGGTAAACAATGTTGATAACAGAGTGTACAACTCTAACAACTATAATGAGCATGATTGTAAACAGATAACGCTACACTAATCTGCAGTCAGGTGTGTCATTATGGGGTTATACTACGGATATAATTTGGGGTATTCCTAAAAGGCTAGTATGTGGGTGTTGTTGTCTTGTTGTCTGTTCCACACATAAAGTATGTTTAAGCTTCTCTGAATCTTTGCCATAGGTTGGCTGTAGAAACCTACGAGAATCCTGCAGTGTGGCTGGGACTGGCCAGTACAGACAGGTCCACACTTGAGTCCAATTGTGGCTGTGTTCCATTCTGCAATCACATCAACATACCCACCATAATATTGTACACCTATGTAGTGCTTGAAAGGTCAGAACACCTCACACCTCCTCACTAATCAGGACACCTCGCTAACAAGGGCGTAAGAAGATGACACAGCCTACATGTACCTATTCGGGCTAAGGGGGTCTGGGGGCATGCTCCCCCAGGACATTTTGTATGCTCTGAAATCAACTCTGGTGCATTCTGAGACAAATATTAAAGTGGTCTTTCCAAAAACATGGGGGGCCCTGCTTCTTACACCAGTGACTAACCTCACAATAGGAGAAGTATTACAGGAGTACACTAAATGACCTGGAATGTCACCCACTATCAGATACTAGTGTAGTATGGGAGGGAATACTCTGGTGCCCTAATCCAGAAGTAATTTGATATGAGGAGATTTTTCCGTAGGCCAAGGGTACACTCACTAGGGACAGAGGTGAGGACACTTCCCACATAGTTAGTACTGAGTTAGTACTTACCTTTGTAATGGTGTTGAGAATGGTGGATCTGTCTGCTGCCTGTGGGAGACCAATGTACAGCTGCTTGTCAAGCCGTCCAGGACGTAGCATGGCAGGGTCAATAATGTCTAGGAAGAGAGGAGACCATTCCAGAGTCATGATACATGCGGGCTTGAACAGCCGTGGAAATAGCAGGTAAATGTGTTCCTAATTTTAGCATTATTGAGCAAGCTTCTCTCAGTCACGTGTGCACACACACACACACACACACACACACACACACACACACACACACACACACACACACACACACACACACACACACACACACACACACACACACACACACACACACACACACCTGGTCTATTGGTAGCAGCCATAATAAAAACCTGGCTCCTGGCCTGTAGCCCATCCATCTCTGTCAATAACTGATTAACTACTCTTGCACTGGCACTGGTCTATAGGAAAGATAATCCAACATTAACCTTTACTGGCCTCTGAATAATAAATTACTAACTAATGATGCATGACAAATGAGCTAGTGATGCATAAAGTTAATGTTTTTTAGCTATGAAAAACATGAACTATTGTACGCTATATATAGTCTCGGCCCCAGACCTTTTCCGCACTTGCGCAATAAACACAGGAAGTAGGGGGTGGGGAAAAACGAAGGAAAGGCTTCGTTTTCCCCCACCCCCCACTTCCTGAGTTTATTGTGCAAGTGCGGAAAGGGTCTGGGGCCAAGACTACGCTATATGTAGTTTGGTTGGCAATCCAGGACCCTATGTATGTGACATCATTATGGGGTACAAAGTTCACCTCGGCCATCTCTGATCGCTTTGGGCAGAGAGCATCGAGCTCGTCAAAGAAAATAACACAAGGGGCGGAGTTTCGTGCCCTCTGGAATACCTGTCTGACTGCACGCTCACTCTCCCCTACATACTGCATGAGACACACACACATCACACATCACACACACACACACACACACACACACACACATCACACACACATCACACACACACACACACACACACACACACACACACACACACACACACACTCATTTAGGGGCATACAACTTTATTTAATTGACAGGTAAACATACTACAATACCACAGCAAATTACATACACATGTATATAAACAAAAACATTTATTGATTTTCTCTGACTAAACTATACTATATACACAACATACCATATTAAGTAGTTCCGGTCCTTTTACTGATATAAAATTAATTCCTGACTCGTTAGCGACCGCCTGCAATTAATATACAGACACATACTCTAGAGTGCAAAAGAGCAATTGTTCACTCCATTAACAAATTTCTAATGCATGATGAAGCACTTGAAGATATTCTGGGTGCCTAACGCTGTGCCATGTGTGTGGTCACAGTGCCATGTAGGGCTATAGTGTATTCCATGGGAGGCAGTTACATAGTAGAGCTTATGTAGTACGGTGTATATATATGGAACATCAGAAGATTGTGTAATATGGTATGAGGAATAGCGAGGTACATATAATATATGGGGCAAGAGGATGACCTGAGCAGAGAAATATGCAATAGAATTTGTAAAAAATAGTACTCATAAAGCAGTCACAGTACTACTCCCATTAGTCTCGTGCCCAGACCACACCCCAAAGGGAAAGGATCTGGTCGCTTTCGCCACATTTCTTGGGACTCATTAAAAACTGATTGCTTTCCGGTTTGAGAAATCAAACAACCAATCACATTGGCAGAAGTGGTTGACGTAGACCTACGTACGTGGTTCTGCAAAGTTTCTTTTTAATTTTACGTACAGTCCCAAGAAAGCGAAGGGTGTGGCCTGGAAACAAGACATTGTACTACGCACTATAATTACTTCCGTTATATGCGAAATTTCGTTTCTAATTTTACGTACAGTCCCAAGAAATGTGGCGAATGCGACCAGACCCTTTCCCTTCGGGGTGTGGTCTGGGCACGAGACTATACTCCCATTGACTACACCCCCACAATCATAGGTGGAGCCA
Source organism: Theonella swinhoei (assembly GCA_963970385.1). NCBI lineage: Eukaryota > Metazoa > Porifera > Demospongiae > Tetractinellida > Theonellidae > Theonella > Theonella swinhoei. Next base: position 4,181,983 of record OZ019960.1, on the reverse strand, counting down.
CAGTAACGTAGACACCAACAGTTTGCTCCTTAGCCCCCTAGCTGTAGATCTCTAGCTGAACTTGACTAGGGCACGAGGTAAATCATCAGAAAATACTATATACTAAAAATACTTTACCTCCAAGGTGCCTACACAATTCATACCTGCCAATGCACACACCCACCTTCATTCAATATGGAACAGGGACTTATTGGATTAGCCGACCCACCCTTGGACATGAATATATACACCACCACTTGCCACTTGCGGAGTACAATTAATAAATCCACACTTGCAGTGCCCACACTGCCAGCTGGACATGACATACAGCACTGCCCCCCCCCCCCCCCCAACGTCACTCTAACATACTCACTTGTTCATTAAAAGCTAGATATTATACCTCACAGAACGTTCCGACATTCCGTGAGGTATACTATCAGTGCCTAGACTATAGACAGAGTAAGCTGGTATATAGGGAGTTAATTGGGCGAGCGCAGCGGGCCCGTACTAGTGAACTCAATGGCAATTTTGTTTGTATGTATGTTTGTATGTCATCAACCGACCGCGGTCAGTGCGCATGCTTCCCCACGCAATGCACAAACGTAGCCGGCCTTGCCTCTTCCGCTCGTTGCACTCGCCCACAAATGCTTTGCATTCTCCTAGTATTTATATGTGGGGAGTTAATAAAGAAGTCTTCATTCAATTATACTGGGTCTACAGAGGCTTTAAGAAGTGATGTGTACAATTACACGAGTTCTGGGAACATGTTTATCAGGCTATATAGAGGTCATAGACTGTGTGTGTGTGTGTGTGTGTGTGTGTGTGTGTGTGTGTGTGTGTGTGTGTGTGTGTGTGTGTACATTCCTCACCTTGGCCAGCAGTGTCTTGCCACAGCCGGGTGGACCAACCAGCAGGATTCCAGGGGGTGTGGTCAGACCAAGGCTGGTAAACTGCTGTGGATAACGTACTGGAGCCTGCAGACCATGGATAATGTAACATGTACATGTAGCACTACAGCTCTTAAATTAGAACTCTCAAAAGCAGGACCTTTAGCTTAGGCAGGGGTTTCAAAATTAAAAGGCCCCCCATGTGTGTGCTCAGTATGCCCCCAGTGCATACACTCCTACAGGGGCTATGGCCACCACTATGTGTGTGTACAGTGTATAGAGGATGGTCTAACCAGTATGGCCAGGCTCAGTTCCTCTCTGACATCCTCCAGTGCTCCTACATCATCCCAGGTGGTGTCTGGGACTGTGGCAAATCCTTCACGCTTAGCTGATGGTTGCACCTCTTGTAGAGCTTGCTGTGGAAGAGAGGGCAGGGAAGGGAGGGGATGGGGAGAGGAGGGAGGAGAGAGAGGGAAAGGAAGAGGACATTGTCAAACAGGACATTGAGAATGGTGTCTGGTCACAGTAGTTTCAAGTTGTGGTCTTAAAAAGTGATTGATTGCAACTGAAACTTGTACGTAGTGTTTGGGAAAACATTGTTGACCCTCTCATGTACACAGACATACATGCCTATATGTACATGTATATGTACAGAACGGTCATGCATTTATTGGATGCTCACACACACACACACACACACACACACACACACACACACACACACACACACACACACACACACACACACACACACACACACACACACACACACACACACACACACACACACACACACACACACACACACACACACACACACACACACACACACACACACACACACACACACACACACACACACACACACACCAGCACAGATAGATCAATGAGTCCCTACTTTCTGTAAGGTAGAAGGCTACACTACATATATTTTGGTAGCACATGCCCTTGAAGAGTACTCAACCTGAAAATCTTGAGCGGTGATGAACATAGTGTCAAGGAACTGATCAGCTAAGTGCCCCCCAGGCTGGGACGAGGTGGTGAAATTCTCAGAGGGGGGTGTCGGCTCCATCGGCTCTCTTGACCCAACCTCTGATGCAGCTCCACCCACAGTGCCACTAGGTGTTGCCTGAGACAAGAGCCTAGGGAAAGAGGAATGTACACACTTCAGTTTACGTACACTAATCAAAGCCCCACAATGAAAACAATTTCGAAGGTAATTTCGTTAACTACGTATGATATGTTCAGGTCCATTAAACACTCTGCTGGGTGCAGAGGTCACACATGTATTACAATAACTACTACCACACACAATGTAATTGGCATCAATGCAATTATTTAAGAACTACATAAAGGCACATACAGCTGCACTAAGGCTTGGCACACATACATATGTACACCAGAGTTTTGAGAAAGTACACATTGTGGGGCCCACGTCGGCTTGTATTCCAGGTGGCATAGCTATGATCGTTAGCAGCTTTGTTGCTGCCCTGCAGTAGTGGTGTATGATATCATAACTTCTGAATGAAGCATTTATAATGAAATTCATTCTTGTAGAAGTCTGCCCCATGTCACACTAAAGCTGCTGGTACATTTTAGCTTACCATCTCTGAGAAAGGGTCTAATAGACAGAGATACACACACACACGCACACACACACACACACACACACACACACACACACACACACACACACACACACACACACACACACACACACACACAGTATGGTAACCCTCGCTGCACATGCGTGCCAACGTTAAATAGGACACACTTCGGGAAGAGAAAAGAGGCTTATTAATGACATGTCTATTTCCAGGGGTGGCACTTGAGACAAAAGGTCCACTATTAATGTTACCTATCGACAGCAGAGAGCGAGGCCTCCCTGACGAGAGCCTTAAGGTCAGCACCCACGTACCCAGGGGTGTGGTGGGCAATGTCAGAGAATGGAAAATTGGACTCCAAACGTAGACCTCGGGTCAGCACCTGCAGAATGCTATCGAGAAATGCACCATATTACGCACATGTGCTGCTTAAGGTGAATGCAGTCAACACTCTGTAGAAGACAGTCCTACAGGTCACTATTATACAGTGAAGCCACAATAATCAGGACACCTTGTGCTGTCCTAATAGTGTGTTTGTGCACATGAAACAAAGATACCTCACTAATCAGGACACCTCACTAATCAGGACCTCACTAATCAGGACACCTCATTAATCAGGACACCTCACTAAATCGGGACACCTCATTAATCGGGACACCTCATTAATCGGGACACCTCACTACTCAGGACACCTCACTAATCAGGACACCTCACTACTCAGGACACCTCACTAATCAGGACACCTCACTACTCAGGACACCGTATTTGTCCCAACAGTGTCTGAGAGCCACAGTCACCCCATTACCTCAGCCTGGCAGCCTCATCAGGAATTCCCAGACAGATTTCTCGGTCAAATCTCCCCGACCTCCGAATGGCTGGATCCAGTGAGTCAGGCTGTGTGGTGGCAGCAATGAGCAGAACCTTGGAGCCTTCCTCACTCCCATGTAGGTCTAGACACAACGACACACATCATTAGCCACTCAATCATGTGCCAGTATACTAATGGACTGACTAATTTGGGGGGATATTCATGAAGGTGATAATAAGAATGCAGCTGGAGGTAGTTAGCCTCGTTCCCAGGCCCTATATACGAGAGGAGAGGGTGTGGTACACACTGCTTGCGCATGCACTGGATCTCCATGGCAACACAATACGATAACGTATACAATTATATCCAGTACCCCACATTTTTCTGGGGGTTACCATGGAGACCCAGCACATGCGCAAGCAATGTGTACCAGGCCCTCTCCTCTCGTATATAGGGCCTGGGAACGAGCCTAGAGGTAGTTGAGCACTTAGTTCTGTTCACAATTTACTAAAGTCTGCCTGGTGCATCGAGTAATCATCTAATTCACAATCACTCTCTTATTCCATCATATGAATTAGCTGACATATGTGATATAAAGATACCCTCCATTACATTGCAGACACAACTAGACCCACTGGCTCCTGTAATCATAAACAATTGTCTGTGACCTCCCTCAATGCTAGAACACCACCCTCTACCACATCACTATGTTGTAGATAATAGTAACTCCACATGGATTGCATGATGTTTACCATCTACACATGCGAGCAGTTGAGAGACAATCCTCTTCTCCATCTCTCTCTGGGTGGTCTCTCTCTTTGGGCAAATGGCATCCACCTCATCAATGAACAAGACACATGGCACGCTACCCTGTGGACCACATGTCATGTGACTATCAGATGATTGTCATGTGATAGGTCATGAGAGCACCTTGGCAAGAGTGAAGAGCTCTCTGAGAGTGCTCTCTGACTCTCCAGACACACCACTCACTATCTCTGTGGCTGACAGTCGAATCAAAGGAAGGCCTGTCTCCTACAGGAGTGAGGAGGAGGGAGTATATGAGAGAGGGGAGGGGAGGGGGAGAGGGGGAGGGGGAAGGGACAACTAACTCCTGCAATAGCATTGGCAAGAAGTGTTTTTCCACAGCCAGGGGGTCCGTGAAGCAAAAATCCCTGAGGAGGTCGAATGCCCAGCCGAGTAAAAATCTCGGGGTGACGAAGATGTAACAAGAGCTTCTGTACCTCCTGAGAACAGAGAGGAGACACCACATGAGAGGCACTGCTGGTGATTGCTCATGTAAGTTGACAATAGAATGAGATATGGGCACCTTAATTGCCACTTGGCAACCACCAACATCACCGAATGTCACTGACGACTGTTCCACCACAAAGTCTACATTTAAAAATATATTTAGAATAAACCTATAATTAAAAATATGAAACCTACGTGATTTTATGTGTTTCTCTTTCAGTTTATGTTGACTTGTACTGTCCCCCTCCCCACCTCCATCTCCCCTCTCCCCCCTCTCCCCCCTTCTCTCTCCACTCTTCTTCTCTTGTGCCCTGTGCTTGGTATGGTGAGTTCGGTGCTCGTGGTGAGAGCGGTGCTTTTTGTGACGCAACGTCATTTCATCTTCCTCTCCTATGACATGTCGCCGCTTCCGTGAAGCACACACACTCTAGACGGAAGAGCTTAAGTCACATATGAATATCATTACTAAAACCACAATCACTGGACCCAAGTCCTGCTACAAGTACAATATCAAGTATTAGTAGCCCTACTTTGACAGTCGTGATGTCCTGTTTGTCCACCACATCTGGTGCAAAGGTGACCTTTCTTACTCTGCGTCTTCCTTCAGGTGTGGCTCCCACTGTTCCTTCTCTCCTACTGTCTTCCCCACTTCCACACCCACCCACTGAAACATGCTGTTGAGTAGCACGCTGACCATCACTCCCTGTCACCTGACCATCACCAGATGTTGCATGATGATTCACATGACCATCACTAGCTGTCACATGACTATCACTAGCTGTCACATGACTATCACTAGTTGTCACATGACTCAGAAACGTACTCTCCACTGAAGTGTCTATGGTGCCAACAGGAACACCAGTCTCTCCATACAAGACTGGTGGAAACTGCCTGCCTCCAGGACCGCCAGGACTAGCCACATCACCCTGTGTGTCCTGAGAGGAGGGGACAGTTGAGTCAAATCTATCGTGAAGTGGACTCCCACTACCACAAGTATGGGTGGTAGGCACGTCAGCAGGGACATCACTTCCAACTAGTGGAGCAGGTATTGAGGAATTCTCGTGGTAAACCTGAAGAAGAGAGTTGTTCATCATATTGTGGTCATCATGGGTCTCAAAGTCCATGTCAGCCATTGAATCCTCCTCACTCCCCAACTCCTCTTCCCTAAATTGAACACAATAAATATACCCCAAATGCCATGAATGTATACAGGATTTTTCAAACACCGAACAACTGCCACATTATGTTTCACATTGGGTAGGTTACAGTTCTAGACATGCTTTTGTGATATTTTGTACACAGAGTCATCTGTATGTAGCTCTATGGCATGGGTGTAGTTCCTCACCCCTCCTTCCCATCTCCGACATCTGGTACACCCTCATTCTTTCTTCCATCTCTCTTCCTCCTCCACTGAGTGTCCAGGTGACGTCTCTCCAACCTTTGAAGCCTGCCTTCTTCCACTGGTACGCTACCTCCACTCACCAACTTCAGTGCTATATCATTAAAAGGAGCACAATCTATAACTTACTCTGTGCAGTCTACACAGAGATATGTAGCTAGCCATACTTGTCATAGTGGTACAGACTTAAGAAGACCACACGCACACGCACACGCACACACACACACACACACACACACACACACACACACACACACACACACACACACACACACACACACACACCCTTAGCGACACAGTTTCGAAAAGCAGCTTTCTTCTTTCGACTGTATTCACTGCAGAATACATGTACACACAACACAAGAATAGATCCATATTCCATTCACTAAACACACCAACTGTGACACATCACACTACCTGTACTCTGCTTGTAGAGCTGTAGCAACCTCGTCAGCCTCAAGCATGTGACCATCATTCTCTTTTATGTACTGTTGGTAGGACTACACTAGTACAAAACGTCTAATCACGTGATGTCCCTACCTCCTTTATTCTGGGAATGAGCTTCCTATCTCCTATGTATCCCACGCCATGGGTCTTACCGCTCCCCTGTCCCTGCACACGACCATTCTTACCCATCACTGAACACTGAAAAGGTTCAATATTTCTTTCCTACACGTGGGTAGGCCCAATAATTAGAAAACGTAATGTACGCATGCGCATTGGCACATGATGGTGTTCGTACATTTTAGCATACCTGTACAAGAGATCCTGTGTACATTACAGTTATTAGCCTACAAAAGTCAACCATATTACGTAAACATAAACAACAGTCAGCAGTAATGTCCACCACTCAACTAATTCTTGGTAACTTTGAAAGTTGCTTTGGCAGTGTCATATATTTGGCTGTGAGGATGCTTGCTGCCACACTCCCCATTGCAGATAGCTGTACAGTGTGGGGGAGAGAATATACTTACACTCTAGACTAGCCATAATATTGTACCAAACAAAAGCAAGGTAATGAAGAGCAAAGTGGAGCTGGAAATGAACTACTGTTACTACTCAAACCTACCAACATTGGCAGTGTAGTTACCAGATTCCCACATCTCACAGGGTTGCTGAGTAGGGTCACAGTCGGGATCCGGTTTGGCATGTACTGTCCACGTCACATTGTAAGCACCTGGTGCTAGCTCCTCCACAAGCTCATCTTCCCCGACAGGAACCCCATCCACGGTGTCAATTAGCAGGTCTATCTCTCCCGTACCCGTTCCATTGTGGGTCTGAAATAGCATCTCAATGTGGAACCTTGACCCTGTGTACATGCAAAAACCGTAAGTCCACATCTACATAATCTACACACACCACAATCCATCAAAAATGGACATATTTAGGCTACAACTGCCCCCTTACATCAGCTCAACACTATACTTACCATATACAACATCAGTGGGTTTGACTATAAAGGACAAAATGTGTGCGTCTCCATCATCCTTAACTGGGCACGCCCTCAATAGCTCACAATAGTAAATGGGGTCAAGATCAGATCTAAGGAGGGAGGAGAGAGAAAGGAGGTACATGTAGACTGCTTGCAACTCTGCAGGTCCCTTACTTCTCAATTATATTAATAAATTCCTTAATTCCAACATAGTCACAGAGAATATCGCACACCACCTCTGCCAACTGGCTATGCACCTTCTCCTCCAGAAGTTGGCACAGTTCTTCACAGCCACCAACTACACCAGCATCTGGACGGGGGTGAGGGAGACACACATGTAGCAACTGCCCACTCACTAGACATGAATATTTTTACTAATGTAACTCAGGCACTGAAGTGCATCTTGTACAGTAGCCCACTCTGTATAAGACCACTTCAGTGCTCTCACAATGTGCCCTATTAGTCATGCTATGGCAGCAGTATAGACTCACTCAGCACACACTAGAGTACTACTGTTTTTAATAAACTAACTCAGAACGATGTTCAGCAGTTCGTTGATAAATTCTCCAGCGAAGTTTATGCAGATGGGGCAGAGATCCAGATCAACTCCAGATGCCTTCTGCTGCATGGCGCTGTACGTGGCCAAATCCAGCGGAGCCACACTGGGCTTACTGAGGGAGCCCATACTGCCGGACACCAGCAAGAGGAGCAGTGCCACCGTCTGCAGAAAATTCACTGTGAGCCTCAATTCCACATAGTCACAATTATTTCAACGGGCGAGCACGCAGCAGCTTATCAACTTACACTCTTCATCTTCTTTCTAGTTCTGCAGTAGCAGGTAGACCAAGACAGACTACACGTTACACGAGGCTGTGCTTGAGATCAGGCGAGGTGCCGCGAAAATTAATTGTATTCATTGGTTTTTAATAGCCTCGTGACTGCACTATAACCGTAGCAAGGTAACCTCAGTAAAATGAAATTAATTTCAGACAATTATAATATGTGTATATGACATCAGACAGTGGCCACCCCATACTTGGTTTTAGGCCACAAGCCTTCATTAGCACAAATCCAATTAACAAAATAAAAAATGTCATCCAATGACACATCACAATCAATGGTAGTAGGGTAGGAGAGAGAAAAGGGGTGGAGCGCTAGCTGTTATAAGGTCTGATTAGCAAGCCCTTCTTTTAGAAAGTTCAAATAGTGTTGGTTGACCGGATCTTCTCTGGATCAGAGGAGAAATAAAAGCAGGGATCACTTTTTTTACAAATGGCAGAATTATCACTCAATCACTCACAGCAAAGACTCAATAATGGTTGCCTGTGACCCTGCATCCAGCAAAGAGTTAGCATTGATATGGCTCAGGACCCTACCATCGTGTGGTCGAATCACCATCGACTCCACTGGGAAACTAAACAACACAAAAGAGACAAATATCACAGCCTACTTTGAAGCACACATACATACATGAGAAAAAACATATCTGGTGGGGCCAGACAAGCTAAGCGATCCCTGGACAGCGCTATTTCGAGCTTATTAGCTCTCATCAGCAGGGAATACGCACAACTTGTCTAGCACACCACCAGTTTATGTAATATTATACATGTATATACACAATCTGCCTCACTTCGTCCACCATATTCCACAGTATATATATATACATTCATATATAAAGTAACATGAATATATGTACAGACCTATAGCTATCAAGGGCCACTTGTGCCTTGTGTCTCTGTGACTCAGAGAATGACTGATTCCCTACAATATCCCGAAGATCTGTGACCAGTGACCATGAGCTGATAAATCTCTCCTCCAGGAGAGAGACGATGGGCGGACACTCGAGGGCTCCCTCGCGCAGTGTCCGCCCCGAACCTCAGCAGGACTGGTCGTCCAGTGCCCCCCACAACAAGATGGAATGGACCAGTTTGTTCTCTACCTCAGCAAGTTCAAGAGCCTCCAGGAATGGCCAGTACTCCACCTGACGGTATTTAGGATTGAAAGGTTAGGGGAAGAAGGGAGAGAGGGAGGCACCTTCTTAAATGGATACATGGCTTTCTCGAGCAGTGCTTTTGCTTCTTCCAGCGAGATTTCTTCATTCCACTCTATTTGGTCTGGGTTCCATTCCACCTCATTAGTGTCCAACTCTGTCCCATTCTCCATCACAGATGATGGCCGGGTAGAATGCATCTCCATACGAGGTAGAAATCCTAGCAGAGAGAAGGTGAGAGGGAGGGAGGGAAGTTGCAAGTAAGGAGGAAGAGATTCACACCACAAAAGTGAAGGGACTCACCGATATCCACTTCATTGCTACCCTTCCCTATCATCCACTCCATATCTAAAGAAATTATATTCACGTCCCGACACATACAGTGTACGTACTAGGTTCACTCACCAACGTTGAGTTGTTTGGTAGTCGGTACACTGAGGGAGAAGTGGTGTACGTGTTTCCCCTGGGAGTCAATCACCAGCCTCCCTGTGAACTGGGAAGGTGTGAACCAGAATGGATAGTTTGGTTCCTCGTTCAACTGGAATTCAGCATGGACTCTGCAAATATCCAAAATAGTCCTGGTGAGCCAAGCTTCATTTCTCTAACCCTACAAGCTTCCAACCATATTTCACAACACACTTATGATAACTGTCCAGCACCTCTTACAAACCTATGTACCTATCCCACTTCCAGGCTCCTGTGTAAGCACACACAAATTAAACACCAGTGGTCTAATACCTGAAGACTATATCTAGCAGGACATCATTCCTGGCACGGAGGACAGCCACAGTTCCTCGTGGTCCAAAACGTGTTTGCACAAATGGATTTGGATGAAACTGGCTCAGAAGAGCATGCACTAACACTTCCTTCCCCACAGGCACAGGAGGATGGTAACGGTTCATGTGAATCCCGCCATCGTCAATACCAGGACGAACGACGTAGTAGGTCTCTCCCAGAGGAGACGACAGGGAGGGAGGGAGGAAGATCTTGAAGTTACCTACTCCATAGATATGCAGAGGGTGTTGTGGAGATGTCCACTGGACTAGGCCGGGCAGGATCTGCTCAGGAGTGCCGAAGTAAAACTATGGGAAGGACATATATCCCTTGTAATAGTGACCAGGTGGCTCACAAATGTGACTCATATGCCACACAACAGCACACCAGAGCCCTATCTCAATGATGGTGTATCCAGTTGAGTCTCCCACTCTGATCCTACACCAAGCTGCACTCACCTCCTGTTTGTCCCTGAACTTCGTCATGGTGTCCAGTTTAAGAGCTTCCATGGTTGCCCTGACGACGAGAGCCTCGCTATTGGGACCTAGCTCGGGATCTTGAAACTCAAACTGGTCCTCCTATAACAATGACACACACACACACACACACACACACACACACACACACACACACACACACACACACACACACACACACACACACACCTATCAAGAACTGCTGTTTCACAAGCAGGTTGCAGCAATAAAACATGCCTGAGCTCACAGTACATGCACAACTTGACAGCGCACCCTTTGCGAGACCCTGGTTAATTAATTTCCTCTAATTGCACGTCGCTCTCCATCCATCCCACAACAAATTGCTGACAGTGGGATTGGTGCAGGCCACACACACAAATAAACATGCTCATTGATCATTTGAGTGGTTCCAATAGACCTAATATCACAGCTTTTCAGACCTTAAGAGCTGTATGGGCCATTAATTTGTCTGAAAAGAGGTAATTTCAATTTGTAGCACTCCTTTTCTCTGGCACACACCCACAAACAGCGGGGGGTCTCACCTGTTCCCGGATTCGCAGTCCCAGAGGGGCAAACTCGTATGGGTCGAGAAAGCCGTCCCCGTCCTGGTCGTACAATCGGAAGGCGTCCATCACGCCGGGCGGTAGCTCGTAGGTAGGTACTTGGCCATAGCCGTAGTAGGCGGCATACTCGTCGATGATGACAGGAGCTTGGTAGACTAGCAAGGCCAGGAGCAGAGGGATGGAGGCAAGGACGTACATGCACATTCTTGGCTTTGCTTTCGTCTGCTGTGTCGCAGCTTTCTGCTCAGTCGAACTAGTCGCCTCAGGGGGAGGAGGAGGAGGCATCCCTCCAGTCTCGCCTCCAGTGGCAGTGAGACTGACTCGTGGGACAGTCCCCAAATGTCTTCATCCCGTGCGGTGTGGAATAGAGACGACGACCTTTTGAACTCTGAGGTGCAGTTGGTCGTGCGTGATGGGTCTGTGCAGATGTCAGAAGCGTCGTGTGACGAACCTCTTTTGCTTCGTGCATCAAGTGAACGTGTGTGAGGATTGCATGATCACCCAACACCAACGAGTAAGTCTACGACGTCGTAAGCTATTTCAAAAGCTAAACCAGGGTCTTGTTTTTTTGCTGCAGTGCGTTGTACAGTCCTATTTGAAGTGGCTAGAGGACGCTGACTACGACCCAGTGTGTGTGCTCTGTACGAAAAGTATTCAGGAAGGAGGCGACGTAGTACGGCTAATTTGCTACGGTACGCCTCCTAAATAGCGCCCACCTCATACACATCCCCACAATTCGTGTTTATCCCTTGTTGTAGATGTCTACCACGTTGCCTGCCTGGATGCATATGGGCAGTCTCTCCCTCCCAATACAGCCCCTGCTGGGTACCTCTGCCCCAAGTGCAAGGTACGGTGGACACTGCACCTCAGCATGTACTGGTCGCTGATTTGTTAGTCACTCACATTCAAGTAAATAGATTGTGTGTGTCTGTTCATCTTTAGGACCCCCTTCTCCCTCCCTCGAACATGGTGTCTCCTGTTGCTAACAGACTGAGGCTAATATTACAGAATTTAACCTGGGCCACGGCAACTGCTGATTCTACTGCCGTAAGTGACAATGCCACTCCATCCATCCCTCCACCCACCACCACCAACTCTCTCTCTCTCTCTCTCTCTCTCTCTCTCTCTCTCTCTCTCTCTCTCTCTCTCTCTCTCTCTGACTCTAGTCACATCATAGACCACCACAAGCAGACAGTCTTTTCCTAGAAGGTCAGTTCTTTTACTCTCAGTAGACAATTTATCATGTGATTTGGTACAGAAGGGCCAGATGGAGGTTCCCCTGATTTCCTCTCCCCCCTGACGAGTACTCCCCGTCCTCCCCACCCCTCCCCACATCCCTCCTCCTCCTCCTCCTCCTTCCACCCTCCCCCACCCTCTCACAACCCACAGCCAGCTGCTAGTGTGCACACACAGCAGTCACTTACATCAGTGAGAGGAGGTAAAGCAGTCTTCGTGTGTATTCCAATTCTATCATTCCTCTGTTCTGCTACTCTGCCAGGCAGTGGACATGAATCATATCCAGCAGCCACAGGAATAACACTGAGCAAAGATAATGATGAAAATAAGTATCGCAGGAAGAACCCTATGGAAATGCTGTCACGCTGGATAAAGTATGTTTTACAATGAACAATGTTCTGTGTCATGTTACACGCACACACATACACACACACACACACACACACACACACACACACACAGGCAGCACAAGCACTGGCATGTTGCTACTGATGACTCCTTTGTGATAATGAGACGATATTTAATAATGGCCTTTGCTGTCATATTTCTTGTTGTTATGGTGATAGTGCTGGTAACAAGGGTTGGAAGGGGTGTGGCTGACCGAGATCCCAACCTGGACTGGAGAATGAACCCTAATCTTAGAACAGGTGATTGATGTTTATTCTTGATAGAACTTCGCCTGCCGTGCGCATGCGCATAATACGTTTCTATTTATGCGTAAGGGTTGAGAACACATGATGAAAAATTGAAATGTCGAAAAGCTGCAACCAAATTCCTGAAGCTGGAGCTGGAGCTAGAATTGGGTTGCATGGAGACGTGTACTATGTCAACGCCACGCAGCTAGCAGACGTGGCGGGGGAGTATGGTGGATGCACGCTGGAGTTTCGCAGTTGCGTTTGGACTAAAACCGGACGGACAACTCGAACACTCGCGTTTTTAGCACTACTAGACATAGCAGTCTCATTCTTACTAGTGGAATACAGCATATTCATAGTTCAGCCTATTTTTATTTCCGTCTTGTGTGTCTACCTCCTTTTAGCCTTTCCACTATCCACATATAAAGGTGATTATGGCATGTAGCCCATTTAATCCCAGTATGTTTGTGTGCCTTTCAACCAGGACACTTCACTAAATCAGGACATCTCTCTAATAAGGATGTTTTGAGATCCACTTTGCTCTCCACCATATTCCACAGAAGTGGTACTAGTCATCCCAGGACTTGGTGTACAGATCTGCTCCAGTAACTGGCTGGGGTACACCTCCCGTGTCTTCCTACCTCACACCATTATTGGTGACATCATCATTAATGAAGGAATCACTAGGGTAATGCTCTACTTCACTACCAGCATAATGTTCTGATAGTTGTGTTCCTTGACTCTTGGAGATGTTCCATGTACTGCAGTGGGAGATGATTTTCATATCAGACCTCCTCTCACTGCAGTAAAATCTCTCTAATCTGAACATTAAGGGACACCGTCCTCTTGCAGTGCAGGGTGGTGTTCTACCTGGCAGTGATGGTAGTGAGAGACAAGACTGACCCTCATCCTCGTGTGAGCAAGCTCTACCCTCTCTTCACAGTAAGCCAACCTCAACCCTCACACTAAATGCATACATGCATTATAAGTCACACTTCTTAATGCTATCAATTAAAGCTAGATGCCTTTAAATTGTTAGGTTATACATACCCTCATACAGTGTACAGCTCAATGGCCACAGCCATGAGGCCAGCTACACAGTATGGTACAATCTCATCCTAACATGCAGGACTTCCAGCCAAGGCTACCGGCCATTCAAGATGCATATCACTTACTGAGAAACGTGCTCCGTCTGACCACACCTACTCCTGACACACCCACACTGTCCAGCCACACCCACTCCTGACACACCCACCACAGATTGACCTCTTGCAGCAACACACAATTCAGTCAATAATATTTTCAATGATCTGATGTGCTATGAATAAAATATATACTCAGTTGCAAGAAACTCTCCAGGCTCCAGCCAATGCCAGATATGTAGTGCACTATGGGATGGTGGTAGAGCATGTGATGTCATGTTGGATTATTGGAGGGCTAGAGTTAGTGTGGGAATGTGTCAGAAAGCAGCTGTTTGATCTCTGATAGGTGGATCTTGGTCACTCCAGTAGCTGGGCAGGGGTATGGTTTACGTCCAGCAAATGACAGCTGTAAGAGGGAGAGGGAGTGAATAGTATCAGGAGGCACTTCAGGAGAAAGCTGACCTGTAGTCCCAGCTGTCTTCTGAAGCGAGGCTCTACAAACTGCCACGCCCCCATGTTCTGTGGCTCCTCTTGGCTCCAAACAAACTCTGCAACAGTGCCGTTAGTGTCAGCTATGAGCACCAAGTGGAAGATCACACAAACACAGTGTACCTCTGGCATTAGTGAATGTGGAGAGGAGCCTGTGGATGTCTCCACTGGGAAAGGGACAGAGCTGCTCCAGGCGGACCACTGCTGTGCCATTCACCTCCAGCTTCCTTCGATGAGCATCTAACTCATAGTAGTGTTTTCCAGAGCACAGAACTACGCGAGTCACACTGCAGAGGATGACACAGTGGTAGGAGGGGTACCCTCCGATCTGGACTCTCACTCTTTGGCAGTGATGAAGTCATCGTTGAGGACTGGGTGGAACCTTGTTCCAGGTCCCATCTCTTGTAGACTGGAGGCAGCTTTCTGAGCAATGATCATGTGACAGTCATGTGACGGTCATGTGACAGTCTTGTGACATAGATGGTTATACTTACAGGCAGTCTGAGCAAGATCTTAGGAGAGGCAACGATGAGTGGTTTCCTAAAGTTCTGAACCATCTGGGACAAGAAATTGGTAATGACACACACACACACACACACACACACACACACACACACACACACACACACACACACACACACACACACACACACACACACACACACACACACACACACACACACACACACACACACACACACACACATACACACACACACACACACACACCTAACCTGTTTCCTGAGCAGGTGAAAGTACTGGGCAGGTGTAGTCGGATGTACCACGTGCATGTTGACATTATCTCCATCAGGCCCAGTTTCACTGCTGTCTGTCATCTGCAAAAACCTCTCCAGGCGACAGGAGGAGTGCTCTGGGCCCACTCCATCAAGACCATGAGGTAGCAACATCACCAGGCCACTCTGTAGTAGCCACTTGGCTGGAGGAAAGAGGGAGGGAGGGAGGGAGGGATAGAGGAGGGAGAGAGGGAGGGAGAGAAAGTGAAGATGAGATCACTAGTAGAGGAACTCACCCTCTCCAGAGGAGATGAAGGTATCAACAATGACCTGAGCTCCATTGAAGAAGTCCCCAAACTGTGCCTCCCATGTGACCAGGTTGTGTGGACTCTCGATACTGAACCCATACTCAAATCCCAGCACTGCCTCCTCACTCAATAGACTGTTAGCAACCTAATGTGTACATACATTGAATACACAGTCAGAGCTCCAGTGGGATGAGGAGGTAAGGGTAGACCCCCTCTAGTCAATTGGGGTAAAATGTCCTGATTAGTGAGGTGCTGATTAGTGAGGTGTCCTGATTAGTGAGGTGTCCTGATTAGTGAAGTGTCCTGGTCAATGAAGTATCCTGATTAGTGAGATGTCCTGATTAGTGTGGTGTCCTAATTTCAGGGGGTGAAAACCACACATCAGGTATGCCATTATTTTAGAGTCTCCAGACTATCTGTCTATAGAGTTCTATTGTAGGCTACGTCACCTCTAGGAAGGCTGTCTGGTTGTGTGCGAGGCTATTGAGAGGGACGTAGGCCTGATCTGACTCCTGGCACACCAGCATGGCGTGGCGGTGGCTGAACGTACCCCGTCCAACGTCCTGACCACTCAGACGTACATTAAACCCTGCATCAGTCACAGAACTCAGAACAGACTTGCCCAAGAGCTACATGTATCTCGCTCATCCCTATACTGACCTTGATGTAGGAGAGAGCCGATGGCCAGGGCTTCGGCCGTAGCCCAGTTAACCCCCGTCCCTGTCTCCATACTCCGCACCCTCTCAGAGATGTGCCCCTTCTTCAGTCGCTTATTGACACTCTAGAGGAGGAAGAGCTCCACATGGAGTGAAGCTGGTCTCAGGTACACGTCATTAGTATATTCCTCACAAAATGATCCTCAGGATAACTGACAGATTTTACTCCAATATATTTCAGTAAATCAAGTGGAACTCCTTTAGGAAGACAAACACATTTACAACCTCCCTTCCTCCCACTCTCCCTCCCTCCATCCCTCCCTCCCTCCCTCCCTCCCACTCTTCCTCCCTCCCTCCCTCCCTCACTCACTCCCACTCTCCCTCCCTCCCTCCCTCCCTCTCTCCCACTCTCCCTCCCTCCCTCCCTCCCTCCCACTCTCTCTCCCTCCCTCCTTCCCACGTACATACACAGCCTCTAATCTGGACACCCTTGGACGTACAGAATAAAATAGTGAGGTGTCCTGATTCAAGGTGTCCTGATTAGAGGTGTTCCCATGTACCTGTGTCCCACATGGAGAGGCTAGAGGAAGCAAACTCCAGACCATTCCAACGATGATGCAGACTCTGATTCTATAGTGTAAAAGCACTACAAATCATCATGCGACACTACACAGTATCATGTGACAAGTCACATGACCTCTAGCTGCACTGACTGAGGGGGTATAGCTATCTGCTGCTTTACGACACGAGTTGATCTCGTCGGTATAGCTGGCTGCTATCCGAGATGCCTCCCCACTCTCCATCACTCCTGCTGACTAGAGAACAAGAACAACTGGTCAATGGGAGGCAAGTCAGTAATGTCACAGATGTGGTGACAGTGGTACACGGATTAATTTGTAAGTGCTCTACAGATTACATCATCAGCCCTAGCCTAACCCTAGCCCTAACCTTAGCTGACACAATATGAATGACATAATTTGGTTAGGCCTACCACAAACTGTGCAATACTCACCTCAAGTGTATGTGTGTAGAGATCTGGAACAGTTGGTCGGTTGTCTATAACATGATACATGACAGGCTGAGTTAGGGTGGGGTTGTCCATCTCATTATGACCCCTGTGTACCATCACGTGACATCATGTGACATCATGTGACATCATGTGACACACACATGCAAGTCACATGTTACCATCTCCTAAAGCACGTCATGTCAATCACCACATCGTTCTGGAACTGTAGCCAGTAGTCCATCGCGACCCAGGTGGCCCGTACCACGTCCTGCGGTACATCGACATGTGAGACCCCCTCTCCCCCCTCACTCCCTCTAGCCCCTCCCACTTACCTCCGGGTGATCACCATTCACATGCAGTACGGGAGCATCAATCACTTTTGCAACATCAGAACAGTAGTGAGAGGATCTGCATTACACCATACATACCAACAGTAGTGAGAGGATCTGCATTACATCATACATACCAACAATAGTGAGAGGATCTGCATTACACCATACACACTAACTACACTGGAACCTCTCTAATCCGGGACATAAGCAAGTGTCCTGATTAGTGAGGTGTCCTGATTTCAGGGGTTAAATTGTACACAAACATGGTATTTGGGACAGCTAAAAGTGTCCTGTCTATTGAGGTGTCCTCATTTCAGGGTGTCCTGATTAGAGGGGTTCCAGTGTACCACCAGTACATACACTCCCTGAGGACACCTTGACAGACCTTGCGTGGTCCTGGGCAGCGGTGAATCCCAGCTGGTTATTAATCACCAAATGGAGTGCCCCACCCACACTGAAATGAGGGAGTGATGTCATTGCCAGTGTCTCCATCACTACTCCTTGTGCACTGAAGGCTGCATCGCCGTGTACTTGAACAGCCAACACCTAGAGAGAGAGAGAGAGAGAGAGAGAGAGAGAGAGAGAGAGAGAGAGAGAGAGAGAGAGAGAGAGTGTGTGTGTGTGTGTGTGTGTGTGTACATGTCCAGCTGAAGAGAGTCACTACTGGATGTTGTCATGTGACACACCATATGACTATAACTATGTTCAGTGCACACCCAACCTGTGTAATCACACATCCTCTATCATCACTCAATAACCTTGTTACTCTCTCCAGTATCCTCCTCCTCTCTCCTACAGTACTGGTCGCTCCCCAGAGAAAGCAGTCTAGCCCTAGCCTTGCCCATCACCACCGGGTTCACCGCTTCCAAGTGGGAGGGGTTTGGTAGCAGAGTCACCTGCAGTGGCCCTCGATCGGGATCAACATCCAGAGCAATGGATGAAGCTAAAAAAAGATCACATCCCAAAGCTACCCTCTCTCTGTTGTCCATATCCTCACACTACAGAGGACAATGGCTACTTTACACCACCCACCTAAATGTGTCAGGACATCTCCAGTGCCTGGAGCTCCTTCAAAGAACTCAGCATTTCCTTTTATCTGACAGTAAGAGGGTTAGGGAGTGCGACAAAGTGAATGATACACTGTGACTGTATGTAACTATATTTGTTGGCTGGTTATGTGTGCAGCCACAACATTGGTTGTGGTACCTTATGGAAGAGAGCCGTCAGAGGGAATTGGAGCATTCCAGTCAGCAAGTTGAGCCTTCCTCGATGGGGCATCCCCACGATCACATCACTAACTCCAGCTACAGACAATATAGGGAGCCTAACAGACAATGTAGGGAGCCTAACAGACAATGTAGGGAGAATAACAGACAATGTAGGGAGCCTAACAGACAATGTAGGGAGCCTAACAGACAATGTAGGGAGCCTAACAGACAATGTAGGGAGCCTAACTGTACATAGTGTAACTGTGTGTGATCGGGACACCCTGAAATGAGGACACCTTTTGCTATCTTTGCATATCTGAAGTCAGGACACCTCACTAATCAGGACACTTTCTTCTGTGCCAAAGGTCATTCCTGCTGGGTGTGTAGTTCTTACCTCTGCAAGCCACTGCGAAGATCTCCTGAAACACACCCATCATACTTTCAGCTCCCTCGCCTCCATACCTCTTCAAATTACCAAACTTCTTGGCGAGAAAGAAGTCCAGTGTCTGTGACTTGACGAGGTGTCCAGCAAGGGACTTCTGACTCTGTTCCGTTAAAGGAAGACCTCTGGTCTCTTCATAACACTGGGCCAACCACTCCTTCTCCTCTGTCCTCTACAGGAGGAAGAGATATGTGCAGTCTCTGGGATCTTCCATTATCCACACTAACCAGACCCTAATTTGAGGACACCTTGATAAAACAGGATACCAAATAGCCCCCCCCCCCCCCCCCCTCCCCTCCCAACTCCTAAACTCATAACAGCTCACTAATCAGGCCTCTCTCTTCTCCAAAGGTGTCCAAAATAGAGGGCGTACTATGTCACCCAAATAGCCATATTGTGGTCAGCTACTTAAGAATACACCTTCCTTTACCATCATATGTGCTGATTCCAGTGTGAGAGTACCACAGTATAAGTCCTTCAAGTACTGAATGATATCACTTAGGGTTGCTTCTTCTTGAGGGTAGCCATGGACTAGGCCTTCAGTTGGGAAGAGGGAATTCATCTCGTTGTCCAGTCCATAGGAGGAGGGGTGGAGTTCAGTGAGAGAGGGACTGAGGGGGGAGATGTGTAATATGATGGGTGGAATTAGGGTGTGGTCTCTCTGCTCCTTACCTGCAAGAGAGTTGTAAGGGGTCGAGGTCAGCCACTCTGTGGCCGTGATCTCTGTAGGCACATACTAGTCTCCACAGGTTGGGGTAGGCAGCACGGCTATTCACCCACTTCTCCTTCACTGCAACCACCAAACCACAGATATATTGACTCTAACACAGGTCCAGTGGTAGAGTAACGGAGGGGTATCCGGACACAACTAAGTCCGAAGCACGAACATTGACAATTGCGTCCGAATGCACCTTAGCAGGAACATTGCGTCCGGATACGCCCCCTGTTACTCTCAGCAGTACTTACCGCGAGTCTCGAGGGCAGGCTGGTGTCGGTGACCAAAGCAGTTTCTGGTGTGGTAATTTATCCAGAAGAGCTGCCCTCCACGCCCCAGAGCTGGTCTTAACTGTGTGCTCCACACACGAAACATGTCTGCATGTTCGAGCCGCCTCGCAGAGGCAAGACACACGAGAGTGTAAAGGTTAAAGGTCAAGTGTTGGGAACGCAGTGACTAAAACTCGCGAGTTTTAACTGGCAGACCCAGCTGCCGGAATGGCTTCGAGAAAAGTTTGGAGAAGGTGGAGAAGTGGAATAACAGCTCTCCAACTCTTTCATCCACAGCTCGCAAGGATTAGTGCGTACACGTAAGAGCTTATTCAATACCGCCTAGTCCTAGCTGATGGTTTATGCTAGTGGGATGTATGATTATCTGTGACCCACTGTTCGTGATCACAGTCTCTCCACACGCCAAATTAGTGGTGGTTCTCGCCCACATGAATATGACCTGGTGGTTGTTGGAGGAGGCATCGTTGGACTGGCCACAGCGAGAGAGGTGGCCATCAGATATCCGAATATGAAGATAGCCCTCGTAGAGAAAGAGAGAGATATCGGTGAGGAAGTACATGTAGGTAATTTTAAGCTATTGATCTCTCTCCCTCTCCCTCTCCCTCTCCCTCTCCCTCTCCCTCTTCCTCTCCCTCTCCCTCTCCCCCTCCCTCCCTCCCCCTCCCTCCCTCCCTCCCTCCTTCTCTCCCCCCTCTCAGCAATGCACCAGTCAGGCCACAACAGTGGTGTCCTCCATACTGGTATATACTACACACCAGGTACCCTCAAAGCCAAGCTCTGTGTCAAGGGAATACGTATGGCTTATGACTACTGTGACAGGAAAAATATACCCTACAAAAAGTGTGGAAAGGTACAAAATCTAATCTTGGTGTACTGTGGAACCTCTCTAAAGTAATCCGGACACCCTTGAGGCAGAAGAAAGTGTCCTGATTAGTGAGGTGTCCTGATTTCAGGGGTTGAATTGTACACAAACGGGACGTACAGCAAAAAGTGTCCTGTTTATCAAGGTGTCCCTATTTCAGGGTGTCCTGATTAGAGAGATTCCACTGTATTCCTGTGGGGTATGTAGCTGATTGCTCATTAGTAAACTATGTATGGGAACAGTGAACCAACTCCCTCTAATTACAGAGCACATCTTGCTACCCCAAATATTGTATTTGTGTAGTTATCAGAATACACACCTCACTAATCGGGAACATCTCACTAATCAGGACACCTCACTAATCAGACCTCACTAATCACTATGTGCAATACTGTCTACATTGTATGTACTGTTCAGTTGATAGTGGCTGTGGAAGACAACGAGGTCCCTCGCCTCCAAACACTCTACGACAGAGGGAGACAGAACGGAGTGGATGATCTCAGGATCCTCAACTCACTCCAACTCCAAGAGATCGAGCCTCACTGCAGGGTAAGCCATGATAGCTGCTTAATTGTTGAACACTAGCCCATAAACTCTACTGCCAATGTTTCGATCACTAAACCATGATCCTCATCAGGGCAATGTACACAACCAAGATAGACAAGGGTAACAGTTCAGTGATCAAAATGTTTGCTTTCTGTTAATCAGCTAGTGTTAATCAATTAAGCAGCTAAGCCTAAGAGTTTAGCAGTATGGCTCATTTCTCATGCAATACATGTATAGTACTAAACCACACCCCAAGTTGACTGGCATTTGTATCTTGTCTCCATTCCAGGGTAAAATGGCTATTCATTCTCCCAGTACTGGTATTGTGGACTGGGGACGTGTGACACGGGCGTATGGGGAGGACTTTAAGGAACTGGGTGGACACATCTATACAGAGTTCAAGGTGACACCTCCAGCATTGCCATGACAACTTTTTATACACTCTGTACACAGGTCAATAGGTTTGTAGTGGATAAAGGGACAGGTAATGACTGACACACACACACACACACACACACACACACACACACACACACACACACACACACACACACACACACACACACACACACACACACACACACATACACACACACGCGCGCGCACACGCACGCACACGCAGACGCACACACACACACACACACACACACACACACGCACGCACACACACGCACACACACACACGCACACACACACACACACACACACACACACACACACACACACACACACACACACATACACACACACACACTGATAATATCATTTGTCTTCTCTAGACAGGAACAGATTGCGTGTAGGAACACTGGCTGATGGAAAGGTATGAAAGAAGGTGCATACAGAGAAGGTATTTGATGTTGTATATATATTTAGCCCATGCTGACCTCCAACCATGTCATCACCTGCTGTGGGCTCTACTCCGACCGCATAGCTGCCCTCTCTGGGTGTCCCCCTGAGCCACGAATAGTCCCCTTTAGAGGAGAGTACCTCCTACTACGACCGCAGAAGACACACCTTGTTCGTGGCAATATATACCCAGTGAGTACCTCGGGTCTACTAGATGTTCCAAGTGGAACCTCTCTATAGCGGCCACCCTTGGGTCTACTAGATGTTCCAAATAGTGTACGTGTGTACAGTGGAACCTCTCTATAGCGGCCACCCTTGGATCTACTACTTCTTGGACACTTAGCCTCTACTCTTCTAGTACTAGACCCCAAAACAATCACCTACTTCGTGAGATTGGGATTGGTCGTAAGTATGGGACTCTGTTCAAAAATCTCTGCTGCCATGATGCTATTTCTGGCAGTTACGGAGTGTGGACTGCCAGATCCAGTCTGCATGCTGGTAGGGCTTCCAGCTAGATATTTCATTAAATCTGTCCATCTCCTAGTATGTGGCTGGCTGCCTCATGGCCTTTCACTACAAGGACCCACCGGTCGGGAAGACTCGGTGAGGCCCCCCCCCCCTCCACGAGGATGACCCAGTCTGGTTACAGGCTGGGTAGGGCTCCTCCCTAGCTGGATGTATTTTTCAGCTTTGGAGATGTGGACACACTAGTAATAGTAATAGTGGTTCTACTAGTACAAGTGGTAGTAGTAGTACTAGTGGAAGTAGAAGTAGCAGTAGAGGTAGAGTAGTAGTACTAGTGGAAGTAGAAGTTAAATTGGGACCAGGGCTATTGGCTGTTATATAGCAGATGACTGTTGTCGAGGGGTGGCTGTTAAGAGAGGTTCCACCGTACAATTCAACCCCTGAAATCATATGACACCTCACTAATCAGGACACTTCCTTCTGTCCCAAGTGAGTCTGGATTAGAGTTCATCGTAGCTGGTACGGGATTAGTAGTCTCAGCCAATGCATACAGAATAGGACTTGCATGGTTGTCTGTATAGTTGTGTACTGTTTGTTGTCCCATGTCCCAGGTTCCAGATCCCCAGTTCCCATTCCTAGGTGTTCATTTTACTCCACGTATGGACGGGGAGGTGTGGCTTGGTCCTAATGCTGTGTTGGCCTTGGCTAGGGAAGGGTACAAGTACAGTGACTTCAACTGGGAGGACATTAGGGAACTTGCCAAATTCAGGTACAGCTGCATAGCTTCACAAGGCTGTCTATACACTGTGTGTGTGTGTGTGTGTGTGTGTGTGTGTGTGTGTGTGTGCGTGCGTGCGTGCGTGCGTGCGTGCGTGCGTGCGTGTGTGTGTGTGTGTGTGTGTGTGTGTGTGTGTGTGTGTGTGTGTGTAGGGGTCTGTGGAAGCTGGTGATGAAATACTGGCGACAAGGCTCCATGGAGGCTGCTAGAAGTGCCATTTTGTCAGCGCAGGTCAAGCAATTACAAAGATACATTCCTGAACTCCAACTGGCTGATGTCACCAGGTAAAAGGAACCTCACTTAGTGGTCACCTCAGTTAGGCAGCCACCTAGCATAATATAGTGGTCACTGATGGAGTTAGTTATCGACACACAATTAACATAAACCTCTGTCATCTCTCTATAACAGGCTGTTATAGAGAGGTGGTCTGTGATAGCAGTTTGCTGCTGTTCCAAGGGTGACCGTTATATAGAGGTTTCACTGTATAAAGTACAATGTACCTAGACATGGTTTTGAATGAAGTAAGATGTGTCCTCGTTTTGGGGAGTCCCGATTAGAGGGGTTCGGCTACAGAGGAATTTATGTATCCCACATCCCCAGGGGGCCGAGTGGTGTGAGGGCGCAGGCCATGGACACTGATGGTACTCTGATAGAGGATTTTGTATTCAACCAGGGAGTGGGGGAGTTGGGGAGAATGGTGCTGCATGTGAGAAACGCCCCCTCTCCAGCTGCCACCTCCTCTC
This sequence comes from Theonella swinhoei, assembly GCA_963970385.1. Taxonomy (NCBI): domain Eukaryota; kingdom Metazoa; phylum Porifera; class Demospongiae; order Tetractinellida; family Theonellidae; genus Theonella; species Theonella swinhoei. The sequence continues at coordinate 4,157,384 of OZ019960.1, read as the reverse complement.
TCGCCATTGCCGAGATGGTTGCAGACAAGGCCGGAGAATGCTTTGACTGGACACCTCCTAGTGGCAATAGCTGAGACCATTTACACACACATCATATCACATGTTCCACTCCCACTGACAATCACTTCTTAGTAGGTTTTCATATTTCAATGAATTAAATGAAGACAAAATGGGTCACGTTTGTTTGTGCAAATTCTCTCTCTTTCTCAATACTCTGAAGCCCTTCATTTGAATGATGTAACTGGCACCAGACCCCACAGTCGAGGCAGCAGTCATCAGCCTGGAGGAGAGAGACACGGCATGTGGTCACCTAGGACTCTCTGAAGGGAGGACACTTGTGTTATGACAGAACACCTCACTAATCAGGGCACTGGGCACTATACCCACATTAGAGCAGAGATTTTACTACAAAACATTGGGACCTGAGCTATGTTGACTATCAAGTCTGGCTGCTGATTGAAACCTAGCTCAGGGGGCAAAGTTATTTTCCAGGGGGGCCCCCTGAAAAATGTAGAGGGTTCTGCTGATCTTACCACAATATTTGCAGTAGGGGATGGTAGGCGGCGTCCACCACCGTTGCCCCTAGAGACATGCCAACTGTCAGGAGCTGTAGGAGAGTGTTCACTTTGCTTAGCAAAGTCGGAGTGACTTGGAGTGTGGACCGCTGGATGTCCCAGTACCGTGACCACGTCCTCTGCAGTGGGAATGAAATGTGGTACTGTGTGTGGACATGCAGTGAGAGCTAGAAGGGTGAATGAGGGAGGGTGTGAGGTGTGTAGAATTACAGGAGGAGGAAGGGTCGTGTAACGTAGGTAGAAGCTTGCTCCAACGAGAAGTGCGTCTCTAGACAGAATCAGAATTGTGAGCGGCACTGGAAATAGAATGAAACACTATGACTCAGATGAAGAGGACCCTATATGATGTGCACTATATAGGAGGTGGTGAGGTAATTTGGTTCTGCATCTTACGTGGAATGATCCCCTGTACAGTGAGTGTGATACAGAGAATGGAGATGAGGCACTTGTCTGCAAATGGGTCAAGGACACTTCCCAGCATGGAGGACTGACTGGGGTAACGACGGGCTATTTGACCATCTACCTGCAAACAAGAGTTGTGATGTATACACATAGCAGCCTGCTTATTCAGAGTTCATGTTAGTATATTATAGTGTAAAATCAGGACACCTTGCACTAATTGGGCACACGCACGCACGTGCGCACACACACACACACACACACACACACACACACACACACACACACACACACACACACACACACACACACACACACACACACACACACACACACACACAAGCAGTCACTAACCACATCACTAATGGCAGCCACTGACAGTAGTCCAAATGCCATCAGGTAGCTTCCATGCAATATCTGGTACCCTAGTACTGGTGACAGCAGCACTCTCGACAGTGATAACACATTGGGAATAGTCCAGATATTTTCCTACAAGAAGGTATGGAGGACAATGAGTGAGTCCACAGACTACTAATGCAAACCTTTTCAAAACTTGTTGTCTCCTCATCTGAAGTGTGCCGCTTTTCTAGTTCATCTCTGTGATGTGGTGCACATGAATAAATCCCTCTAGAACCAGTAACACGTATACCACGTGACCGCGTTGGAGAGGATGGCAGTATTTTGCTGCTCTGGGCGGGTTCGGGAGCTCGTAGATAGAGAATTCGGCAGCTGTTACATACTGAACGTAACCAGGCACCCCTCACAGCTATCCAGCACGTTCTCTGAGGGAGAACTGAGGCTGCAGACATTTTCATACGTGCGGTGGTTTTCAGATAACTTTTAATAACTAGCTACGCCCCCCATCGCTTGCAACTAGCAAGCTCAGCAGATTGGCAGGACATGGCTTCTCGGCAATTTCTTCTTTTTTCTCTCCTGTCCTTACTAACTGTCTGCCGTGGCCAGTGTCCCATCTCTGGTTGTGATGGCCTCCGGTCTTTCTCTACGGCTGCTGCCGCGAGCAAGAACGCGAGTTCAACGCCGCGGCTTGTGTGGAGTTACGAGCTACACAGGCCCTCGGGAGCTGGCTGCGTCACTAACGGAGCTGGAAACAGCGCCGCAATTGTATGTCCCATGGCAGACGGACAGAAGTAAGCCCAGAATTTCAACAATTTAGTCCACTTTTGGATGACGATGTGCTACCCTCTCTCAAACTCTCAGTGTTAGCGTGATATCGTTTGCACCTAACGGCAGTGTCCTCTGGTACATATCCCTGGCCTCCCAGGCAGTATTGCCACTACTCAGCTATAATGGGCAGTCTGTACTCAGTGACGGCCACACTCTTGCCTGGTTGGCTCACGACGGCCGCTCCCTGGCTCCCCCAGTTCACCTCTTCCCCGTCCAGGGACTCCTCTTTGACCTCACCATCACTCTCTCCACTAGTATAGTTACTATGCTATACAGATGTGGATTCATTGCTACATATACTGTAGGTACGTTGACCTAGCTCTTAAAACACACCTCCATCCTCTGCAGTGAATTAGAACACCCTGCAATGTGACTACCTTTTGTTATACCTAGGACATAGCTAATTTAAACCAAATACTCTACTGTAATATGTCACCAATTCCACTTCACAATGTCACCATTCCAATTCATATGTCACCATTCCACTTCAGTTATCTCCATTCCATTTCAGATGGTGTCCCAATATCTGGTCTGTGGTTAAATGCCACCGTGAGAGGAGCCGAGGGGACCTTCATTCCCCTCGGAGACCCAGTAATGAACGACACCCACCTCTACATTATGACTGCCTTCAGAGCTAGCAGTCCGACTGGCAGTGGTCCAGCAAAGAGAATCACAGCTGAAAACAGCACACTGCTCAGGCTCTATGCAATCGATGTGGCCGCATCTCTAGTAAGGAAGTTTACAATTCTCTGGACCCACGATATCTACGTCAGTGGCTACATACCCTATATGTACAGTAAGGAGACGTATTGTCCTTTCACACATCAACACAGGCAGGGACATGCTTCATCTGGTAGAGGAGCAATGAAGGAGATGCGGAGTGAGTCATATTTCCCAATCAGTTTGATGACTATGGAATCAGACCGGTTGCTGGTGGCAGTGCGTTTTGAGAGTGCAGCTGGCACAAGGACTTTCAACACAAGTGTTAGAGACTTGGGTGAAACCTACTCTGTCGTCTCAAGTGGCTGCACTAATACCTCAGTCACTTCCATCATTTGGGGTAACACCGACAAGGGCACCGCGACTCCAGAAAAATACAACAGACTCTGGAGTAAAGGCCGTAATCAATTTCAAAATGAGGGGAGTAAATTTTGGGTTTCTTCGTTCTTCCCTCAAAAGAACGTGACAGTTCTTGAGGAGTTGGCTGAACTAGCAGGACCCTCCGTCAATGGCTCCTCCATCACACTCCCCACCTCCCTAACAACACCAGTCACACTGCTTCAGATAGCACCAGGAGACAGTGCCAGATCCCCTACAACTGATATACTGGTGTTTGGCAGCTCAGGTGGTGTGTCATGTGACAAAACACAATTGGATAAGCCGAAGAGACCTCGCGCTATCTCTGACACTGTTCCACTCCAGCAGTATGGGAATGTGACTAGAGGTAAAGTGAGAGGAGGTAAGAGTGAGTGTGCCCCTGATAATAACCAGCCTCAGCTAGTGGCGGTGGAAATGAAGGAAGGAAGCCCAAATGTCGTGTGGAGTGTCTCCCTCCCACATTCACAGCCAGTGCTGGGACAAATCACTACCCTTTCTCTCTCTCCCCAGCCTCTCCTGTGTCTCACCACCCCTCTGGGAGTCTATGCCTACACATTTTAGACTGATAATGGTATATTTTTATGAACCACAAAATTCTAATACCCAGTCCTTTTTTGTGCAGGGAGGGTAATGTTGAAAACATGAAATAATCAAACCAAGAGACTCACAAAGCAATACAATACAACACACCACAACTCACCCAAGACAGTTATTTTCAGGCGGGACTCGAACCCGTGACATACTGCGTACTAGGCAGATGCTCTACCAACCGAGCTACCGAGGCAGCTCAGCTGGCTGGGGACGAATCACACACACACAAAGCAACACAACTCAAGGCAAAGCGTCTCTCAACCTGAAGAACAGGCTAACTCAAACTTAGGCCTGGGAATTAAGGCTAACATTATAATAGTCTCTTACACATGTTGCCTTATGGCTCTACATATACACAATCAATCCCATACACAGCTGATAATTGTATGTCTGGGGCATTAAATTTTAAAGGTTTGATGTAACATTGGCAGTTGGAGTGTTGGCTACCTATCTCTTGTCATCTCCGGTTCTCTGTCCAGTTGGTGTTCTCCCTCCAGCTTGCCTGACAAGTGAAGCTCTTGGAATGGAAGGTCTGGAGCCTGGAGGGGAGGGGAGGGGGAGTGGAGTCTATACTATATAGCATACCTGCAGAATGAATGATTTACCTTCTGAAATGCTCCCAATGTCTCCAGGTTCACTCTGCAAGTAGTGATGAATGTACACATACAGATCAAGAATTGCTTAACCTATAGCAAATACCTCTTTCAGAGAAAATTGTAGTTTAATGTCCACCACACTATCTCTGGTTAATACCTCAGAGCCTACCAACTACATTGTAGATGAAGAGATAGGTTAGTGTACTGTGCACGCTCACACACACACACACACACACACACACACACACACACACACACGCACACACAAAACATACGACCTTTCCCATTTGTGGAGACCCAATGTTGTTCTGAAAATCCTGTGAGCTGAGAGCATGTGCCTTCAAATGGGAGCAGACATGGTCCACTTGTACTCTCCACAGACCTACATCACACATAACACACAGACTGTCAATGACTAGTGTTACATGTGTTCTGGTGCGCTTTGCATATATAAACCGGTGGTGTGCTAGACAAGTTGAGCGTATTCCCTGCTGATGAGAGCTAATAAGCTCGAAACAGCGCTGTCCAGGGATCGCTTAGCTTGTCTGGCCCCACCAGATATGTTTTTTTTCTCATGATGAGAGTTTGATGGAGTAGAGGAGGAACATCGATCCTTGTGATGTGATATGGACACAGTTTTTGCTGTCCCTAGCGATGTTTTGCTCAACCCCTGAAACCAGAACACCTCAAGACACCTCACTACTTCAGTAAGCAGGACACCTCACTAATCACTTCACTAATCAGGACACCTCACTAATCAGGACACTTCACTAATCAGGACACCTCACTAATCAGGACACCTCACTACTTCACTAATCAGGACACTTCACTAATCAGGACACCTCACTAATCAGGACACCACTAATCAGGACACTCCTCTGTCCCATGGATCACTGGAGATGTTCCACTTGGATTGAGAAGTAGGTTAATGATTAACCATTGCCAGGGCTGAATCTGTTCAACTTCTTGACTTGGTCTCTTGCTGCTGTCTGGATAGACAGCTGCCTTGCCTCTGCCTCCTTCCTCATGCGGAGTGTGCGAGCTGATGGGTAGAACCGGTCAGTCTGGCTTGACTGGTTCCTCACTGCGGGCTTGTCAACCTGTATGTCCACAACGGGCACCCAGCCCTCTGTACCCAGCTGAACTCCCAAGGGTATCTGTAGCAGTGGAGAATATCTACACGTGAAGGGGAATGCAGGACCCTCCAAAATGAACCAGACCACCTCACTAAATAGGACACCTTTTGCCCCTAATGTGTCTGGACTTAAAGGAGGACCCTACGATCTTGACCTGCTCTACTACATGTATATCTACATGTATACACATATGGCAAACGGTCTAACCTTCATTGTAGAATCTAACTCAACACCAGATCTGCAATATGAGAGACAGACAGACAGACACAGACACAGACACAGACACACACACACACACACACACACACACACACACACACACACACGTCAACAGTAAATGTGGAAGTGCTACATACATCATACCTGTGAGGGGCTTTTATAACAGCACCACAGTTAGTGCAGTGACGAGCATGCCAGTCCACTGCAGTGGTACACTCACAACACACAACAGACACCTGGGACCTTTTAGGCTGTGTGATAGACACACAATTCAGTATTTACAGGATCTAGTATGGCTAGAGGTATACAGAAAGTAGATGTTTCTTCTCCTCACCTTACTCCCACACCAATCACAGAACCTGGAATCAGAGACGTTCACCCTGCCACACCGACCACACATCGCGTAGCTCTGACCACTAATTGGTTGCATAACGATGGGGGCAGTGGAGGACTGGGGAGGCTGGGAGGTGGGGGACGAAGGAGGGGAAGGAGGGGAAGAAGCAGGAGAGGGATAAAGAGGAGCATCACATGTGATGCAAGAGTTGTGTGAAGTGATGTTACTGGTACCACACTCAGAACACAGGACAGTGGCATCCTACGGAATAGAGGGGAGGACACTGAATGTACACTGTATACTGTTTCAACCCCTAAAATCAAGATGTGTGTTACTTGCCTTATAAATGAACTAAGGTACTTAGGTAGTCTAAATAGGCGTCAGGTATTGGAAAAACTAAATTATACAGTTAAACACAACTTTGGACTTGTTCAGTCTTCAACAGGTGTAAAACTGGTGATTGTGTGTTTTGTTACCAAAATAGCTTCAGGCTAGTATTACCATATCCTGAAGCTCTACTAAATGTGAAAATTGGTAGCTTAATACACAATGATCAATGTTGTGAGTGACGGGAAGTATATGAAAGAGTATCAGGCGAAAGGCGGAGACTACCTTAGTTCTCATCTATTTCTCAGTTAGTCTGGAGTAGTGGGCTAGTTATTGTAGGCTGTCTCTACATTACTCGAACTTTGCCTTATAAAATTACATACATGAGATAGAAAAAAGTGTCCTGATTTATATGACACCTTAATAGGGCAGCAAGAGTGTTCTATAAGGTGGCATTTTGACTGTACCTCATTGAGTGATGATGTGGTTTGTCCTCGTATAGTGGACGGGGTACGAGGTTTCACTAATGCTGAGTCGCATGTAGGACAGTGCCGAATGTCTGGTTGTACTCGGACACCACACCCACTACACACGGACATCTTGGTGAGAAGAGAAGGAGGAGGATTGGAGAGGAAGTGTGGAAGGTGTGAAACAGAGGGAGGAAGTGATGGAGAGGGAGGAGGGGAAAAGGTAGAGGAAGGAAGGATGGAATTTAATATGCTACCTTCTGTTACCTCTGAGGGTGGTCGAGTGTGTCTACGTGGCAAGCTAGGAAGACTGGCTCCACAGTGACTACAATATTGGTGACCACGCTTTGGGGAGTAAGGGGTGTGGCAATGGCTACACCTGCAGGAACACACACAGTATTAACTCTCTGTGATGCTATATATATAGTGGTAGTCACTGTCAGTAGAGAGCAGCATCTGTTTTTACTTACATGTACTTGGGTGGAATTGGAGAGGCAGGATGGAGGGAGGGGGATGGACGGATGGGATGAGCTGTACTTGTTACAGGGATAGGGGCAGAGACAGATCTGAGCAGCAAGTGAAACATGCTATACACAGTAGAACATCTCTCTAATCTCTCTTCTTTGTGAAGAAATGCATGAGAAAATATGCTTGGGACTAGTAAATGTGTTCTGTTTGTGAGTTTTTCAATTAAGGTGTCCTGATTAGAGGGGCTCTACTGTGATTACCCATGCACCTTGCTGCGGTGGTATTCTGTCTCTCAGGACTATGTGTGATAGACGTGGGGGGAAGTCGAATGGGAGAGGACGGGGGAGGAGTTGGGGGTGTGGTCTTCTCAAGACTAATGCGATGTCTGAGTTGGGCAGAGAGGGATAGTGGGGGAGGCACAGGGCTACTGCTTGGCTGCTGGAGGAATGATACCAGTGACAGGTGTGTGTATAACATAAGCCTTGCCTCACCTCCTCCTCCTCCTCTCTCTCTCCATCCACCTCCTTCTGTGAAGGTTCCTCCACAAAGAAGGTCTTAGTGACCACAGAGCTTTCTCTATTGCCATCGCTAGACACAGCCATAGCCTTGATAGTGACCTGGAGACAGAGATGGAGATATGGATAGCAGACAACCATGCGATGGAAGAAAGTGTCTCAATTAGTCAAGTGTCCTGCATGATGTGCATTAGGGAAGCAAAGAGGATTGTTTCTAATTTCAGGGGTCCTACATTAGAGGAGTCCTATGATTAGAGGGGTCCATGATTTTTAGAGGGGTCCCATGAGGAGTCCTATGATTAGAAGGGTCCATGATTAGAGCAGTCTTATGATTAGAGGGGTTCTATGATTTGAGGGGTCCCATGATTTTTAGAAGGGTCCCATGAGGAGTCCTATGATTAGAGGAGTCCTATGATTAGAGGGGTCCATGATTTTTAGAGGGGTCCTATGATTTGAGGGGTCCTATGATTTGAGGGGTCCTATGATTAGAGGGGTTCTGCTGTAGCTCAGCTCAGTGTGTACATGCACATACCTTCCCAGTGGCCAGGGTGAATGGAGTGTGGTACTGTAATGTGTGGCTACTTTTCCGATGTTCAAATGGTGCAGGACGTTTACCATTGACTGTATAGTACACAACTGCCCCTTCAGTTTCTGTGTGTGGTGCAAGAGACAAGGGACTTGAACTGTTACCATGGTAACTAGTAAACGAACTATGGCGCACCGGATTTTAACTCAATCTTAGTGTCTGTGTCAACGTGATTCTTGCGTCTTCCAGCAGAGCATACTTTCAGCGGCACGATGGTTGGCACAGCCACAAATCCAGCCGTCATTCTCCGAGTCCCCACTGCTTCAGCTTGCTCTATACAGTTTAGAAGGCGTGGCTCGCGCACACCCGGTAATTTGGCGGGGTACCTGTAACTCTTGCACGCGGAATAAAATGGCGTCCAGCACAGGTTCCCTTGTCTCCAGCATTCTACAGAAATCCAGCACCCTAGACCAGAAGTTAATAGAAGCCAGCACTCAAAAACTCACCAAGAAGGCAGGTCAGCTCAAGGAAGAGGTGTACGAACACGTTCGACAGAGATATGTAGAATTCCAAACGTACGTGCAAAGTACTTCAGATCTAGTAGACAAATTGCAAGAGGTCGACAAGGAGTACCGTCGACTGAAGACGAAAGTGGAGGGAGAGTTGAAGGAGAAGATCGTTCAGTCAGCCGATAAGCGAGAAGAGATCGAGAGCAATCTTCGCGAGGTGCAACAGAAGGTTGACTTTGTTCAGAGGCTGGTATCCATCCACGAAGGCCTCCAGGAAGCCAAGAAGGAGATAGAGGTGGAGAATTTCAGCGAAGGTGTTATGAGGTTACAAACGATATCGGAGGATTTGAAGGGGCTTGCTGCAGTGGGGTGCGAGGCAAAGGTGTTCACTACTCTGCAGGAAGAGACAGCAGTACTCTGCTCTGAAGCTGATCTCTCTCTCATTGAAGAGTGGGACAAGTGTGTTAGTTGGAGCCCTGATCCAGTGACAACTAATCCATCCCTTTCTACCACTCTCAAGACAGAGCTGAGAATCCCTGCAAATAGTTCCAGTGGTACTGGTGATATGAAAGCACTTACCGAGGTAGTAGCTGCTTGCAAGGTGCTGGAAACTTGGCCAAGAATTCGGAAGGCCTTTGGTAAGAAGGTCCTACATCTTGCTGTAAAGCCACTTGTCCTGAACCCCACCCTGGAAGTCACGAGGAAGGTAGAGCCTGGAAAGGATGTTGTTGTGTTTGGTTTTGCAGAAGTTGAAGAAAGGACAGGCCAGGAGAGGATTGCCCATCTCTACAAGAACCTCATTGCAGTTCTGAAGTTAGTGTGGCAGGTTCTTCCTCAAGACAAGGAATGGATGCAAGAGATCGGGCAGCTGGTGTGCCCAGAAATGACACACCTTATCACCAACCACTGTTTAACTGTGACAGTCCCCAAAACATCGGAAGAGCTTGCCCAGTACGAAGAGGTCAAGTCTCTGACTGCCGAGTTTGAAGCAAGTTTGGTCAAATTAGGAATGGTCGAACCAAATTTTTGCGAACTGTCAAATTTCACCCAGAATATCGAGGTACGCTATGAAGAAGAGAAACGAAAGGATCTGTTGGCTAAAGCTCGATCAATTTTAAAGAAGACCATCTTCAACACTGAAATTGTGACCACGTCAAAGAATTTGGGCCCCCTGTCCTCTCCCCAGGGGTCCAGCGATAGCAGTGCCCCCCAAGAGGAAGAAAAAGTGCGTTTGATTGCACCCGAGGATCAGTTAAAAGACATTGGGGTGGACTTTCCTGCCTGTGCTGTTAGCAAGTCAGTGGTGGAATTTGTGAAGCTGCTTGATCAGACCTTACAGGACTGTTATGCCAAAGAAACAGCTGCAGAGAAGCTGGATGTGTTTCGCACAGCACGCGATATGGTAGACCTATATCGCTCGGTTGTTCCCACTCAACACAAGGCAGATGTGGACACTATTCCTATGGCTGCTGCAGTGTACTACAACAACGCAATGTACCTGACCCACTACCTCATTGTCACGAGTGTCCAAGTCCAACGGCACCTGAAACCAAATCACGAGTACGCCTCCTTTGTGGATCTTGTCCCGTTAGTTCGCAAGATGGGGGAAGATGCATTCCAGCTTGAGATGAAGAAGCAACGTGAATCCATTCTTGGGAGTCTGATGGCGTTTGGTGACTTCACAGGACTCTCGGACGAGGATAAGCGAGATGAGGTGTATCGTGGTGTACGCCAGGGCCTCTTTCAACTAACACAGCTCAGTCGGGTGTACAAAGAGGCTCTTCCGGTATATGTCCATAAAGATGCTGTTGGGAACCTCCTCAATGTTTTGGTGTCCTTTGTCGTGAAGGGTATCATAGCTCTAGAGGACATAGTGAGTGCAGACGCTGCAGAGTTGAACAGAATTTTGGACATTATCCTCGAAAAGGGACCTCCAGTTATGCACTTTAGTGAAGAACAGATGAAGGATATGTCGGTGCACTGTGCAAGCTGGATGCAGCTGAAGGAGCTGGCGTTTGTTTTGGATGCTCGTTTGTATGAGATAGTGGATCGTTGGGGCCAGGGAAAAGGAAGTCTTGCACAACACTTCAAGCCAATAGAGGTGCGGACATTGATCAAGGCACTTTTCACCAATACTGACCACAGGGCTGCAGCCCTTTCCAAGATTACGATGTAGAGATTATTATGGATCATGTGCGTTTATTGGAACTGTGTGTAAATGATACGCGCCGCGCGGAGGTGGTGGTGGCAGGTTTTGCGAGCTCAGAGCTACGAGTTGAGCGAAGAGCTGGTGCTATGGGACTTCAGACAGCCGGACACGCTGCGCGAATGGAACTGCATTAGCGACAAAGACATAGGCGGCTACTCGTCCGTCTCTCTGGAGCCAAACGGAAAAGGTGCTTCAACCTATCAGCGCGGGCCCCAGTTGGTACATTGCAAGTATCTTCACTGTAGGAACAGGAGCAAAGTTTCATGGCTATTTAAATATACAGCGTCCACCTGGAGCGTCTCCTCGCTACAGTGGATACTGTGCCATTCGCTCCAAACCGAGAAAAGTAAGAAGAGAAGAGGTCATAGTGCAGTATGGAATGCATTTTTTCATAGTGCAGTATGCAGTGTACTTTTTTCCCGTGCTGTATGACGGATACAGCACTGGTGGTGCCTTTGATTCGCCCACGCAAAGCACAATAGTGCCTATGAAGTGCAGTTTTTCATGAAAATGCAGGTTGAATGGATGGAGAGTGGACTGCTCGACGTGGCCTGGTATGATGCACTGCGATTACGTGTGCGTGGGGATGGACGCAGGTTCATTGCTAACGTCAGTGCACCAAGTATGGGGAGGAAGGACGACATCTGGCAGAGCTTTGTCTTCACTAGAGGAGGTCCAGAATGGGAAGATATAACAGTATGAGAAGTGGTGCATATTGCAGATCTAATTGGCTTGACGTTAGGACATCATTTGTTTCAATTTTGTGTATGTTAATTTAGGGACACCTCACTAATCACCCTCATTAACAAACGTTGGATGTTATAATAGTTTCAACTGTTTACATTATTCCAGCTACCGTTCTCTGGGTTTGTGCTGACCAACCGTGGCTACATGCAAGACCACCCAACCTCCCTCCCTACAGCCTCCATCAGCACAGTTGGCCTATTACTAGCTGACAAAGTGACTGGTCCATTTGAACTTGAACTACAGTCCATCAAAGTAGTAACTGGTACTAGTTTCAGACACAAAATCTGGGAACAGGAACACGAGAAAAACCTGTACAGAAGAGACAAGTACCTAACCTAATGTCATGTGATGATAAAACTAAATGTGATTGTGCAACATCCATCATTATTCCGGTGGCTGCTGGAGCAAATGTGCTCCAGTGTCATCTCTTCCTTGGAGTTTCATTGGTCTGTGAAAGAGTTACAGCTGCATACATACTTTACCATTAGGCAGTTAGTCAGTCTATGTTCACTTACTTTGTTCAAGCCAAGTTTTTCAATCCAGTACTGAACTTTATGCAGGGCAGCTGGGCTCGGTTGCCAGTGTGTGTCCTTTAGTGAAACTACGCGAACGAGAGACAACACTTCACCAAATACACAGAGGTCACGGCTCACTTGTCACGTCTTCTCCCTTGCGGAGGCGGTAGTATACGGTGCCGAGGCCGCACAGCATGGCTCCTGCCCACACCCACACCATGGGGATGGTGTTGCGTGCTGCGAACAGGCGGAAACGGTACCAACGTTCTCCTAGGTTCATCGGAGCAGTTTGAGGTCAAAGGACAGAGAATATACACGTGGTCCTGGGCAACATGAAGCTGCTGACTCATAATATGCTAACTTCCCACGTGAAGGGAGTGAAGAATGGCTTTCCTTTGAAAATATTGGTATGTTAATTATGTTGAGAGAGTCTGGTCAGTGACATATCTTTGCATGCAGGCAAGGAAAGTGGAGGTTAAGTGTGTAGACTTCAATGCCACATTTATAACCAGAATGATACCCAAGATTGATTGGCCTGCACTCCGAACAGCGGCTAAGGCAGTGAGTAACTCCAACACATGTGCTAAATGTTTTATGTGTGTATACAGAGGGGTAGGAGCAAGTTTAGAAGAGGGACAAGGGGGGCTGGGGGCATTGTCCCTCAGAAAAGTTTTGAGAAAACAATCGAGATCTAAGACTCATTCTGGTGAATTCTAAGCTGATTTTCTTGCCCTAACCTCATCCCAGAAAACATACTGTGGCCTGTGGGCCATAAGATTAAAGTGGGGTGGTGGGTGGGTGGACCCCCTCTGCCCCCCTTCTCCTACCCCTCTGGTATATCCCTGAAATTGACCCTGCATAATATTGCTCACAAATAGTTGGGCCATGGAGAGGGTCTACCAGAGAATCCTCCAGATGACTACGAGTCACATGAAGAGTTTCTTAAGTCTGCACATCATGTACTTATGGAGGTATGTAGTTGTACGTGTATGTACCAGTCAATGATGTTATGTACTGTGTGTGTTCTGGAGATCGAGGTGGTGGAGGGAGATTTGGAGTGCCCGGAGAGCGGGAGGAAGTTTCCTGTGACCAATGGCATCCCTAACATGCTACTGAGAGAGGACGAAGTCTAGCCACACACTGACATAATCACATCACATAACAACACTGTGTTCATTCAACTTTGCCCACATATGTAACACACACTACAATACACAGCTATTCATGTGAATATGAGATGCAACAAAGCTATATTACTGGACTTATACCTTCAGACAGCTGCACACTGGCAGTTGGGGTGTTTTGTAACATCTATATACAACTAGGCTCGGATTTAAATTGGGACAATGTTAACGTTAACTTTCTTTAATTCCCCCATATTTTTGGTGATAAATTAGGTGTGTGTTCTGCATGGTGGCATGCTATAACTGCTACTAGGAAGCTGTCAAAGCTACATACGTAGTTGTGTGCTAAAGGTATGGCGTCTGACATGTATATTCATGAACTAATGAGTTGCCGAAATGATCAATGATGGATATTGGAATATAGAATGCAGATAGGAAAAAAGTACTTCACGGGTCATTAGTAGGGACATCCTTGGGTCCAGTGTCCTCGAGCTCCTGAAGGAATACATGATTATACAACTACATTCACTTCAATATACATGGTGTGCAGGCAAAACAGGGGACAGGTGTTTCAGGCTGGTTGGCCCTCATCAGCACCGTGTATGCCTACTGTGCAGTGGCTTAGACTTGCAAGTACATGGAAAACTCACCACAATTGAAGCATCGTCCATATCCTCCATAATAGTGACCAGATATTCCAGGGTCATAAAAATCATCACTGTCATCACTGCAATCCTCATCATCTTCATCATCATCATACTCATCATCATACTCATCATCATCATACTCATATCGTTCTGTGTGACGATGTCGTCTTTGAGGGGTGTCTGACGAGAGATAAATGGGTGAGTTTGCAGATCCACTCCCAGTGGTCCTACCACCATGTCTACCACTGGGTCCACCATGTCTACCACTGGGTCCAGCACCACTGCCACTGGCTCCACCACGTCTACCACTGGGTCCAGCACCACTGCCACTAGCACTACCACTAGTACCAGCACCACTACCACCTGCGCCAGAACCACCAGTTGCACCACTTGATGTAAGAACACCCAGTGCACTAGCTGCAGCCAGCATGTTGACAATATCACTCCTTACACTTCTACCCCCAGTGGAGGTTATTGCAGGTTTAAACTTGTTCAAGGCCAAGGCATGGGATTCCTTCAATTTCCTCCTGCCCTCCTTTGTATCATCATCCATCTTCTCCACCATCTTGTCAATAGCATTGTCCAATACTAGTGAGTGCACTGGCTCGGCTGTGATCGTTTTGCGACAGATTGGACAATCCTTCTTCTTCTGTACCTTCATCCACTCTTTGATGCAAGATTCACAGAAGGAGTGGGAACAGGTGAGTGTGTGTGCTGTTACAAACAGCTCCTGGCATATGACACAGGTGAACTCTTCTTGCATGGAGTCAAGAATTCCCTCTTTCTGTTTCTTGAAGTCTTCCACTGTCTTTTCTTTTTCTGATTTTTCAGCCAATAGTCGTTCCTTTGAGGAAAGTTCACTTTTGAGTGCTTCAATATTACTCAGCAGTTTTTGTTTCTCCCTCTCCATTTCTTCTCTTGCTGCCTGGATTTGTATACTGGTTCCATCCACATGCCCACCACTACCACTACCGACCACACTTTGTGGAGAACCATCCCCTTCTTCACCAAAAATAGCATCAGAAACAATGTCATCAAAGCGCTTCTCCACTCCAGTATCTGAAAAGAGATCGTCTATAACTGAAGCAGGCGATGTCAGAGGTACACTTGGAGATGGATTATATGCAGCTTTACTGGTGCTTGGTGTACATAGATTGAACTGTGATGCACTAGTGGGGAGATAAATGGGAGTTTCTGGTGTAGAGAAAGGCATATCTGAATCTGGTTGTGGTGTAAGTGGTGGGTCTGTATTGGCTGTAGTAACATGGATGTTAGCAGCTTCACTACTAGATGTTGCTGCCATAGAGAGAGGGTTGGTTGTATATTCCTGCACATCAGTGGTGTAAGGTGGGGAGGCAAGCTTCAAGTATAATGAACGTGGAGCAACTGGTCCACAGGGACTTTCTACTTTCAAACGGGGCCTCTTAACCAGTGGAGGAGTTTCATCATTAACCCATGGTGAGGTCACCTCTCTATTCAATGGAGGTGTTCCCACTCTGGGAATTGTATCTGTAGCAAGCTGAAGGGTCACATCCTCAACCGCTGGAGACGTCACATCTTCAGTAGACAAAGAGGGAGTGTTGATCACCTTAACATCAGGTGGAGGCTTAGCCCCAACTCTAAGTAACAGGTGGGAGCCACTGTCAGTTTGGAGGAAGCTGTATTTAAGTTCGTTACGAGGTATTATAGTTCCAAAGCATATTTCACATCCAGTTTGGAGTGGAGTTGGCGTTAAAGGTTTAATCTTTGTTTTTCCATCAACGTATACACCATTCAGACTCTGTAATGGAAAGAAAGAGACATTTAAAGGCTGTAGAAGGTGTGATAAAGAAAGGACACCTTCAAGTCCTCGATGGTCCACTGTTGGCTGGTGGAATCAAAGCAAAGCAAGGCGTGTTTGCGAGAGAGCATTGCTGGGTGCCTCGGTGAATGCATGACGACGTCAGCCAAGGATGCACGTCCAATGATCAGTTCCTGAGTGGGATCTAGGCAGATGTAGTCTGGAACATTCCAGACTATAGCCTTGTTGACCTCATTTTCGACCAGTTTGCGTTTTCTACTCACACTCTCTTGCTGCTGGGTTGCCATGACCTTAGCGCCTAGGGTGTTAAGTCCTCACGTGCGCGCCTGCAGTGAACGTAGGGGCGGGGCAGAAGAGAATGGATCCCCTTTACATGGCCAACAGTCTGCTACGCCGCAGGAGATACGAAGAGTGTGTTCAAGCATGCACAGAGATACTGGAAGCCAACCCGTACGATCAGGTAAGCAGGTCACTCGCGAGCCATACACCCCTAACCATGGCAATTTGCACATTTCTTATAGGCGGCGTGGTTTCTGAAACTGCGTGCTCTCACAGCACAGACCTACGTGGACGAGGTGGAGATGGATGAGGAAGGAATAGCTGAAGCTTTCCTTGACGACACCGCCATTGCAGACGTAGCAAGTGAGCTCACTGCGCAAGTTATAGATCAAGTAACCAAACAGCTGCATCTTCTCATAGGACCAGGGACTTCCCTGAAGGGACCTCCAGTTACTGCTGGAAGGGGAATCAGTCAGGGGATTAGGTAACTACCTAAATTTAATGTTAGCTATATACATGTGCGAGTCCAAGGGGTAGTCACTATCACATACGTGTACAACTGGGGTCACAAAATGGTCACAGGGTCACAAGCATTTTTCATGACGGTCATGCAGTTAAATCCACTCTACATGTGACAGTCACAGGTCACACAAACTCGTTAAGTGGGTGGGGCTGTAGCAGTGCTGTGTGTTCAGTGAAAATCACGATTAAATTTTCCAAGCGGTCACAGAAGAATTTTCTAGAGGGTCACAAGAGAAATTTAACAGTCACAACATTGTGACCCCGGTCGCGTGTGGTTGTACGCCATATGTGGTAGTGACTACCCCTTGGAGTTTTACAGTGGTGAATTGTTGAGAACTTGTGGTATTGGGTGCCACACCCCCTTCCGTTAGACCTGTGTCTCAGTCAGGACGACCGCTGTCTGGGTTCCTTCGTCCTGGGACACAGGGAGGTCGTCCTGGTACTATGGAACAAGCTATCAGGACAGCTAGAACTGCAATGACAGCCAGGTATGTCTCGGGATCATTAATTCAACTCTGCATTAACTCTCTCTCTCTCTCTCTCTCTCTCTCTCTCTCTCTCTCTCTCTCTCTCTCTCTCTCTCTCTCTCTCTCTCTCTCTCTCTCTCTCTCTCTCTCTCTCTCTCTCTCTCTCTCTCTCTCTCTCTCTCTCTCTCTCTCTCTCTCTCTCTCTCTCTCTCTCTCTCTCTCTCTCTCTCTCTCTCTCTCTCTCTCTCTCTCTCTCTCTCTCTCTCTCTCTCTACCTGTATACACCTACAGACCAGTTACAACTGCCTCAGGAAGACATGTCCGTCTCGGCACAGTATGTTCACAGTACCAATGTCTGCATATCAGCCACCCCACCTTATGCCCTACTGTATGACTGTATCAACTGTGAACCTTGACCCTAATTAGGATGCTATAATACAAGGTCTAAAATTCCAACCTCTCTATACACTTTACCTATTGTATTTCAGAAGGTTTAGCTTGTCTTCCCCATAAACTATGTGGTATTGACCCCAATACCTAGCTCAAACCACTACCTCTATCCTCACCTATTAGGCTACCTCTCTCTTCACCTATTAGGCGTCCATGTTAACCGAACCAGGAGGACCGTTCATTGATATCTCGAAACTAAACTTGGCAAAGTATGCACAGCAACCACCTCTGGCCAAGGTTAGAATAGGAGGAGGGAGGGATGGTGGGAGGGAGGGGAAAGAGGGAAGGAGAGAAGTACGGAGGGAGGAAGGGAGGGAGTGAAGTAGGAAGGGAGGGAGGGAAGTAGGAAGGGAGGGAGTGAAGTAGGAAGGGAGGGAGGGAAGTAGGGAGGGAGGGAGGGAGAAAGGGATCTAGGGAGGGAGGGAGGGAGGGAGGGAGGGAGGGAGGGAGGGAGGGAGGGAGGGAGTCAGAGTTCTTACTTCCCTTCCCACTTCAGGCTCTATTTGAGTATCTCTTCCACCACGAGAACAATGTCAGAGCAGTGAGTGGTATACGTACTACATGCATTGAGAGCACAAACTGTGTACTACCGTCATTTGTGGTGTACGTAGGCTCTGGACCTGGCTGCTCAAGCTACTGAGGCCTGTAAGTTTGAAGACTGGTGGTGGAAGGTCCAACTTGGAAAGTGCTATTACAGGTTAATCAAGGAGAGTCTGCTTATTTAGCTCTTTACCACAATCATTACACATTGCAGTCTCTATTTCTCATTGTCTGGCTAAGCTCTTTCACTCATCCACCCTCCACTAGGTTAGGTATGTATAGGGATGCAGAGGGACAGTTCAAGTCGGCTCTGAAGCACTTTAGTACCATTGACATGTTTCTCTTTCTCGGGAAGGTCTACATCAAACTTGACCAGCCTCTCTCTGCAGTGGACTACTATAAGAGAGTAGGTGTACCCACCCTGTGTGTGTGTGTGTGTGTGTGTGTGTGTGTGTGTGTGTGTGTGTGTGTGTGTGTGTGTGTGTGTGTGTGTGTGTGTGTGTGTGTGTGTGTGTGTGTGTGTGTGTGTGTGTGTGTGTGTGTGTGTGTGTGTGTGTGTGTGTGTGTGTGTGTGTGTGCGCGCCGCACTTTAATCAGGACACCCTGAAATGAGGACACCTTGATAAACAGGACACTTTACTTCTCCAATAGTGTATTTTCACCCAGGACACTACACTAGTAGGTACCTTCTCTGTCCCATGTACATGTACATGTACATGTCGATGTTTTCTCTGCATCCAGGGACTTGAGAAGTTTCCTAACAACACATCTCTACTTATTGCCATAGCCCGAATACACGAGGTGGGTCCACATTACATGTGTACCAGTTGAATGCTATGCATTGATGGTGAGTGGGAGAGGCAAGGCCAGTTACGTTTGTGTGTACGACTAGGTAGGCTCGCTCCTCTCACCAATTATGTATTACTAATCTGTACCTTTGGATGGTGTGTGTAATGAGATCTTGCTTGATTGGAGGAGTTGTCCTCAATTTTATGACTGAATGACTTGCTTATTATCATATTTCTGTGTGGATACACATACGCATCCATGCATGTACAAACACACACACACACACACACACACACACACACACACACACACACACACACACACACACACACACACACACACACACACACACACACACAGGGTCTCAATGACCTAGACTCTGCAGTAAACTACTACAGAGAAGTTCTGAAATATGACAGTACTTGTGTGGAGGCCATTGCCTGTATTGGAACACACCATTTCTACAATGACCAGCCAGAAATTGCCCTACGCTTTTACAGGTATGTTAGTATGTGTGATGGTGTGTGTGTGATGGTGTGTGTGTATATAGTGATGTGTGCAATGGTGAATGTGTGTATGGTGATGTGTAGGTATGTGATGGTGTGTGTGGTGTGTGTGATGTGTGCAATGGTGGATGTGTGTATGGTGATGTGTAGGTATGTGATGGTGTGTGTGGTGTGTGTGATGTGTGCAATGGTGAATGTGTGTATGGTGATGTGTAGGTATGTGATGGTGTGTGTGGGGTATGTGTGATGTGTGCAATGGTGGATGTAATGTGCAGTACAGTCACAATTTGCTTGTTTCCTTCATTTTTCTATTAATTTAAATTCAAAGTAGGTTTGGTGGACTGTATATTCATGACATTTTCCTGAAAATGTAAATGCAGACTATTCCCTTGTGGTGATATCCAATTCCCCCTTTCCTATCTCCCTCCTCCAGACGGCTCCTTCAAGTTGGTGTGTATAATGCAGAGCTGTTTACCAACCTCGGCCTCTGCTGTTTCTACTCTCAGCAGTACGACATGGCCATCAGCTGCCTACAGAGGGCTGTCCAGCTGTCTCCTAACGATGAAACCACAGCCGACGTGTGGTACAACATAGGTCATGTGACACTGGTAAATGATAGGCGGGGGGGTAGGTAGGGAAATCCACTGCATTCACCTAGTATGTACTTCCATATCTGTATTGTCCCCCCCCCCCCCCCCTCCCAACCTAAAATCCTGTATGAACCCCTGATAGGTACCAACCAAGATAATAGGAGTGGCCTTTAGTCTTTCAACTTTGTTGATGCCATTGTGATACTCATTTGTTCATCTCATCATCTCAGGCAGTGGGGAGTGTAAGTCTCGCCTACCAGTGTTTCAAACTGGCTCTGACTGCCAACAACAACCATTCTGAAGCCTACAACAATCTGGGAGTTATTGAATGGAGGAGAGGAAGGGGAGAACAGGTGTGTGTGTGTGTGTGTGTGTGTGTGTGTGTGTGTGTGTGTGTGTGTGTGTGTGTGTGTGTGTGTGTGTGTGTGTGTGTGTGTGTGTGTGTGTGTGTGTGTACCCACACATAGAAAGATTCAGTCATACAATTATGGGTAACTCCCTCTAATCAAGATCCCATTAATTAAATAATTAAAAGGTCTCATCTGGTCTCTTACAAGTAACTGTTAGTAGTCTCAGAAGGTTAAGGTAAAGGTTAAGTAGTAATTGAGTGATAAAATTATTAATGCAAAATCCATTAAAAGGGCCAGTCTGATCTGGTCTCGAAAGTGAATTGTAAGTAAAAGTCACCTCAGATGATGAAAGGTGAGTCCCTGGCTCCCATATCTGGCACACCAGTAGATCATTAATTAAATGCCATTCAGACCGAATGTAATACGATAAATTACTGTTTGATCATGCCAATTTCTCACTGTTATACTTGTACATGGCGCATGTCACAATAGAAGGTAGCATGTACATATATGCATGCAGGTAGGAGGGGAACCTAGCTTAGTCTGTGTGACTTTTCCCAGGACTATTATTTTATTGAACCAGAACCAAAGCTCATATATTGGAGATATGTATGGGAGTGTATGAAGCAGAAATAGGACAACTGGTTCATTGGGATAGGCATGTCTGGCATTTGTGCCTCAGTCTACCACATATACTGAAGTAGACTCATGTTAATTACAGAGGTTTAATTGCTAGACTGCACCTTCTTAAAACTGTCGAGTGAACCATCATTGGTAGTCAGAGCAGTGGTGTGCGTAGGGAATGTCTAATTTCTCAACCGCTTTAGGACCTGTTTGTTTATACGTGTAAATTTCATTAGCTTCAAGTGACTGTTGCCACACAGAACTTGCTCGATTATTGAAATTCCTTCTTAAAATTAATTTGCGTATTAATTTGGAATGTACATCATGGCTTTCACAAGTGCTATTTTTCAACTGTGTTTGTTGCAATATTGATCTCTCACTCTCATGCAGGCCATAGCATGTTTCCAGTCCAGTGTGTCTATCTCCCCTCACCTCTATCAGCCTCACTATAACATGGCAGCTGCATCGGAAAAGGTGAAGTTGTCAAATTACACATAATGACTACTTTGCACCCAGTACAATGTAATGTCCTTCCTCCCTCTCTCTCTTCTCTCACACAGATTGGTAACCTCAACAACAGCTACCGGTCAGTTAAGAAGTCTTTGGAGCTGTTTCCTGAGCACTCAGACTCTGCAGAGCTTATGAAACAGCTGCAACAGCACTTTGCAGCACTGTGAAATACAAGACGGCAACCCAACCACTTCTCTCATACATGTTTCATTACACACCTTAATTGACGGAAATGTATATAGTATATTATAACATCCACTCCGACTAGAGACATGGAAGCGAGGCTAATGCGGTAGTAATTGACCATGTCCATGATTATATACACCTGTGGATAATTCAGCTACCAAGCAAGAATGCGGCATGTGCTAGGTGTGCAACCGACTCAGCTTGTGTGTTTAGTTACATGCATGCTGTATACTGTGCATCTCAGGTGTGTTTTAGTCAATGTTTGATATCCATGGAAAAAGGTGTGTGCAGACCATACACACTGACTGTCTGAGCTGTAAGATCACCCCATAACATCTAGATTCCCCTCTTTATGCTTGTGGTAAGGCCACTCTAATCTTGACATCTGAAATTCCTGTCCAAGTATACGCTATGCAAGTCAGGATGCTCCACTAATCAGGACACTTCCTTTGTCTCAAGACTCTAGTTCCACTGCACTTGGATGGACTGTAACTCTAGTCCAATGAATGTCTGGCACAGTACAGTATGGGTGGCAGGGAGGGACTGAGGAATGCAATCAGGGATGGATCATGGCTGAGATGTGCCTGAACACACAATGGTTATGCTCTGCTGCATGTATAATTAAATGGTGATATATTGCCGTGGTATGTATATATACAGCAAAAAGGTTTAGTCGAAGGGGCTGTATAGCAGTGTCTTATGTCTGTCCAATTCGTAATAACAATACTCAAGATGCTGCTATAGCACCACTGCCATCAACCACGCACCCAGAATCACGGGCAAAGCCACACGTACAAAATTCACTGTTATTAAATAGTTATTTAAATTTGTCAAAATCTGCATATAATATAACAATGGAATGAAAATTTGATGACACTTGATTCAAACAACTGACTATAAACACAAGACACAGACTTTCAACACGAAAAATAATGAGATACAAAACAACTATACACATACTTTGCAACCACACGTAGACCTGCAGCATCATACTAATAGCCCCTTCGATTCCACTGAATAATCTGGAGGAGAGGAGGAGGGTGAGTGGTTAATTTGTAACAAACAGATCAAATTATTAACTAGTCATAACAAAGTCAGTTAACTTTTGTTGCTGTGCACATTAACCCACAGCAGGCTCCACCTTACAATGGGTATCAGTCACACTCCAATGAGCACACAATAACACTGCTGCCCGCAATAATAAACTCACCTCATCTTCGACCTGAAAATGCGAAGCTCTCAGAACTGCTGGATATGTAGCCCGATTCCCTCTTCTGATCGTGGCTCTCACTGCGTACATGCAAGTGATTGCCTCTAATGATTGATTTGACTACAGGTGTGTGGGGAGGGCTGGAGAGCTGGGAAAGGAACTCCGGTGATGCCAAGTGTTCAGATGTGGTTACACTCTCACCGGCAGAGCCACAGCGCTGTTTCATGGAGAGGGGTGACTTGACAAAAGGTTTTAAAAATTGGTCTCTGGGAGTGTCAGAAGGGGCAGGGGAAGAGAGGGAAGGGGTACTTTGTCGTGAAAAAGATGGAGTGGATTGTCTTGTGTGTGCAGGAGAGTTCTGGAAACTCAGTTGGTTGCGTAACATGTTTGGCTTAAACTGTGCACGTCTTTTAGCAAACTCAGATGTCGATGTCTCATAGAAGGATCCTCCCCTGAGGCTCTGTGGGCGTGATCGAACGAGACCCTTCTTGTTGGGTGAGTGGGTGGGAGTGGTAGAGGGGCTAGTGGCATAGATGATCGAATCAGGCGTCAAGCATGTTCTGACGGTTGTAGCATCACTCTGAATCTCATCCTCAGTTAGGATTCCCGTCGATCTCGAGAGGTTGCTCATATTGGAAGGAGCAATGCTGTCGATGTCTGTATCAATACTGTCCTCAGACTGAGCTCGACGAAGGTGTGGTAGCATAACAGCTGGTAGATGGTGAAACATTGGGAGGATAGCATCAGTGTTATTGACAGTGGATGCAGAGTCATTGCTAGCCACCCTAGAAAGTAACTTTGGAACCATGACTTCTCCATTCTCTTCTACATCTTCATTACTGAATTCATCTGCCAAAACTCTTGGTTGCATTCGCGTGGACCGCCTTATCCGTGATGAGTAGCGGGATGGTTTGGGTGGGGTCGGGGACCCAACTGGCTCAGGTTGGTGTGAGGGGACGTGGTCTAGGAGTAATGATTCATCGGGCAAGTCAACCTCTTCGTCATACCTACTATCGTATTGATGAGGGTTTTTAGAGAAGGACGAGGAACTGTGTGTATCACTGCTTGTAAGTCTGTTCCTGCGTGTGCTGGAGCGGGAGAGAGAGTTGGAGTTTCTGGGGGCACACTTTCCATGCCTGAGGCTATAACTCCGGAGGTGGTTACGTCGGAAGGCTAGTGTGTTGTTCAGATCCTCATCCGATGTTCTTGGGCTCTCTCCATCACTTCCGAGACCACTGTCCCTCTTATCACTCTGATGTGCTGCTGCTGTATTCATCTCTGAATGAGCTGGTGGCATGTTCATAACCTTCCTGAGTGCAGTGGAACGATACGACAGCTGGTTCTTGTGCAGTCTGTTGTGAGTCGGAGGAATGAAGTAGGTCGGTGGAGTTGAGGGATGTTGAGGTGGCGGAGAAGCTGGCTCAGGAGTTGGCTGATCAGAGACACTGCTCTTCTGCAGAGACAAACATACACGTGAATGATTGTCACGAAATAATTATACTTCTATATCAACTGCTCTCAAGCTTGTTCACTGCCCATGATAGGGAAGCAATGGATGGGTACATTCTTTCTAATGTGCTCCAATTCCAAGCATGTGTACTAGTAACAGTTGACTTATCTTCTCACGCTGCCCTAGACTGCTTCCTAAACCACTAGTTATGACTGCCTATTGCATAGCTGGGATCTTGGGTGGCAAATATCCATTAGCAAATAATATATATATACTGCTTGACTTATTACAGACAAATTGACCAAGACCAAATCCACATTCTTGCTATATTTGTTTCTTTTAAGCTCCATATATACTGATAGGTTGGGCAGTTGTGAATTATTCATAAGTCTCTGTGTGGCATATGTGAGTGGTATTTGCACCTGTACACACAAGAGGCTATTGACTACACAGACATATATTTCTCCTGAGACTGGTGGAAGTGAAGGTGTGGCATGTGAGGTATGGGATATGAATTGAAGAGTGGGAACACTATGAATGCAATGACACCACATCTGGAGGCAAATTATATCCATGTTTAGGTTACAATCAAGCCATTTAACCATACCTAGGTATTCATCTCCCGCCATATACTTGCATGTAATAGTGACCTATGGTTAGTAGCTAAGGATACAGGTTCGAATGTGAATATGCATTTTCAGAGAATTATACTTTACGCTGAAACTCACTCTGGGTCTATTTCTCGAGACCGCTTCGTCGTGGTGCCTCGCCTGCTCCGGGTCTCCGTGGCTTGATGCGCGACTTGCTGGCCGCGAGCGCGGAAGAGTTCCATAGTGCGCATGCACGTTAATCGGCATGAAATGTTCATCCACTACTTCTTCCTGCTCCGTTTCGTCCATGGTGGGCCATTCTCCGGCGTGTTTCTCTTCTACGAATTCCTTTTCCAGCACTATAGACCGGGTCATTGAATTGAGTGACTTGAGGTAGTCGGCTACAGTGTTAGACACGAGTTGTCTCCTAGCATTCGAAGGATCGTACGAAAGCGCGACTGGCGCTGCGGGTACAACTTGGTTATTATTTGGTCTTTGTCTCGGAAGCGTGCGGAACTGATACTGTATGCTGCGGCTGCATTCGGCTGCCGGCTGAGAGAGAGAGGAGTGCTCGTAGGTTGAACGATAACTGGACTGCCTCTGGAGTAAACTGGCCATTTTGCTATTGATACTGTGATTACTATAACTATCGTACTACGTCTGATTCACTAACTGGAATAGTGAGCCATGCATACGATCCCTTATATAATCGGGCGTAGCCTATGCGCATGCGTTAGAGAGTAACGTTAGGGGCGGGGCTAACCAAGATGGCGGCCCAGGAGGACAACGAGAGCAACCAAGAGTTTCCTGTGGCTTCTTTTCCCATTCCTTCGCGTGCAGAGCTCGAGGAAAGGGTAGTTCTAGCCCTCAATAGTAAAGACGGACAGCAATCGTGCGTCCAGGACGGAGCTGACCCGTACACAAAGGCCCTAAACTACGTGGAAAAACATCGAATTATAGAAGTATTTCAGGTATCCATGGATACCATACACAGCTATATTATATATATGTAGTATTTTAACTCGCACATGTGAAGTCTTGCAGTACTTATATGTCGTATACAGAGCTTACTACGTGTATAGCATATACATGTGGCATCAAATCTTTCCCCAGACTATCACATCCAGAATAGCCTACGAGAGGCCAGCAGACCCTCTACAATTCATGCTGGACGAAATTGAAAAAGTGAGAAAAGGCCAGAAGCTGGATCCCCTACAATAACAAACTGATTTGTTTGTCGTCATACACACATTTTTAACACTCTTGTTTACATTACAGATACAGGCACATATTACTATTACTATTTTGTATAAATCACCAAAATATAATTCTCTAACAGTATTGTCAGTTCAGTAGCACTCCTCCAGCCTACTGACCATCAGTTACACACTTCCAAACAAAAACACTATTCAGTCATGGGAGAAAAAGATACAAAACATAACTCATTACCATATTTCCATAAAGATTCCACCATATAACAACACAGTTAAAATGTAATAGGCATTGCTGGCAGTGTGACAAACGGATGGTCATACAGTTATCACCTGACATGCAGTTGCTCACCACGAGTCGTCTCCACCTGCAGACAGCACATACTGGTCATCATGAGTAAACTTGACATTAGTGACGTGAGCAGAATGACCAAAGAACTTCTTGTGTGTTGCCTGCAGTGGTATCACACACTGGCTAAGTAAAGCTCTGAACTAGAACATAGCTTCCGTAGAGTGTATGTATGTACAAGTCACTCGAATAGGGACATATAGGTAGGAAAGAAGTAGGAGGAAGCAGGATGGTAATACAGTGAGGCTATCACTGACAGATTATCAGGACTGTGGTTAACCAATTGTCCTGTCTGATCTAATTGCTGGAGGTGATCATATGTACCCATTGATCCCAATACAGGTGTATTGTATGGGATTGAATGGATGCACCAGCAGTTCAGAAATTCAAGTCAACAGATCACATTACAGGACAGGTACTCCTTTCATCTTCTATTGTTTGTCAATACCTTAACCAAATCAAGTGATAAGAACAACACCTCGAATTTACATTCAATGTTCAACATGGGCTCAGCAGGCGACCCATTCGGGGGGTGTCGTTCTTAACACTTGGTCCCCTTAACCAGCAACTACAGATAGAGAATATAGTACATTTCTTCCATAATAAGGAGACTGACTATACCGAAAAAGGCATTTCTCAACCATCCTCGAGGCTTATTCCCTAATGGTCTCTCTAATTAGCAGGCACACCATCATTTTGACAAACCACCTTCTTTAAAAACAGACTTGTTTATTAAAGAATACACTGCATTCCAAATCACCCACAATAATGCTGTAACACAGCTCGTCATATCTCAACAACACTGCCATTTCCTTAGTTGTTATAATACAGTCTGCTCGTCGGCAATCATCACAACATAGCTGGCATACCAACGGACATTTGACCCCCGTGTAGCATAAAACCACCTGTCATGCTGACGTTCCCACAATATAGGCACGTACATAGTGTAGACAATTGCTAGAGATATAAACACCAACCACAGCCGGGATTACTTCAGACAGCAAAGGGTACTGGAAATGGTAACACATAACATACATATTTCTGCAACACTAGCCGGTTCAGTGGTGGTATGCTCATATACAGCCACATCACAAAAGGCATCAACTCTCAATCTTTCAGTCCCCTCATCCAACACCCTTCAAAGGCCCTTTGAAAAACATCTCACCCTTTTCTCGTAAAAACAAACTCACAAATTTTTCAGTAAGGGGAAACTGGGTGAAGAGTTTGAGGCAGCCAAAGTCGTCTCCCGTGACAACGGCAGTACCAGAATGGTTAAGGTGAGCCGTGTTGACATCTGCTTTGTCAGCATTTTTTGGCCACACACCAATGACCTCTTCTCCCAGTACACTGCATTAACACATACACCGATAAGATTGTGTGTGTGTGTGTGTGTGTGTGTGTGTGTGTGAGTGTGAGTGTGAGTGTGTGTGTGTGTGTGTGTGTGTGTGTGAGTGTGTGTGTGTGTGTGTGTGTGTGTGTGTGTGTGTGAGTGTGTGAGTGTGTGTGTGTGTGTGTGTGTGTGTGTGTGTGTGTGTGTGTGTGTGTGTGTGTGTGTGTGTGTGTGTGTGTGTGTGTGTGTGTGTGTGTGTGTGTGTGTGTGTTAGCTGCCAGGTCCTAAAAATACTCACAGACAAATAGATATATGAATCAAATCTGTAGCTATGTTGTGTTCTAATGATAAGGATGATTGTCAAATGAGAGGCACTATCAATATGTGCTACATGTGCAGCTTTAAACAGTGCCATTGAAGTCAGAGGGTCTTTCCTACTCATCGCTGTCCAGTCAAAGCTAACATTGCCAGACTATTACTCAACACATGATACAATGTATTGGAGCTTGCTCTTGCTATTGTTCACAAGACATACCTGGTCCATGAGGACCATATGATCTTATTGATGGTATCAGACGCTGTAATCTGCTTGCCAGAAGACACCTCAAACACCAGCCGCTCGTAGACTCCAGTGCTGATCTGAACAGCAAACGTGGCATACACATAATGACAGCCACAATGTGAACAATGACTCTCTCTGTAACCACAACCTTTGTCCCATGTCGTGAAACAGTGGGTCAAATGCCATACAACATTCCCCATACATGACAATATAATTCTCTAATTACACAACACATGGCAGCTAATTGGGAGAAATATACATTGTGTACTTCGATATATATCACTGGACATGATGTAAACACTACACTTTATATCACTAACAACCTGTAACAACTATACCTAGCACATAACCACTATACGTACTTGAATAATCACAGACACTGTGGAAAAACAGCTATGAATATACTAATACATATCCATCATAACTGGGACTCTTGCAGACCAGGTGGCGCTCAAGTATATTGCTAGGAGCCACCCAATCACCAGCAGTGAATGCTGTAGGCTGTCTCCAGTCAGAGTGACATACACAGTCTCCGTATGTACAGTGGAACCCCTCTAATCATGCATGAAATGAGGACACCTTGATAAACAGGACACTTTTTGCTGTCCCAAATGCTAACAATTCAACCCCTGAAATCAGGACACTTCACTAATCAGGACAGCTAATTGGATTTACTACAC
This sequence comes from Theonella swinhoei, assembly GCA_963970385.1. Lineage (NCBI taxonomy): Eukaryota > Metazoa > Porifera > Demospongiae > Tetractinellida > Theonellidae > Theonella > Theonella swinhoei. The sequence continues at coordinate 4,128,201 of OZ019960.1, read as the reverse complement.
TTCGATATATATCACTGGACATGACATAAACACTATACTTATCACTAACAACCTGTAACAACTATACCTAGAAATATCCTAACACATAACCACTATACTTACTAGTTGAATGCTACGCAGTGTTGGTGAGCAGAGAGTGTGCACGCAAAATTAGAAGCACGTATAACATTACGGTATGTACATCACCCGTTTATATATATATATATATATAAATATATACATGTAGAAAAATCGGCCTGTTGACACAACTAGGTTGGCTTGCTCCCGCTTGCCAATAATTACTGACAATGCGGAAAATCAGCTATGAATATGTTAATGCATATCCATCATAACTGGGACACTTGTAGACCAGGTGGCTCTCAAGTATATTGCTAGGAGCCACCCAATCACCAGCAGTGAATGCTGTAGGCTGTCTCCAGTCAGAGTGACATACACAGTCTCCGTATGTACAGTGGAACCCCTCTAATCATGCATGACACCCTGAAATGAGGACACCTTGATAAACAGGACACTTTTTGCTGTCCCAAATGCTAACAATTCAACCCCTGAAATCAGGACACTTCACTAATCAGGACAGCTAATTGGGAGAATCGAATGTACTATACTTCGATATATATCACTGGACATGACATAAACACTATACTTATCACTAACAACCTGTAACAACTATACCTAGAAATATCCTAACACATAACCACTATACTTACTAGTTGAATGCTACACGTTGTTGGCGAGCGGAGAGTGCGCACACAAAATTAGAAGCACGTATAACGTTACAGTATGTACATCACCCGTCTATATATATATAGAAAAATCGGCCTGTTGACACGACTAGGTTGGCCACTCCCGCTCGCCAATAATAATCAGTGACACTGTGGAAAAACAGCTATGAATATGTTAATGCATATCCATCATAACTGGGACACTTGCAGACCAGATGGCTCTCAAGTATATTGCTAGGAGCCACCCAATCACCAGCAGTGAATGCTGTAGGCTGTCTCCAGTCAGAGTGACATACACAGTCTCCGTATGTACAGTAGAACCCCTCTAATCATGCATGACACCCTGAAATGAGGACACCTTGATAAACAGGACGCTTTTTGCCGTCCCAAATGCTAATTTTGTGTACAATTCAACCCCTGAAATCAGAACACCTCACTAATCAGGACACTGTCATCTGCCCCAAGGGTGTCCAGATTAGAGAGGTTCCACTGTACATAATATTGTGGCAGTAGTGTAGGCAGTAGTCATAAGTAGGAAGTGTATTGACCTACGCAAATGTCCTACCACACATACTTAATTCCAGTACCATGTGGAGGGGGTGTCTCTCACTTCCTGTGTGATGTTACTATGAAGAATGAATGAAACTTCCACTAAAGTTCAATTGGAATTCTTCATTGCTATATATCCTGTCCACACAACAATACTAGTGAAGGTAACTATAGAGGAGTTAGGCAGTGGTAATACTAGTTGAATGCTATGCATTGTTGGCGAGCGGAGAGCGTGCACGCAAAGTTCGAAGCACGTATAACATTACGGTATGTACAGTGCCCGTCACATATAAATAAATATATGGAAGAATCGGCCTGTTGACGATATGACTAGGAGGGCTCGCTATCACTGAAATCAAGGAGAGCTTGTTAACTTAGACATTCCTGTTTGGTCAAGAGCGTCAACATTACAAGTTTCATTCTATCAATTCTTGTTGGTTTACGAAGTTTGTGGTACATACCACATGTAAGGGAAGATAACGTGTGGTGTTAGATTGACGTCACCAATTTGGTATTAAATGTACAGGATAGATTAGTTAGTTATTCAGAAGTTGAGGGGTTAAGTGTAACATTATACGCCCTACACCCTAAACTCATTAGTGAGAAGTCATTAGTGAGAAGTACGTAAGTGACTACTGATGGTGGTTCGTTAGAAAGTGGTGAAATTATGACAATTTTTACACAGAAGTACTCTTACTATTGCCAGGCATTTACAATGCACACTGGAGGCAGTCGGTAAACCGGCTTACATAGCTGGGTTAGGTGATGAAACATTGTATGCTTTTTACACAGCTACAGTGTGTGTATGTGGAGGGGGGGGGGGTGTGTGTGTGCGGATGTGTTGTGACGAGTGGTGAATTCAAAACACGACATTCCAGGACTGAACTACCTGGGATAGGCTTCCAAATTAACACTATAATATGCGACTCAATAAGGAAGAATTTTATCAATGGCTTTGATGATCAATAGCTCGTGATACAAAGGCACATGCACAGGATAAATATGGCATGATGTAGTAACAGGGGGTGTAGTACCACATGGAGGGGGTGCAGTACCATGTGGAGGTTGAAGGGTTAAGTGTTACCCTTCCCTCCATCCCCCACACCCCAACAACCAATATCTACCTGCAGGTATCTTCCATCTTGTGCCCAGTCCATCTGTGTTACAAAGCTGGGTATTCCCCTGCAATATGCCACTCGAGACACAGAGGGAGAGAGAGTGTAGACATCAACACAAGCATCATCTGATCCCACAGCCAGCCTGCTACCATCTGGACTGAACCTGATGTTAGTAGCATACAGTGTACCTTAACATATGGTACTTCATATATACATGCTAGAATATTGGATGGAGGCAGGAGCTAATTGATTGAAGCCTAGCATAGGATTAAGGAAAATTATCCCCCAGCCAGCGAAAACAATTGTATAGGTACATAAACTTTGTAACTTTGTATATAAATATATATCGAAGCATAAGTCAATAGCCCTAGATCAGTACTGTATATAGCCTGGACCTTGTACGCTATCTCACCTCAAAGCCTGAATGGTCTTGCTCCTATCTCTCCGTCTTCCTACGAGGCTTAGGTCAGTTGCAGACAGGACTAGGAATTCTCCATTGCACAAACCAATGGCAATGCTTCCTCCATCGGGAGAGAAATCAGCTGAGCGGGCAGCGTGGTCCAGCTTCTTCTGATCCACCATCGCCTGCAATGTTTAGGGCACTTGTAGCATACATACATGTATACACAAAGGCTTACTACAATATTTGGTTCTTTTGAGCATACCTCAATTAACAGGACAATTTGTAAACATGTAATGTACAATGCTGAAATTCGAATACTAATCAGGACACCTAATCAAGACACCTCACTAATCAGGACACCTCACTAATCACGACACCTCACTAACCACAACACTTCACTAATCAGGACAATTTCTTCTGTCCAACGAGTCTCTGGATTAAATTCCATTACGAACTTTTACGTAGTCCTGTACAAGATCTACACGTGTACACTGTACATTACACACATACTTTACCATATAGAGCAGTGTGGTATTGGTAACAACGTGTTTTTCTGAAATTAGTTCCTAATCACATCACCTATGTATATATCTTCCAAGAACCATACAAATTTATAGCACTATGAATTAACATATACGACATACCTCACACAGCTACAAGTTATTGTAGCATAACAGGGACTAAACCCGCATGTTAGGGAACAAATTTCCCAATATTTACACGTATATCGGGGAGTATCCTTGTTCTCAATCATGTAGATATGTACTCTGTCACTGATATTAATTTACTGTACGATACATGTACATGTGTGTTAACCTGACAAACACATACCAGCAATAATATGTATCCACTTTCAGTAACTGGTGATACTTTCAATGATCATGAGGATATTACGTTGGAGGGTATTCCTACATACCTTTGTGCTGAGGTTCCAAAGGCGAACAGTTTTATCTTCCGAGGCAGTCACAAAGGACAGGGCAGCTGGGTGGACAGCTAGACCCCACAGCTCACCTTCCCCATGACCGTGAATTGGAGTCTTGAGAGCAAGGAGAGAGGAGGAAGGTGGACAGAAGATGAAGAGAAGGGATACTTACTGTGAACACTACATACACAAGGTTTTTGGGGGAGGGGGGGCAAGGGGGTCATTTCGCCCCGCTGAAAGTGGCTTTGCCCCCCTGAGATGGGCTATGATCAACACAATGCAGGACAGTCTCAATACAAGGCTTGCTCCCCCTCAATTTTAGGAAGCCCTGATCCCTCCCCCTCCTCCCTGAATTTTTTTTCTAGAAAAATGCCTGCATCCATGTAGTAATACCTGTACTTGTCCACTCTTTTCCTCAACCTCCAGAATCTCATTACATTGTGTGCCCACTAGAATCTTACTCTGCAGGCAAACAGGAGAGAGAGAGTGGTCAAATACGTACAGTCTGTCTGTACATACTCGTAGGTGTGAGTATCTCTTCAACTACGTGATCTAGAACGTACCTTAGTCCGGCACACAGAGCGGACCACCACGCCCCCAGACCTCCCCAACGGGACACTCTGCGACTGACCCATGTCCGAACTCCACAACTTGACCACTCCTCCTCCGTCGTGGTCACCCGTCTCCTTTCCCGCCGACACGATCAACCCGTCCTCCAGACACGTAAACATGGCAAATACAGGTCCCGAGTGTGCCCTTGACACAAGGCGGGAGAGGACAGCTGCTTTCCACACATAGACGTCTCCATTGATGGATCCAGTGAACGTCAATCCATCCTATATAGAGAGCGTCACAGATGATTTAACTCCAAAGTCTACACAGTTAGGAAATTAAATTAACTGTAATAACACATTGGAAAGAAGTATGCAGCTGTTACCACTTACATGTGATTGTCATGTTCTACGTAGTACGTATGGGGGCAGATAGACATAGGGTGTCCTGATTAGTGAGGTGTCCTGATTAGCGAGGTGTCCTGATTAGCGAGGTGTCCTGATTAGTGAGATGTACTGATTAGTGAGGTGTCCTGATTAGTGAGGTGTCCTGATTAGTGAGATGTCCTGATTAGTGAGATATCCTGATTAGTGAGATGTCCTGATTAGTGAGATATCCTGATTAATGAGGTGATATCAGGGTTGATATTTGGGACAAGAAGTAGTGTCCTGTTTCCTGAGGTGTCCTCATTCCACACCAAGGGTCTAGATTGGAGGAATTCCACCAACAAATTGCTGTATGATTAGGTCACCACATACTAACAGTGTCATCTTACCTGTGCAAAAGCGAGCGACAACATGGTCTGAATGGAGGCTCCAATAGTCTTGGGGAGAGAGCCACGTTGACTCAGCAGTTGTGTCCCCGCGAGGGTCCAGAACCGGACATGCTTCACTCCGCAACTCACAAACTGCGTGTTGGAGTCGGGACGGAACTGAGCCAGGAACACACGCCGCTTGTCCCCACTTGTCTGAGCCACCTTGTGACCTACATGTACAAGTATTGCACACCAAGTCAAAATTCTCCTTGATACATGTCAGCCACTCTCCATTACACAGTTCCCCCTGTGATTACCGTTACTTTATTTCATTGGAGACAACCATTTTAGGAAACAGAAGGCATACTTCACCCGATATTGATTTCCCGATATTGATTTACACAGTACCACACACCTGATGGATCAACAACACAAGTACACGTACGATTGTGCATGCAGCGGCCACCCAGTACTATTAGAATTACAGTGTAAAGAATGTTGATAATCACATCAAGTCAGCTGGTTAGATTTGATTATTGTGACGACAGTTTTCTTGCAATGCTTTGTTTTTCGTGTATGAATGTGAAAAATGTGACTGCATGTGGACTTCAGGCACAAGTTAAGTTGATTATAATCAATCCAGCTGTTTGGTATTTGTCCCTCCCTTGGGTGGGGTATGAGAAACATGTACAGTGTCTGGATTGACACAATTAACCCGCTATGTGTGTGTGACGGGGAGAGGTGGAGAGGTGGAGAGGGAGAGAGGGGGGGGGGGGGAGAGGTGGAGAGGGAAAGAGGGAGAGAGAGGGAGGGAGGGGAGAGAGGGAGAGGTGAAGAGCGAAAGAGGGAGAGAGAGAGGGAGGGGAGAGAGGGAGAGAGGGAAAGAGGAGGATCTCTCACCATCCGTCCACCTCCACACTGTGACACTGTACTTGGTGTCCAGCCCGACAGAGAGGAGCAACTTCCCATTACAACTGAAGTCAACACTGGACACACCAATGGAGTGGGCGCCTTGCAGAATGGAGAGGGTCTGTTTGGTGTGGAGGTCCCACACGTGGATGGCTGCTGTCTTACCAAGCTGGCCTGAAGGAGACACACACACACACACACACACACACACACACACACACACACACACACACACACACACACACACACACACACACACACACACACACACACACACAGCAGTGACCAGAGCATTAAGTGTATGTATGTGTACCATCTATTTCTAACTGCCGGAATTGCCTTGTTTTTTCCACATCACAATTTTACTTAGTGTGGGTACACTCGACACCACTCTTACCAGTGGCCACAACCTGACTCAGCTTGGGATTACGATTGAGCCCAACACACATGATGTCATCGTTGTGCTCTAAATAGAAACTCTGTTGACGGGTCTGAGGGTTGTACACCACCCCTGCCCCCGCAGCGGGGTAGACGATGAGCCCACTGGGGGAGTACAAGAGATTCTGACGAGTGTCAAACCCACGATAACCAAATATGTATTCCAGAGCCAAGTCCTGCATGTATGTATCAGTAACATTAATTATACATACGTATGTATCAATACCATTAATTATACATATATATATGTATCAGTAACAGATTAATTATGTAATTTAACAAGAAGTGGGAGTGTTTCCAAGGTGTATTGTGAGTAATTATGATTAATATCTATCACTGAGGAAATTGATTTTCATGGCTCTCCCCCTCTCGACCACCCTCATCCCTCCCCCTCCCACCATCCTCATCCCTCCCCCTCCCACCACCCTCATCCCTCCCCCTTTCGACCACCCTCGTCCCTCCCCCTCTCACCACCCTCGTCCCTCCCCCTCTCGACCACCCTCGTCCCTCCCCCGTCCCTCCCCCTCTCACCACCCTCGTCCCTCAACCACCCTCGTCCCTCCCCCTCTCAACAACCCTTATCCCTCCCCCTCTCGACCACCCTCGTCCCTCCCCCTCTCGACCACCCTCGTCCCTCCCCCTCTCAACCACCCTCATCCCTCCCCCTCTCAACCACCCTCATCCCTCCCCCTCTCACCACCTCCCCCCTCTCACCTCTCCCTCAACTAACCTTCACATCCACTCTATCCTCCTGCCTAGTGACCACCTTAGTAGCAGCTGTCACTGAGCGACTCACTCCATGTCTCCTGGACAGCGGCTCTGCAGCCAAAACACATGATAAGTCAGCTAACCACGGCTCTCATGGCTGCCAACAGCCTGTGAGGAAGAGATGGTAGTGATAGTGTACAAGATGTACCTGGTTTATCCTCCTGTAGATGTGGTTTGATACCAGCTCCAGCATCACGGAGAGGAGCAGCGTAGATCTTGCTCTGATAGTCCATTTTCTTCTCTCTCTCAACATCACTATCATAACCACCTGTATGGATGACTATTATTGATGATGTCATTATGATGTCACAAGTGTTTACCTTCCTCCTCTGAATCGGTATCAGACTCTTCGCTCAAGTAGCCCAAAGAGGTTGTCTGTGAGAGATCTGATTGGTCAGTGGTACTAGCAACGGGGTCACGTGATCCAGCGGAGTGGCCCCAGACCATGAGGCTCATGTCAGCCCCTCCGAGGGACACCAGCTGTCTGTCATCATGTGAGAACCTCACGCTAGTCACATGAGCCGAGTGCCCTACATACTGTTTGCATTTGGCATGCTTCTCCTGCAGAGGTACATGTAGATCATGTACAGGTACATGTACACGTAGGTGCAACTTACATAGGATGGGTACAAAAACAATTTGACCAATCCGAAATCATCACCAGTGGCAATCACATGATTATCACGTGACCTACATGCGGTGTTCACGTCCGTGACGTCAGTATAGGCTGGCCATATTCCAGTACAGGAATCCCCCAGGACACAGGTCCACGTGGACCACTGTATCTCTTCGACATCGTCGCTACCGATCATCTGCTGCTTCCCACGAGGAGCCTCGTAGTAGAGCACCTCTCTGTCTCCTGTGTTCACCTGTAGGAGTTTACCTGAAACACAACGGAGCAGTTAGGGATGAGGGGTGGGTGCACTTTGCAGTATCCCCTCCAAATGGTAGTTGGTGTATACATGAAGTGTTATTGGTTCCAACTGGCAATGACAGAGCAAGCTATTGATGTACATGTATAGCTGAGTCCTGGTTCATGCTGAAATCGTAACCCATGGCAGGGTTTAATCTAGACATGAGTCCTTGAGGGGGCAAAATTAATAATTGTAGAAACTTGGGGGGGGGGGGGGCACATTCGCCAGGGCAGGAGAGGAATTGTTGATGGCGTCATATGCTTGGGGGAGGCAACTGAAATCCTTGGGGGGGCATTTGCCCCCCTGCACCCCCCTTGGATTAAACCCTGCATGGCCTACATCTCTAGTGGCAGAGCTGTGAGGTGCAGCAATGACCCCTCTCACACACACCGTCTAATGCCATACCAACCATATACATCATGGAATACTGCAAGAGGAGAGATTTGCTAAACTTTAAGTGATACCCTGATCATCCCAGTCCACGTGAGTGATGTAAGATGACGCTCCTTTGCAGATTCCCACCCTCTTCTTAGAGAGAATGTTGTAGATATCGACGAAGTTATCGTGGGAGGCAACTGCGAGGTATTTCCCATTAGGAGAAAACTTGATGTCAGAGATTTCTTGTGTACGGTGATGAAAGGAAGCCAGCTGCTCCAGAGTGTCTTGTTTCACTACAATGAATCCACCTTGGAAAGAATAAAGAACAATTGTAGGGTCCCCTCTACAAGATAAACCTCCTTTCTCTCCCCTCTCCTCTCCCTCTCCCTCCCTCCCTCCCTCTCTCCCTCCCTCCCTCTCTCTCCATCTCTCTCCCTCTCACCATCCATGAAGCCAATGGCCACAGCAGATCCATCGTGTGAGTACCCAACAGCCCTGGCCTTCCTCCCTGGAATGGAGAGGACGGCTGTCTGCCTGTGTCCCTCCAGATCCCAGAACCTCACTGTGCCATCGTCACTGGCAGAGACACATTGAGACTGAGATGGATGAGTGGACATCCCCCAGGCCTCCCCCTCCATGTGCCCCTATGTGGTAGTTCAGTGGAGTAACACATACTATGTACCTCACTACACACACACACCACGCGCGCGCGTGCACACACACACACACACACACACACACACACACACACACACACACACACACACACACACACACACACACACACACACACACACACACACACACACACACACACACACACACACAGAAAAGGCATGTGGATTTCTCCACAATATTGAGAGTACAAAGTTAGCACCCTCTCAATATATATATCTATATATCTAAAGACAAAGGATTAGTAACCCACATCAGACCTGGATCAGTAGAGACATTTTCCCACTTTTGTCAATCTCCAGAATCTAAACAGCAAATGACAAAGTGAAACAAGTAAAGACACACAAAGCTATTATCATACATAACCATGCAGGGTTGAACAGGCCAGGCCTAGGGGTGAGCCTCAGGCTGGTGTATGGCATGAAATACAGGATGAGTAAATAGCAGGGATGCTCTGTTATACAAGCCTAAGGCCCTCCTGCTCCACTACCACAATATTCTCAGTTTTCATCGCTGGAATGATTATGGATTATGTTCAGACAATGTAGCACAGCACAACACAAGCCTGGTCATTTCTGTCTGCTGTCTTGGCCAGGATTCAATATCACAAAACAAAAGTTTGTGTTCGAAATGATGTTACTACAAGAACTTACTTCACTGTTCTTAGTTCCTACGAGAATCTTCCCCTCTCCCAGGCAAAGGGCACGCACAGCTGGGAGGTCAAAGGTCAATCTAGCTCCGTCCTCCAGGGCATCAGACTGGAGATGGTAGGTCTTGAGACGGTTGTGAAATGACTCATTCCATAGACACACAGCCCCATCCTTCCCACCAGACACATAACCCTGTGAAAGATTATGTAATAATCACATGACCTCCAAAGACCATACCCACCTTTTCCACTCTCTGCAGAGCAAAGACAGGTCCCTTGTGACCCTCCACGACCTCCGAGAGGGAGTTACCAGACCAGTGGTAGATCTTACCATCAGCTCCTCCACTGAAGCAGTAATCGCCCTCCACTGAGAAGGTCACACTGAGCATTGTCCCTGCCTTCCCCGCCTTCCCAAAGATTCCTCTCTTGGAGGTGAACCCACCACCTGGAGTACGATGTGTCACAACGAGGGGGGGGGGGTATGGTAGTAGCAGGAGGGTTTTTTAAATCTACAACTTCGAGTGTCCTGAGTAGTGAGGTGTCCTGTACTGCAACAGGTTGAAGGTTCTTACCTGCTTGCTTCCAAAACTTGATGTGCTTGACGCCCACAGTTACAAGCTGGTCAGCAGAACTGGGGTTCCATGAGAGGAGGAATATTTTGTCCTTGTGGCCCCTTGTCGTGGCCAATTTTTCCCCTTTCCTCCAGTCCCACACGACTATTGAGTGGTCATTGTCCAGACCCACAGATGCTAGCTTCTTCCCATCAGCTATGGAGTCAGATCTGCTCTTAATACTAGAACACACACACACACACACACACACACACACACACACACACACACACACACACACACACACACACACACACACACACACACACACACACACACACACACACACACCTGAGAATCCAACACTACACACCCCTCTATAGTGCTGTCCCTGCAATATAGAGAGCGTAGAGAGTGTGGCTGCATCCCACACATGGACAGCTGGATCTCGACCAATCTGTCCTGTTGCTGTAGTGTATAGCAAATATAGCACTATAATAGCCGGCAAGCATATGGCACACAATGTACCATCATCAGCTTCTACATGTACATCTAGTTGATGAGTTTACTGACATTAATGCAACCAACATCAATGGCACATCCAGCACAAAACCATAGTGTACATTTTTCTAAGCCATGAGGTTGATCTATTTTTAAGCCTAGGAGCTGTGTACACGTGTGTTTGTCAGTGTTTTATACATGTGAGTTAGTGGCACTGATGTGTGGGGAGAGTTGTTTAACCATAAAAGATCTTTAACCCACCGCCCCAGTTCTCAAGGCTGGGCATCCAGGTGCCCCTCACTACATACATGTATATGTGTTCAATGTTGTGTTTGTCAGGAATGTAGCTGGGCAGGTTTCGTTTCTTTTCTATCTTCTATTGGGCTAGTATGGTAAGCACATGTATTTTCTCAAGTGTAGGTATATGCAATACTTACCAACATAGTCATGGGCAGGGTGTAGGGCAAGGCAGAGGATATCGTCTGTGTGGGAGGAGTAGAACTGTTGTTTGTGGGTGTGGTTGTTGTACACAATGCCCAGTGCGGCTATGTGGTAGACGATGCGGCCGTCCTGAGTGTAGTAGAGGTTACTGCGACAGTCATAGCCTCGATAGCTGGGGCGGGAGGGAGAGGAGGAATAAAACCAGACCTAATGGTCAATGTGCATGTAAGCCAATGGCTTAGGTATTAGCACAGACCCAATTGGTTATCTACATGTGTACACACCCATGTACAAATTCCAGTCTGAGGGAGTCCTCAGGTGGACCCGCCTTGCGACCTCTCCTAGCAGCTGCAGCAGAAGATGATGATGACCTCACCGGACCCTTCCCCCTCCCTGATGGCACGGCTGTAGCTACAGACGTCATCTCTGCTTCTTTCTCCTTCTCCTGCAGTCGGTCCTTCAGCTTCTGCAAGTCCTCTCGATACACAGTCCTGGTGGTCAGAAATCACATCTAAGATTTACCTCATCTCCATACAGCAGAGGATGAACTACAACATGCCACTCTTCCCTCACTGATACCTCTCCTCTATCTTTCTCACATGTGCTAGTCAAACTATAGTCAACCATTTTACCTGTCATAGGTTTTTTCCTGTTCTCTCTCTACTTCACTGTCCAGGGAGGCAGCATCAGACATGTCTGAGTCACTCTCTTCACTGTCAGACCCTGGGACCACTGTGTGTGTGTGTGTGTGTGTGTGTGTGTGTGTGTGTGTGTGTGTGTGTGTGTGTGTGTGTGTGTGTGTGTGTGTGTGTGTGTGTGTGTGTGAGAGAGAGAGAGAGACTTAAGAGCTGCTGTTATCACCCACTGACCTACCTCCGTCTCTCTCCCCCACTTCATCTTCTCCTGACAGAAAGTTCCACTGGAATACGGCATGATCAGCCCCACCCACTGAAATCAGGTGATGCTGGTCATGTGAGAAACGAACATTGGTCACATGAGCCGAGTGCCCCAGGTACTTCTTGAACTTTGCACCTGAAACATCAACCAAAAGCTAAACCTCCTCTCAAGACCTTCATCTCATGTATACCTTTCCTGACAGAGGGAAAACGGAACAGTTTAACCAGACCAAAGTCGTCCCCCGTGGCTATCACTCGGTGTGCAAACAATGTATCTGTTGCGTTCACATCATTGACTTGGGAATATTTGGGCCATATGCCATTCACCTCTGACCCCAATACGGAGGTCCAGGTGGCCCATTGTATGGCGTGAATCTCTTCCGAACTTGTGATACGCTTGCCACCTTCGGAGCAAAGAGAGGACAATGATTCCAAGTTAAGGTCAGTCGTTGTGCATGTGTACTGTATGGATGTCATAAGAACAGCAGAAAGTGCCGATTAGTGAGGTGTCCCTGATTTTAATAAAATTAGGAGTTTATATGGATTGCTTCATGTAATGGATTGTATGGGCAAATGCATCAAGGTTTTCAGGGAGGCAAAAAAGCCCCGCACCAAGATATTCAAGGGGGGCAAAAAAGCCCCCACTAAGATATTCGGGGGGGGGGGGGGCAAAAGCCCCTGCCAAGATATTCAAGGGCCCCCCCCCACCACATTACTGTAGCCTCCCACTCACTGGGCATGAGGTAATGGAGTCTCTCCGATGCTCCTGAGTTTGTCTGAATGTACTTGCTATCCACAGACCAGTCGAGATGAGTGATGAAGCTCGAGCTACCTGTGCAGGTCCCAATGTGCTTGTAGCCGTCTGTGACGGAGTAGATGTCGACATAGTTGTCATTGGAGCCAACAGCTAGGTAGTGGCCATTGGGGGAGTACTTCATCTCATGTAGTACCTCTTTACGTTTCTTAATGTGGACTACTTCAGATAGTGAACTGAGAAGAAGAGAAGCCATTAGAGATGTAACTAGTGTACAGCCATCGATGTCTAGTACAGGCATCCCACATTGACTGCCTATTGTACTGTGACCTATCATAAGTTTGGGCAGAAAAGAGCATAGTATCCCCATTGCAATATTGATCCTGATTAAAGGGGCTCTGTAGAACTCACCCTGCTTCCAGGACAGTGAAGGATCCGTCCTGCATTCCAGCAGAGAGGTGGCTTCCATTGGGTGAGAAGGCGAGGGAGCGCACAGGGTGCGAAACAGAGCAGTGACACAGCATGGAGTGGTCTGCCATGTTCCACACACGAATGGTCTTATCATCACTGCCTGTGGCAAACACGGGCTGAGAGTGGTGTACAGCCAGTGCCCAGAGCTCTCCTTCACTGTGACCCTGTCATTGACAGGGGACAATACAATACAAACACCATTATCATATTCATAGGGTGTCCAAGTCAGGGTCTTAGTGTAGTTAGTGTATATACTTGTACCTGTGTGATGATATTGGGGTTGTCCTTGTCTGATACAGTCACCTCCAGTACTTCACTGTCTTTAGTTCCTACTAACACTCTCTCCCCAGCCCAGCACACACTGCGAACACACAGACCTACAAGAAGGGAGGGAGAATAAGGGTTTGAAGGAACATAGTCTAGATGTGTATGTGTGTGTGTGTGTGTGTGTGTGTGTGTGTGTGTGTGTGTGTGTGTGTGTGTGTGTGTGTGTGTGTGTGTGTGTGTGTGTGTGTGTGTGTTGGGTGTGTTAATGACTGACTGGCTGACCTTTGTACCCAATCGCCATGGCAGCAATGTTGAGAGTGGTAATTGGACGCATGTCTGAGTCCCACAACCTCACGGTCCCATCCCTGGACCCACTGGCAAACCCACCATCACTGGCATGCAGCGAGTAGACAGCAGACTGCAATAACATCACACAGTCACTAAAGCACAAGAAAAAACCTAAAAAGTACACTACTGATCAACTGGATATATCCTGACTTCAAGGGTTCTTTGTAATGCACTGAAAAATCAGGGGGGAATTACCCCCCTTGCCCCCCTCAGAAAACAACCCCGGTTATTGTGTAGGGAAACCCAGAGGGGTGGACCTCTTCATCCTGTTGAAGTTCGGATGCCATGACTTACAGCATGTGCTCCTTTAATGACGGAGGACAGTGTGTGTCCATTCCACTTGTACAGGTCTCCACTCAGTGTTCCGGTGATGGCCACGTCGGCCGAGCAGAATGCAGCGCAGAGAATGGACTGCAGCTCACCTACAGAGGAGGGAGGGAAACAAGGAGAGTTGGGAGAGAGTAGTAGAGAGGAAGAAGGAAGGTGGTCCTGTGAGTTAAGTCAAAGCACACCATACCTTCTATCCAAGACATGTTCATTACGTAGCTAACGTATTATTTTGATAACTCTAGCCCAGAATTGACTTAGATTCCAACGTTTCAACACTCATACGAGTATCATCATCAGGGAATGGAAAATGACAAGAAAACCAAAAACTATAAATACAGTGATGATAGAGACAGCAGTCTAGAGACTGACAAGCATAACTAACCAAAGACACTATATATAAAGTATACAACAGTACAAGAGGGTTTACAGTAAAACTTATGGCAACAAGAAAGAGTTAACATAACTGTCAGTTAGGCACTACTATATATTGTGGGTAAGTATACAGAAGAATACTGGGTAACACGGAACAGAATTATGATAATAGTGAACAATAAACTGACGGTAAGGCACCACGTTCTCTGTTGATGGTGTGATGTTTATGTATGTGCCACGACTCCAACAGACATCTGGGGTACAAATACTTGCATGTATCCAGAACACCCAGTCAACTTGATGGCCTTCATTCCACACATGCACATCCATGATGATGATACTCGTATGAGTGTTGAAACGTTGGAATTTAAGTCAATTCTGGGCTAGAGTTATCAAAATAATACGTTAGCTATGCATATTCCTAGCCACTCAGGTCTATATAAAGATGTTCATTACGTGTACCTTTCTTTCCGAATATCCCTTTTTTCCCTGTAAGAGTGTTTCCACTCAAGGTCCAGAACTTAATGTGTTTAACTCCACATGTCACCAGTGATCCAGTGGTGTGGGGGTTAAATTGAACATCAAATATCTGATGAATACAGAGTTAAACTGGCATACAGCTATTTTCTGTTGACTGAGGCTATTTGACTCACCCTATCACCGTGACCTCTAGTGGAGGCTACCACTTTGCCCTTCCTCCAGTCCCACACGCTCAGGGAGTGGTAGTCATCCAGACCCACTGATGCCAGCAGCTGAAAGAGAGAAGGGAGGTGGTGAGAGAAGGGAGGTGGTGGGTGATGGAGGGGAGTAATCAGCCTCACATACCACACCACACACCACTCATCACACATCACTCACACTTGTACTAATCACACACCACACATCACACACCACTCACACTCGTACTCATCACACACCACACAGACATCAATACAATCATGCCAGCTAACATTGCCACTGAAGCCAAGAGCCGCGATGCCCCGCTCGTGACCACCCTGCAGGATGGACACAGTCTCCATGGTAACGCAGTCCCAGACACAGATGAACGGGGCCTTCCCTGTCTGCGCTGTAGCAACCATAGTCTTGTCCGGATGCAGTGCCAGACTGGAGAGAAAGTGGTCAGTCAGAGGTTCAAGAGCACCACCACACATACGTAGAACATGCATCTCTGTATGTGGTATGTAGTTCATATTTTGTTGGTTTAATTACATGTATCATGGCCTCCTTCATAACAGGTAGAGGTACTTGTCTTAATGTGTATGTGTGTTCAGCCCAGTTAGCTCAAGTCTTTCTAATAGCTCAGTTGGTAAGTACAGTAGAACCTCGGTTATCCGAACCTCGATTATCCGAACTCTCGATTATCCGAACAGGCGCTGACTAGTAAATTCGCTTAATTAGAACAAGTTATACGCAATACTACAGCTAGCGCACCGTAGACAACTGCACGCGTTGTTGGAAAATGCCGTCTGTCGCTGCTTAGTGAGTCCATATAGCCTTGTAAACATATGGATTTGTATCACACTGGTCGAAACTGTCATCCTACAGGCTATAACCACACAAATGCGAACAGGCGTGTAGATTCACTTATCCGAACAAATTCGGTTATCCGAACACTAGAAATTTCATTGAGCCCAGAGGTGTTTGGATAACCGAGGTTCTACTGTAGCTAGAATATGATCCCAGCTCACTTTTCTTGCCTATGTATCTCTGTTACGCATGTATATAGCCTCACAGTACTCTGTGTTCACACCTAATGATGTCGTCGGTGTGTTCTAAAAAGAACTTCTGCTTCCCCTCGGAGGCATTGTAGACCACACCCACTCCTGCTACAAAGTACACAACCTCTCCCGTGGATGTATAATAGAGGTTGTTCCTACACTGGTGGCCACGGTAACCATACACCCACTGCAGACGCAGCTGGCTCTCTGGGGCCGTCTTATCAGCCATCAATCACACAAAGTCACACTCAACCCAGCTGCAGAACATACAACTCAACAAGTTATGGCTACATTTTGGCTTTGCATACAACACACACATATACATGCACAGTCCCATAGCTAATGCACAGTTGGTCATGCACTACAGTCAGTTTGCAGGTAGAATTGTGCACTGCAATACTTATACTTACACTGTACAGAGGGTAGAGAGCGGAAACCGGAGAGCTGCAGACCTAAAGATCACGTGTAGGGGATGTGCTTCTTCTTCTTCTTCTTTGTAACCTCCACTATAGGAGAGTAGCCCGTTTAGTGGGCAGAAAGTAAAATTGAGTTGCGCGTTCCACGGAGAGTTTGGAGAAACCTAATGAAAAAACGTTGTAGGGGTGGGTCGTCAATCCATTCTGTGCCGAGAACTAGGTTCACGAATCTGTTAGGATCGGACTGGGACAGGGAGAGGAGATCAAGACCCGAGGACGAGGAATGCAATAGTGAGGTTCTGACTGAGGAGAGGGCTGGGCAACGGATGATAAAATGTGACGGGTCCTCCGGCTCCTGCTTACACAATCGGCAGGTCGGGTCACACATGTGGTAATTGGTAAACCGTCTATGGTGAAAGCGGCAGGCATCCTCCTCGAGTCCATGACAGTTCACTAAAAGTCTGATGCGGAAGTTGTTTTCCTTCGTGAGGGAAGGGAAACCATGAGACACCATCCAGTGAGAGATGGGCTTCCCCAGGCGAAGTTCACAATCAGAAAGAGGAAGATTGCTGTGAGTATCGATGAGAACGGAATAGTCCAGGGATAAAAACAGCTTCCTAATCCAGCGCTTCCAAGACAGTTTACTCCAATCACCACTAAGAATAGTTGGAATAGTAGGGAGATCATATGACTGAACCAGCTGATGGAAGGTAGGAATAATACCACGGGATGGGGAACTGGCTAGACGCTTCTCAAAAACTGCACGAGGGAGAGAGTCAGGGGGTAACGTAGAGAGTGAAAACATGAAGTTAAGTTGCCGTTGGTGAATCAAAGATTGAGCAGAAGAGACACCCATGAGATGTTGTAGAGCAATACCTGGGCAACGTAGTGGCAAACCTTGAATTGTCCTTAATATCTTGCGATGAACCCTCTCCAACATAGTAACTTCTGATTTAGTTAAGGACCATAACTCACATCCATATAACAAGATTGGAATGCAGAGAGAGGAATATAGTTTAATAGAAGTGCATGGGTGTAAGCATCCAAAACGAGAGCCGACAGCATTCAAAGCAAAAAATGCACTCCGTGCAGAAGAACAACGCTCAGTGGTACGATGAACTGATGATGGAAGTACACTACGCAGAATTCCTAAATGAGAATGAGTGTCGCATTCTGGAATCTCATCACCATCTAACAACCACTTCCGTGAAGGCCGATTTCTCCTACGTGAAACTGGAGATTCACCAAAGACCAAAATTGCTGATTTCGAGGCATTGAACTGGTAACGCCAGAGGCGGGCGTAGTTAGAAGTGATGTCCAGCATGTCTTGGAGGTCCTCTGCAGAGTCACTAACCAGTGCGAGGTCATCAGCGTACATTGGTGCTCCACAAAAAACATCATCAATATATACCCCATGGCCAGAGGCAGATAGTTGATCCAGCAGACCGTCAACGAAAGATGAGTATAATAATGGGGAAAGAATGGCACCCTGACGAACTCCCTGACGTATACGGAATGAGCGGGAAATATGGGAGTTCCATAGAACTGCAGATGTGGAACTACTATACCAGTTATTGAGGATATGCCATATGTACATGGGAAATTTGTGGAGAGCAAGTTTGAACATAAGACCCTCATGCCACACCGTATCAAATGCCTTCTTCACATCTAGAAAAGCCACAAATACTTTCTTCTTCCTTTCCCGTACAGAGGAGATAGCCTCCTGAAGAATGAAGGCAGAATGCAAACAACTGAACCCCGGCCTGAAGCCACCTTGTAAAGGGTTTAGCTGGTCTTGCTGATCTGAGACACGATGTAGAAGCACTTTCTCAAAGACCTTGGCAATCACTGATAGCAGGGTTATGCCTCTATAGTTAGAGGGGATGGATAAGTCCTTATTATGACTTTTAGGAATTGGTATAATGAGACCAAGTTTAAAAGGGGCAGGAATATGGCCAGAGATTAGAATAGCATTAAAGAGGGATGATAGGATAGCAGGAAGAACAGAACCTCCAAATTTCAGATGTTCATTGGTGATACGGTCAGGGCCAGCTGCCTTCTTCAATGGGAGGGAGTGAATAATTGAACTCACTTCCTCCTCTGAGACCAGGTCAGGTTCATCTGTGGGCATGGATTGTGTGGTGTAATATGATTCCAGGATGAGAAGTTGTTCTTCAGTAAAGGGGACGTCTGCAGGAGTACTTAGGGATTCAAAATATGATGCCCAGCCATCCATAATGTTGTCATTATCATACACCTTATTATCATGTATTAAGCGTTGGGTGTGGGAGGTAATATGAGAGGTGTGTTTACGAATGGCTCGAAAAAAACGTTGTGGGTCGGTGGTTTGTACATCCAAAGAGGCAAAGAAGTTCTCAGCTGATAATCTCCGATGTAGTCGTAAGCAAGAACGGAAATGTTTTTTTCCTTCTTTGTAGGCCATGCGGATAGGGTTAGATGGATCTCTAGGTCTCCCTGCAGCCACCCAAACACGATAGTGATGCTTACATACTCTGCTGGCATGTTTGAGAGATGAATTCCATCCTGGGGAGCGGTGAGGATGGAAAGACTTGGAAGGGATGTGAGTAGAGGCAGATAGAAGAGCAGAAGTAAACGATTGGAGGAAATGATCGATTAGAATTGGATTGTGAGCCAGAGATGATGGTAAGGGCATATTGCGAAGAAGGGGTTTTAATGAATGTTGGAGAGGAGTGGTATACAGACGATGTATATCCTCCTTTGAGGAAGCAGACCAGTTAGGAGGGCTGAAGGAAGATGCATTTGAGCCATGAGGAGGGTGGGATGAGGGGTGGTCATTTCTCACGGTTGCGAATACAGGGTTGTGATCTGAAGTGTTAAGAGGTTCTTCTATAATAGTGTAGGATGACATAATCTTAGACAGCATATGTTTTGGACACAGGATGTGGTCTAGAGTGGATTGAGTGGAATGAGCATCACTCTCATAAGTGTAGGAAGATAGAGTAGGTTGCAGGTGTAGGTGAGTAGAAATGAAGTTCCATTTTGTAAGATAACGATGTAAGATTTTGCCCTGTAGGGGATGTGCACGTGAGCTAACTGCATAACTTTTGGGTGGGGCTAAATATTTACGAGAAGGTGTAGTAAACGGCCAAGTGAAAGATGCCAAGATTCACAGTTAGTCTTTCCATCGTGGACCCGAGGGACAAAAAGGGGTTGTTTTTCAAGCAGGACGGCCAGCGGTTCTCCGCCAACAGGACCGTCAAGGTCTGCACGGACGCCAAGTACGACATCCAGGTCACTGTCAAGCCGCCAGTTGCACCGCTGAGGTGAGCCAAGCTGCTCAAAGCCTTCTTCATCTTCCCTGTTTGGTGTGTGTAGCGTAGTAAAATTATGACAGCCAGCACCATATAGATACAGTGTACAGTACGTGCGAGCTGATACGCAGCCTCTTATCTCTCAAACTGGTGGGTGCATTAGTGCTAGGTACAAATTATGCGAAGAATGTTGTCCTAACAGGTCTGTGCAACCGGCATGCAGATGGTTTACTTGCACTAATAATAACTGTCACCCCCTTACAGCAGGAGAGCATCCCACACCCTAGTTGACCAGTATGTATGCCTCTTTTCACTGCTGAAGGTGCTGAGTACCAGTGAACACATATCCCATTCAGTGATATGCATGTTGTACCATTGATAAGCTTGGTAATCAGATAGTCACATTGCTTGCTATCAGATAACAAATCCATTGATTATTGCCTGTGAACACACACAACAGTCCTGTTAGGCAACTGTGTATGTATACAAGTGAATTATGTAAGAGCTGCTAGCTAGCTAGGGCTTAGTCACATGACATTTCTCCCAACAAATTACTTGGGAAGTCTTGTGCGGTAGGCTTTTGCTTTTGATAAGCACACACACACACACACACACACACACACACACACACACACACACACACACACACACACACAGTAACCTAATCATAGGGGGCGATGACATAACTCCAGACTCCACAGAACAGAATGACAGGCAGTCAGTGTACAAGTTCACCTGGTTCACTAATGGATACACACCAACACGATCAGGTCACAGACACGATGTCCGCTTTGCATTCCTGTTTGAAGGAGCAGAACTTGCCACTAGCTTTCAAGTGAGTAGATCAATTTAACCCCTTATGATAAAAGTATCATGGTTCTGCATTGTTACATTCTCTTGTTGATACCTATGTACATGTAGTTGCTGTTGTTTTTTCACTTTTTTTACACTTAACAGACAAAGTTCTATGCAGTGACAAGTTCAAAACATTTGACGTGGGGTACAGAGGTCAAGCAAATTCAGATCGAGTGTAGTGGGGAATTTGGCAGTGGGTCCACAGGGGCTACAGGATTCCAGACCCTCACACCCACTAATATCTTATTCCTCTAGTCAGTTTTGTGTTTCCCATAAGTTCAGTTACAATATATATAATTATTTACTTGCAATAGTAATGTTTTTACCAATTACTTTTTCTTCAACATATCCACCAGTTGAAAAAAATAATCGTGACAAATGTACACTACTGGTGATAATCAGTTTGTGGATACTTGATCATCAGGAGTGGAGTTTTTATATAATGGTTCTAATTTACGTGTGCACTGATGCTCACCAAAAATCCAATCCATTCACCTAGTATTGAAGTACAAGTTGTAACAACAACATGTGAACTCACTAAGATTATGAATGGTAAAAATACCAATTATCAATCGGTGCAAAATGTGACAAAGTTATAGACATAAAATGAACACAAAAATTAATACGAACTGTCATTTTAAGTAATAATTGCATACACACAAACAACTTTGAAGTGCACTAGTTCATAATCAATTAGCACATCTTACTGGTCTTGATCCTGAGCCTATTTATTGTGTAGTATTATCAAAGCCTAAAGAAGAGAGAGAGAGAGAAGCACACCACATGTTGGTTCATTACTATTGGCCTATGTTAAAAACTGTCCATGTATCTAATGCTCAAAGCAAGTATATTAATCTATTGCCAGTCAAGTAGGCCTATGTAATCTACAGTTGGTGTGCCTTATTTCCCTAGCTAAGAACCTCTACTTGACTTTACACAAAGCATTAATCTATTGCCAGTCAAGTAGGCCTACAGTTGGTGTGTGTGTATAGCTAAGCCACTCTGGCTAGGCTATAGGCCTACCTGACTGGCTATAGACTAATATGGTTGCTTTGAGGATTGGATACGCCCCCAGTGTTGCACTGTAAATAGTGTGTACTCATTGCCAGTGAACATTAATTCTCACTTTCTTCAATGCTCTGAGCCAATCTGAGGCATGATGGCTCTTTGAATGTGACGTGGCTGGTGAGAGGATTAGCTTGTGCTCGAGGCCACTGGATTTATACACAAGCTCCAAACTGATACGCTTAGGGTTACTTCCTGAACGCTTCTTTCTGCCATCATCCACCTCCTCCACTGCTGCCGCCAGTTTAGCCTCTACATGTGAGGAGATATGGTGGAAAGAGAGAGTTTACAAGATTGTTTGGTGCAATAAACCACTCAATCACCCAGCCCTAGTCCAAAACCGCTAACACAATTCCCTCGTCACCTTTCTCTCTCTCCTTCTCTTCCTAAACATAGTACAAAACTGCTAACATACTCAACAGCTCCCTTATCATCAGTCTCTCCCTCTCTCCCTCTCCTTCTCCCTCTCCCTCTCCCTCCCCTCCCCCTCCTTCTCTTCCAAAACTTTTGTACGACAAGACTGCTCTCTCTCCCTCTACCTACCATCTCCATGGAGAGTCTTGACCTCCAGGATCTGCTTCATGTTGATGGACAAGTGGCCATTGGAGATGAGGATCTGACAGTGGTCCATACTTAGTTTACAAGTGTATTCAATGTCTGGATCAGGAGAGTCTGAGAGGTGAAAATTAGCACCTAGGAGAAGACAAGTGTTCATTAGGTCACTACAAATGATGTGGTCAAAACACATAACAAGCCATTAATGGATCAATTTATCTAATACTCACCCAAATATGGTGTGGGGTATCAACATGTGTGATCCAAATACATGTACTTTAAATTAAGTGAGTACATAATGTACAATGTACATGTAATGACTGGCAGAATTTCTAAGTGTCTACTGCTACTGCTCTGAATACACACATTACAGCATCAATAATGTGCTCTGCTGTGTGTATGTGCATTCAGTATGTATTAGTTATTGCACCCCTAAGAGGTATGTTGCTGGCTGGAGGGGAGAGGGCCTATAAAGCACAACATACCAGATTAGGGGTGTGATAATTGATTTATAGCCAGCTGCTAGGTGGTTCAACAATTGGTAATTACCAATAATATTGATTGGTTGATATTGATTGGTAAATACCCTGATATAGGCACTCTTGTCACTAGATATAGTCACTCTTCACACCTTGTAGTGTTATGGCAGATTTATAGTGGCACTATGAGTCATTAGTGCACTCGGGGAATGCAATAACGCTCTCGATTAAGTAATACACTCGCCTACAGCTCATGCATTACGTAACCTCGAGCATTATTGCATCTCTTCACGCACTAAGTCTAAACCGCATAATGCACTGGGAAGTGTTCTCTGAATATTACATAGTGAAACCCCTCTATAGCGGCCATCCTTGGAGAATGGCATTTTGGCTGCTATACGGAGGTGGCTGTTGTAGAGGGGTTTGTTATACAGGGTTTAAGTTAAATCGGAACCAGAGCTACATGTATATTGGCCGTTATATAGCAGATGGCTGTAGTTGAGGGGGTGGCTGTTCAGAGAGGTTCCACTGTACCTGCAGTCAGTATTTTGAGGTGAGTGTGGAAGAACTCTTCTTCAGTTTTACATTTGGGAATGCATGACTTGCACACTACCACTGGGTCGACGAAACGCATTCGAGTAAGGGTCACCTTCTCTAGACAGTCTGAACACACGACTTCTCCACATCTACGGCAGTGGTGCTAGTGAGAAGTGGGGAGGGGGAAGGAGACAGAGAGAGAGAGGAGAGAGAGAGAGAGAGAGAGAGAGAGAGAGAGAGAGAGAGAGAGAGAGAGAACCGTAACAAAGTCCATGAAGTAGACTAATACTGTACATACCCGTCTGTGAGTGAAAGAGAATGCTTTCGAACATTTCTCACAATTGGGGCTCTGTGGGGAGAGGGAAAATGTAGCACTTACACAAGTAAATATGCTTGAGTTTCACAAGACTGTAAAATCGCAGTACCCCGACCCTTATTTTGTTAATTGGCTTATATATCTAATTAGAGCCCATCCACGGAACAACTCATTGCAGGAACGCTGAAGACAGTGATACTTAGAAAGCAGTGGTCTTTGATTTTTACGGCCTTAATTCCCGCGCCCTTACCTTCTCATCTGCGTGCCAGACGGGCTCGTCCAAGTCAAAGAGAGACTTTTGTCCAACCATTCGCAGTTCTCCGCGCTTGTTGTACTGAATGTGGCGCTCCATACTCGGCTCGTCTTCATAGCCCTCCATCACTTCAGCCATTTGGGAAAGACTCAAATACCTACACCAGCTGCAGTGGGAGTTGCTGAATCGACACACGCGACCTTTGACCTAATCAGGCCCAATATTCCAAACTCGAAGGAAATACGATACCACTAAACAGTTAACACATACATACATGTACAGTGTATATACACAATTAGTTTTCAGTGTTCTAGTGTTGGAGTTTTACTGCTGCTGTAATAGTTCTCTCTCAGTTTCTGCATGACGGCCTTGTGACCTCCCTGAGGTGTCTGGTGTTTCACTTCCGCATAGTGCTCCTTCACAAACTGGGCATAGCGATTCAGTTTGACACTCATCGGAGTCCCGTCGGGATTAAGTCTCGGCTCTAATTCCAGCTGACTGAGAGTGGTAACGGAATAATACATGAAGCAAAGTAACACCTCGGTAGGCTCCAACTATTAAATTACCTGAGACAGAAGGGGCATCTGGTAGTGGTCAAATTAACTGACTTGGAGTGTCTTCCAAGCCTGCATTTAAAGGGGGAGAGATCTGAGAGTGAGAGATCTCTGTGGACAGTGAAGTAACGTACTTGTAGTCACATCGAGTACATTTGTAGGAGTACTTGTAGGAGATGTCGTAGTTATGGCAACGAGTGATGGTGTCAAGGTCAGGATGAGTTGTGTTGGCCTTCAGTGCCCTGGGGAGAGAGAGGGAGGGAGGGAGGGGGGAGGGAGGGTACATCTGGTGAGTTTCCCTATTTACTGCTTGCTTACCATGCTTGCCACTGCCTCTTGTGTCCCCCATTCTTGACTCCATTAATTAGCCACACAGCCGCATGGCACATCTCATGTATGAGGGTATTCTTTAATCTCTCTACACACAAACCAATCACAGACACACATCACTCTAGGCACCACTGGCTCACACACACATCTTACCATAAGAATCAATCACTTTCGTAGAAAGTTCAATTTTTGATCGCCTATTGTAAAGTGTCCTGTATATACAGTGGAGCAGATGAGGTCTCTATTGCCTTTATATCTGGCTATGAGTACACGGTGTAATTTGAACTCACCCACTATTGCGACAGTAACCAGCTGTCGTCCTGAGTTTACTGTTCCAGACCAGCTCCATATCTGCTGGAAGCTGCAAGCAGTACACCACATTCAACACACACACACACACACACACACACACACACACAGCTCCTCTCTACATTCATAATCGTACCTCATTATCAAACACTGTGCTGTTAAAGAGAGAAAAAAGCTCCTGTGCCATAGTCTTCTTGTGCCGACTGAAGGTCTTATGTGCAGAAGGAGTGGTAGTCAATGATTGCTTGGGAGCCACCACTTTAGCTGGGATGCCTGTATGGGCACAAGAGAGGATATATGGACAGCAGAATTAGAAAGTGGATGAGGTGTCCATATAGGGTTGGAGTATACAATTAGTACTTGAGAGAGCTGATCATTGAGAAGTCATTGAATTGACTGTCATAAGCTGTATAGTAATAGCTAGTACACACCTGGTGTATATGGAAGATGATTTTTCTCTGTGAGAGGATGTCTGTTGCCCACTGGAGGTGCAGTGATGCAATGATCCCCTCGATGGGGTTTAGGGGGGCTGGAGGAATTTTCGCCTGGAGACCCCCAGAACACTAGAGCAGTGTAGGGAGTGAATGGAGTGAATGGAGTGAGGGGGGTTTTGCAGCGAGGAGGGGGGCCACGGGGGGGTTGAAAAGAGGAGGAAGAGTCTTCAACTGTGGCATCCTCTTCAACACTCTCCTCTTCCGAGTCGCTGACAATGAATATGGAGAGACTGGAATTGAGGAAAAAAAAGGTGAGAGACAATACTGTTAAGTTTGAATTGTAATGTCAAAAGATTAGCAGAGGATGGTTTCGATCCATCGACCTCTGGGTTATGGGCCCAGCACGCTCCCACTGCGCCACTCTGCTAGCTGACAACTCGAACCTCATCATATATTTATACATTGTACCACAAACCACACATAACATCAGGCAGGCTCACCCCTATTCATTCACCAATAGGCATACCTCTTCCTAGAGGGCCGACCAGAAGAAATATTCTTCTTCTTTGTTGACTGCAATCTCATGTCTGCAAACACTAAACCAGAACATACATGTAGGTACAGTATAACACTTTACAGCAGCTGCTATATATTATGGTAGTAGTGTTTATATTGAGATGGATATAGTGATTAATTTGGGCTCTAGTAGCAATGCATGTATGCATGTACATGTATGGTACAACTTACAGTTCTCTAGTTTGGTGTCAGCCTCGTCATCACTGCTGTCTATCACGACCACATTAGACTGCTCTACTGATGGTGATTGGATGGGTGAACCCCTCTCATTTTCAATTGAATTGGTTTCGACAGTATCAGCAGTGTTACTACTGGAAGGTGTGGCCAGACACGATGAGATTGTGGGAGTGTGGGGAAGGGCTGGACTCAGTAGAGGAGAGCTGGGAGTGTGCAGTGGACTAGCTGTAGGGGAGGATATTGTCCCATCTGTATTGCTGGCAGTGGAGAGATTGTCAAAATCAGGTTGGACAAATGCCGGACTGTACTCAGGAGTCCTGTCTGGTGTGTGAACTCTGTCCTCTGCTGCTACCATATCATTCTCTGCCCCATCTCTCTCCCTCTCTTCCTCCACGCCTCCATCTAGGATCTTGCTACTTCTGTCATCTACTGATGTACAACTCATGTCTGGGGTGAGGATTGTCCAGTTCAGATCTAAAGGCACCTCATTGCCTTCCTCCTCCCTGCCTGACTCCACATGACTGGTGTCATTGCTCTTGTCAGCTGGTGATGGGGCATCGTTACAGCTAGCAGTTGATGCTGTGTCTTCCCTGCCTGACTCCACACCATGTTCACTGGCCATAGTGTCATTAGACGGTGATGAGGCAGTTGATGAGGCATCTTCCCTGTCTAACTCCACACCATGTTCACTGGCCATAGTGTCATTAGATGGTGATGAGGCAGTTGATAAGGCATCTTCTCTGTCTAACTCCACACTATGTTCGCTGGCCATGGTGTCATTAGATGGTGATGAGGCAGTTGATGAGGCATCTTCCCTGTCTAACTCCACACTATGTTCGCTGGCCATAGTGTCATTAGATGGTGATGAGGCAGTTGATAAGGCATCTTCCCTACCTGACTCTACACCATGTCCACTGGTGTCATTGCTGTTGTCAGCTGGTGAAGGGGCACCATTACAGCAGGCAGTTGATGAGGCATCAGTTGTACAACAAATTGGAGTAGGGAGTATCTCAGACCAGAGGTCCACCAACTTCACACGTTATATGGAAGTAAATGGAGAGTATACACTCTATAGTTTGGCTAAGTCAGATGTGGTATTTCAGGCCTACCTTCTTCTTCAACTCTGATAATGGTAGCTTCAATTGAATGAAGCCACTGCTCTCACACAGCGATAGAAAGTCCAGTAGAAAGTGTACGGAAAACGTTTCTTCCTCTGTCAGAGCGATAAACGTCGCGTAAATCATACGCAAAGCCTTAAATTTATGAAGCTGATAATATGATGATGTGATAACTTACGCCTAGGACTTGTCATGATATTCTTTGGATTTTCGAATTTGAAGTCGAATTCAAAATTTAACGGCGCGCGCGTTAATATCCCGCCCCCGGACCTGCTAAGGACATGCGCAGATTAACGAAGGTGTACACTCAAAATGACAATATATTACATTTATTAACGCCTTCCTTCTCTCTGTTGTCTTGCAGTTATTTTCTTGGCCATTCTCCTTTTCCATATCTTACTGCCTATAATCCTCTTCTCATGATTAGAACACCTGAGAATTATCTGTCTAAAGTTACCAGATGGACAATTTTTGATTTTTATCTTGTCTTGTGGAGCTTTAATTTTATCTTTTTCTTCATTTTCTGTCTTATCAGAAGGGCCTTTCCGTTTCAGTCTTTTTAGTTTCAGTCTCTTTTGCTTAGATTTACGTTTTTCCTTCTTCTTCTTCTTAACTTTTTTGGCAGATTTAGTTTCAACTGACTGTGAATTATCTGTGGAAGTTTCACAGGTAAATGGTGTCATTTGTGGTAAGCTGCCCACTTTGTCCCCTTCTCTTTCGGCTGGCTGTGAACTAGGGGTAGAGGACATACTTATAACTGGTGTCATTTGTGATGAGTTGCTTCCTTCAGCTGGCTCTGAACTAGGTGCAAGTAGCATGCTGGTAGTTGGAGTCAATTCGAGCAAGCCACCACAGGCACCAATATTTGGTTGTGTTTGGCACAACCTTTTCTTGTGACGACCACCACGCCCACGCCGACGCCGCATTTTCTTTATCTTTCGACCTCTCACAGGGTGCAAACTAGGTGGTGTTGGTGATGAGCTGCCTCCTCCTTCAGCTGGCTGTGAACTAGGGGTAGAGGACACACAGGTTACTGGCATCATTTGTGATGAGCTGCCTTCTCCTTCAGCTGGCTGTGAACTAGGTGTAGATGACGCACTTGTGACTGGTGTCATTTGTGGTGAGCTGTTCCCTTTTCTCCATTCTCCTTCAGCTGGCTGTGAACTAGGACTAGGTGCAGGTAGCAAGCTGGTAGTTGGAGTCAATTGGAGCAAGCCGCCACAGGCACCAATATTTGGTTGTGTTTGGCACAACCTTTTCTTGTGATGGCCACGAAGCCCACGCCGCATTCTCCTCATCTTTCCACCTATTATAGCTCCAGTGGAGCATTGGTCTCTAGCTAACTGTGAAGCACTAACAGACAGTGGTAGTGGCTGCCAATCAGAGCCTGTAGAGGGAGTGTGATGCTGGAAGTCCCTCGCTCTTGCCTGTTGCTCTTCCTTGGTAAGTTCAATGGCAACTACATATACACAGTAAGAAGAGTGACTGTGTAGTCTCCAGTACAAATACTTTTGTTTACCTCCAGTATCAGATATGGGTGTACATCTCTTCAACTGATACCTACTTGATCCAGGTGTTGTCCATGTCGCACTGGGAATATAGTCCCATTTACTGCAAGTGCCAAACACACACATGCATGCACATACCTTGAATTGAGCGGTGGAGTTAAGTACACTGCTGGAATATCCAGATACCTTCTGTGACATTGCTTCAAATGTTCCACAACTCGTGAAACGGGCTGTACAAACACACACACACACTTATCCATATATAAGCCTAGGAACACTACATGCCAGTACCAGGTGTATTTGAGGCACAGTATTCTTTAGAACAGAATAAGTCTCAGAAACTCCAAGCAAATTAACCCTCAGACACACCCTGTAATATATATATCAGAGAATACACTTATGTACATGTATTACATTCAAGAAGGATATAGAACAGTTTCTAACCAAATTCGACTGAGGATGGCCAGCATGATGGTATTGAAGGGAATGAAGTGACCCATTGATAGCCTCTGACTCACATCACTGTGAAAATTAAATCACCGAAGTATACTCTGATTACCGTAGTGAGTTGTGAGGTGCAAGACATACACACATGGCAGGTGGCAGTTACAGTTGTAGTGTCATAGGATACAAGTACCTCCAGGTGTCTTCAGTGAACTCCAGTAGGTCAGCAACAAATACTGCTGATTCCAACAGCTGCGGATAAACTTCCTCTAACAACTGTACACTCTTCACATTGCTCTGTGTACTATTGAGAAAGAGGGATCTAGAAGCTGTTTACAGAGAATGCTACAAACCTGGTGAGTTGATTTCCAATCACCTCAACTTTAGCTGATAAATTCCACTGTAGGTACTTCTTTATCTGTCTCAACACCTAAAATCAGTGTTAGTGCAATACAGAAGAAAAGGCAACTATGTAGAGACCCAGGTAGTGTACTAGCTTACCCCGTTCATCTTTTGAAATGACTTGTCATGTCTGTGCTGGTTGTTTCCTCTGTAGAGCATCTTAGAGAACACCGCCTGTTCCTTGGACAGGGTGTCAAGGCTCAGCCGGGGAAGGCATCTCTCCCTGAGACAGAGTGCAGGGTTCATCTTTACCAACACGTGGTCACGTGCGAAGGTAAACATTAGAAATCGGAAAGAACAGAGTTAAACGCGAAATCCTTAGCAACTCGCAACTCGACTGACAGTCGCTGTCGGTCGGACACTGCCAACCCGACCGTGACAGTGTGAACTAGAGTGCCCTCCAACCTAACTCCAATGACGTTTCAGTCTCAGCCGCTCCACTTACTGGTCAAGAGAAATCCATGGGAGCCTAAACACGAGTGGGAATCCAGGCTCCTGTTCGTGAAGGACAACTTGGAGAAATATGGGCTCGAGAAAGCCATCCACCTCTCTCTGGTGTGGGCCAATACCAACTTCTTAGGGTGTAGCTACCCTTCACATACGCAGGAGCTGGTATCAGAATATCCCCAACCTGATCAGGACTCACTCCGGTCAGAGAGAAAGAAGAGGGAGCAGTCAGAGAGAAAGGTACGTGAGTCAGGTGGAGGAGGCTCTGGAGAGAGGGAGGGGACAAAACGGGTTAAAGTTAACCAAGACGAAACTGAAGATACGTCTTCCAAAGAAGGGTTGTGTGGGAACCATGATAGTTCAGCAGAGGAGACTGATGCCTCTTTTGAACAAGTCTCCCTACAAGTTGATGCCCTCATTTCAGCAATTCGCAGACAGCACGAGAAAAAGGCAGAGGAGAAGATGAAACAAGGTGATGCCAATATCCCACAGGAGGTTTTAAAGATGCTTCGCTCCATGTGCATGTGTAATCAGTGCTTCACTCCAGGAACGTCACCCAGTTCACTAGTTAATTCCTACTTCCAACGCTATTTGGCAAGATTCGACAAAAAGTTTAAGTACAATTTCTCTTTCAACGAGGGAAGCACCACCACAGAGTGCAAGTTTACAATCAATGGTCAGATCATTGCCGAGACAAGAGGAGAGAACAAGAAGTTTGCCAAGCAGAGATCTGCAGAGCATTTTCTAAAGCTGGTGAACAGTTATTACCAGCAACAAGGAAAGCCCTGCTGTCCTTATGAGCCACAAAGAAAGAGTAAATAGTCAGCCAACGTGTTGACAATAAGTAGCACACAGATAACAAGAAGTCTTCAAAGTGAGTTTTAATCTGAGCAGAGACTATAAAGAAAGAGGTTTTACAGATTAGAAAAGTTTTAGTGAATATATACCTCTATTTTTGTTTCGCCTCATCCCCCATCATTTATGTTATTGTAAAAATTTTATGACTGTACAGTATTCCTGCATATATTTGTATAAACATTTTTACAAATTAAATTCTCTTCTTTGCGGTTTGGTTAAGCGAAATTGTTGGCCACACAAATGTCATCCACAGTATAGAGCCACCTGCAAGAGTTGAAAAATTCAAAACAATCTACAATAGAACCAGTCGTATTTAGCATCAACATGGAAGAATAGCAAGGTGTTTAGAGGTACATGTAAAGTTATCAAACAGCCTAAATGATGGAAACACTATCGACCAACATCAATGCCAAGTCATTATTGTACTATCAGTTTAAGAGGAAGCAATGTTACACGTAGAGGGCACACCAACAAAAAAAGCTTATGAACTCTGCACAGAGCCCCAAGGACTGAAAAAGTCACTAGCCAATGACTAGTTGCCCAAGTAAATAGTGGATACTGAGAATGGGGTTATGTGTGTATTGACATCACCTGATATGGTGAGTGGTATGATGGATGCAAATGAAGGACTTGCAGTGTGGTAGACAAACACTTCCAGTGAAAAATGGAGAAATACCATCACAAAAGAAACCAGTGTAGCAGCAAACAGACTGGCAAGAATGGAAGGCATAGATATTATAGACATGTAGTTTAATTTAACAACACTGCATGTATAACAAGATTACCTCTCAGTACAGTGTTATATACCTCTTATTGTGTGGTGATATTACATATGCAATTCTGACCACTACAGCTAGTAATGTCCAGACACCGAATGTTCTAGACGTAAGCTTTGTGGCTGTGTAGGAAAACACATGGCATATGCAGACAGATGTGAAAATTGAATTCCTCCAATAACCTTCAGAGGGCTGCAGATTATAAATCCTGTCTCTAAGGAACTGCTGGTCCAGAAAACTCTGTATCACACTGACCAAAGCCATGGCTGCTACCAGCCCTATCCAGACACGTAAAAGAGTCAACATTTCACCAGGTAATCAAGTGCATGGCGCGTGCCATATGCGCATGCGCAAAATAGTTAATCATGAGCAAGAAGTTGATTAACAGTGCTGATGAGTGTGTGGACGAAGCTCTATCCGGTCTGGTGGCCAGTCATCCAGAGCTGAGGCTACTCCAGGGGCACAGGGTCGTACTCAGAGCCGACTCACAAACACTGGCCAGGGATGGGAAGGTCTGTAGAGCCTTCACTGAGTGATAATACACACTCAGATTCTCTATCCTACAGGTGACTCTATTGTCTGGAGGTGGTAGTGGTCATGAGCCAGCTCATGCTGGCTACATTGGACATGCCATGCTCACTGCTGCAGTGGCTGGAGCAGTGTTCGCTTCTCCTCCACCAGCTTCTATATATGCTGCTCTTAGAGCTATCCAGAGCCCTGCAGGGACCTTGATGATAGTGAAGAATTACACAGGGGACCGCCTTAATTTTGGAATTGCTCTCGAGAGGGCAAAGGCAAATGGTCTGAAAGTGGAGATGGTAATAGTTGGCGATGATACCGCTCTACCTAGTGAGGGTAAGCTAGCTGGTCGCAGAGGGCTTTGTGGTACTGTGCTAGTACACAAGGTTTGTGATTGTCGATCTGTGTGCATATGGTTTGGGTTTCATTTATGGGTGCAGATTGCAGGGGCAGCTGCAGAGAGGGGGCAGAGTCTAGCAGAAGTCACGGCTCTTGCCCAAAAAGTTGCCGACAATATTGGTAAGAAATTCTCATACATAAAGCAATAATTCCTAGTACATATCCACTACTGTTTTCAGCAACAATGAGTGTCAGTCTGTCGCCGTGCAGTGTACCTGGACGCGAGCCTTCCTTTTCTCTTGGCCCAGATGAAATGGAATTGGGACTAGGTGGGTTGCCTAGGTAAGTGAGGGAGACCCTGCAATTAGTATTGATTGTTTCATGACAATAGGTATTCATGGTGAAGCAGGTGCCGAACGAACAAAGGTATGTTAATATCCGACTGAGAATAATATTGACCATTAATGGTGTTTGGATTCCTCAGTTGCAACCAGCTAACAAAGTAGTGGAGTTAATGTTAAAGCACATAATTCGAGACGATGCAGGCTATCAGTATTTCAAGGCTGAACCAGGTTTGTGTAAGCAGTTGATCACATTTTCAGATGTGTATGTACCTACATATACATCATTGTCTTTAGGCATGGAAGTGGCTCTAGTTGTGAATAATTTAGGAGGAACATCGAACTTGGAGTTGTCCATCATGACCAATGCATCCATTAGATACCTTGGTACCTCACACACACACATGCACACACACACACACACACACACACACACACACATACACACACACACACACACACACACACACACACACAAACACACACACACACACACACACACATAAACACACGCACACACACACACGCACTCACACACACACACACACACACACACACACACACACACACACACACACACACACACACACACACACACACACACACACACACACACACACACACACACACACACACACACACACACACACACACACACACACACACACACACACACACACACACA
Source organism: Theonella swinhoei (assembly GCA_963970385.1). NCBI lineage: Eukaryota > Metazoa > Porifera > Demospongiae > Tetractinellida > Theonellidae > Theonella > Theonella swinhoei. The sequence goes on along the minus strand of OZ019960.1, from coordinate 4,094,215 downwards.
CACACACACACACACACAGTCTTTTGCTGTACCCTTCCCAGTGGATGTCCTGAAGTTAGTGGTGGTGAGGGTATACACAGGAAGTCTAATGACCTCATTGGAAATGGCCGGAGTCTCTCTAACTCTCCTGAAACTCTTCCCCGACTGGCTCACTTACCTTGGTCAGAGCCCTTCCCTCTCTACCCTGAAACTGTCTCAATAACATTCCGTGCTCTACAGACACCCCAACATCTGCCCCTGGATGGCCTAATACCATACCAGGACCCAGTGGGAGTAGGACCAGACTAGACACAGCCCCTGTTCCATTCCAGACTGAGTCACATGACACTGGTAAAGATAAAGAGAGAAAGGAACCGTCCACCAACATTGGTAAGAATATAGTAGGGTTGTGTGCAGATAAGTATTGATTGGAATGTGGATGTCAGGTAAGGTGATGCGCTCGTGTGTGTCTGAGGTGTGTGACTGCCTGATCAGAAATGAGGAGAGGCTGAATGATCTTGACAGAGGTAGTGGAGATGGAGACTGTGGAACTACATTGAAGGCTGGTAGCAGTGGTAAGTTAAGGGAGCAGCAATGAATATTGTGGAGAGCATCACTGCAATTTTCACCTATATATACATCCTGTATTTCATGCCATACACAAGAGCCCACTCCATAGCCATTGCCTCTATAGACTACTTCCATGCTGCTAATGTACAGAGAATCATGCATTGCATGCTTCTCTTTTGCAGCCATCAAGCAGAATATTGGTAGCATTAACTGGGACAGCCCACAGCACGCTCTTCTCTCCCTCGCCGGCCTGGTGGAGCACCACATGGGAGGAACATCTGGAGCAGTGAGTCTGCAAAGCAAGCAAGACTACTTTTTAAGGAGGTGAAACTCTCTACTCAGATCTATACCTTATTCCTTACTGCTGGGGCTACAGCTAATGTATCCTGGTCAGAGCCAGCCTCGTGGGCTACTGCAATGTACTGTGGACTACAAGCCATCATGAGGTATGCTGCATAGTCAATGGGATTTGTGATGTGATGACTGTGATTGTGTTCCACATCAGGTATGGTGGAGCACAGAGGGGGGATCGGACCATGGTAGGAGAGCCAGGTACACAGTGATATGCAGTAAATTTGCTATTGGTGGATATCTCCACAGATCGATGCATTAGGCCCTGCTGTAGATGTTCTCTTGGAAGGTCTAGCCACTGTCACTACTCATAAAGAGGCAATGGACATACTGCAGTCAGCAGTTCAGGTATACACACATGTGCACATGGCATTGTGTACAAGGATTCAATTCTAGGCTGCTCAGATGGGTGTGCAGGCAACTGTGTCAATGAAGGCTAGTGCTGGTCGAGCTAGCTATGTACATGCTGGTCATCTTGTGAACCCTGACCCTGGTGCTGAAGCTGTGGCTCTGTGGATGGAGGCAGTCTACAACAGCATGATGAAATGACTGTAACTGACATAAAAGCACAAAGCACAGCATGTCTGCCTACACTTTACACAATAACAATATCAACTAAATCAGAATTTGCAGACCATCTATAGCTATTAGTGTACCCATTATCCCACTTAACTTGGATCCATTTACTATCAAAATCCTCAAGGTTGGGTACAACAGTTCCCGATCCATTTCCATCCTGTTCTCCCCACTCCCAAGTGGGTCCTCTGCGTACTCGTGTACCAATATGTATACCAGTACCAATTTGAAGGGTCTTATGAAACTTTGACCTGCCTACACTGAGCTGAAGTTCTATGTTGCTCCCTGCACGTATTACAAACTCAATGTTCCATTCTCGATCTTTGCCTTTGACGGGAGAAATAGTGTAATTTACAGGTTTTGATTTACCAGAGGTGGGGTTGATGAGAAGCTTGTGAACATTTGGTCTTAAAGAGACGTTCGTAACAATGTGCAGTGTGTTCAAACCAAATGCTATATTATTTGTGCCATTGACTTCAATATCTATGTCTGACTCTCTGATAGTAATGTTACAGGTTTGGTCGGCAGTGTATTCTAGTGTTGGAAACACCATTGCTGGAGCTGCTTTCTCTTTCAATTTACAGAGCTGTTCACTCCTCTCTATTGCCTGTGCAGCAGCACTGGCTACCTCAACATCACTCCCACTCTTCAAGAGACGCCGCATGAAACTAACATTACTGGACACCTTGGCAAGTGTGACAGAAACCGAATCTTCCTCGGCCTTAATCTTTTTCCGACGAGAATGTAGAATATCATCAGCAGCTTTGAGAGCCATGGCTTCTTCTGCATCAATCTTCTGCCTCATTGCAGCAGCCTTTTGAGATATCTGTTTCTTGCAACAGTTCACGTCAGCCTCTTGCTCTACACCCAGTTGGCAAAGCTTTTCCAACGCTGCACACAGCCCATCTTCCTGTTGTTTCAGCTCCGAGAGTACATTTTGAAGCTTCACTTGAAGCTCGTCCTGGATATCTTTGATGAAAACAAACTTGTGTTCACGATGATCCACGTAGGTACAATCACCACATATGGTCTTGGAGCAGGTCTTGCAGTAAAGTTTAAGCACTTCACCAACATGCTCTGTACAATAATGTGGTTTATGCAGACATTTCTCACCAGCATCTTTAATTTCGGACAGGGACAGTGTCTTGTGCTTTTGAGTAAGTACTAACTTCTTGTGCATGATCCAGCAAGCCTGACACAGGTATGTGTTACAGTCCAGACAGCGAGCTGCTGCATCACTTTCGTCCAGACCACTCTCACAGCGAAGAGCCTTCTTAGGGGGATCTCTGTCCTCAGACTGGCCACCATCAGCCTCGTGTACTTCTAACAATTCTAGGAGGCTATTGACGGCAAAGTTAGTCAAGAGTTTGTCGACTCCGCCTTCGGGAAGAGGATGAGTCTCGCGACATTTAGGGCAATTGGTTTGCGTCTTTCCCCGCGTTGCGTCCACGAGACACTCTTTGCAGAAAGTATGTAGGCATGGAAGGACTTTGGGATCTTTCAATCGGTGAATGCAAATAGCGCACGTCAATTCCTCACTGAGTTGCTCTGCAAGAGTCTGGGTCTTCTGTTTCTCTACCATCTCCACACACCCCCAAATGAATATCACGTGATCGTAGCTGTAAAATACGGCGCGCGCTCGCACTATCACGTGACGAGGTCTGCAAAAATCAATAAAATTCTTTCATTGAGCCATTTGATGTCTAATCTCCCATCTCAAAGCTTGCCGTTTCTTGTCAGTGGGTACCACATAGTTGTTCACTTTCACTGGCCTTCTAGGAGGCTATGTACATGAGAAATATGTGTGCACATGAACATAAAATCAGGTAACTTTATTAGGTATACTTACCACAAAGAAGGGAAGATCTTGCTGCATCATTTGTTCCTAATAAGTACAATAAAACATCCACCATTAGAATGGCACCGACAGTTAATTATAGGGGCTTACTCTGATTTGCCATCTTAGAGCACTTCTATTGTCCTCTCCAGGGAATTTCTCATTCTGCCAGATCTCCTTCCATTCATGGTACCTGCACAACATATCGAGACATGAGACTCAGTAGTTTAGTTGCATTGTCTTGTAAGTTGTGCTGTGTTGGAGAGTCTGAAGTCTGTACTGTATAATTACTCACCTTGTAACTGGGTCATGCTTCTTTATTCTTCTGCTGTAAAGTTGGGATGTTGCAGGTCTGATAACTGCACACAAAGTCATACTGATATGTCAACACAGAAAGACAATGATTGCAGGGGCAAACCTACATGATTTGCACTGTGCTCTGTGTGGGACACTGTGGCAGTCATCGGATGTTCCGTCTTGTCCTGGAGAGTCAGGGTCACTGGATGTGGCAGAGGTCAGGGAAAGATTGGAGAGGTCACTGGCTACACTCCCCACTGATGGACTGGCATCCACTGCAGCAGAAAGATTGAGACAACACACTATTTAGATAGAACATTATTAAAGTATATACCTGAAGAATATGACTCATCAAACACTCTGGATTCACCATTGACTTTCCTGTCAGCGAGTAAAGTATGTTACATCCAAGGCAGTTTATCTCTACTCACACTCCTTCTCACCTCAACACTTTCCTCTTCCTCATGACTGTACTGGTCTTGCCTATCATTCTGGACTCCTTCAACGCCCTCTCCTGCTCATCACCTGGGATGCTGTGGGCAGTTGCAGTGGTGGTTGTGACAGTGTGTGGTGCAGTAGGTGGTACTCTCATGGGACTGGTAGCAGGAAGAGGGTACACTCGGTTCTCCTTGTCTCCTGGAAAGGTCTATATTAGTACACAATTTATACATCACACATTGGCCGGTGTATGCCTCATTGATACGAGACAATTTCCTGCAATACCTTGAAGACAGCTGAGCGTCTACCTTGATACACAAGTGAAGGTTGACAAGGTGCTTGCTCTGTAAAACTTTCTGCACACAAAATGATGCAAGAAAACAAAAACATACGGCTGTATTGAAATATTCCATGCATATAGGAATTGCATATCTCACACATGATAACTGTACTACTTCTCACCCACCTTGTCTAGGTGTAAGATAGCTAGAGTTAGTGCTGTTAAAAGATTCCCCACTATTTGTCCCAGTTGGACTGTCTTTCTGAAGATGTTCGTGTATCAGTCTAGAAAAGTCTGCAAAATGTTGAACTCCTAATGACAGTTTCTACACACTGTTATCTTCACAGTCAATGTAAAGCATCTCACCCCTAGTGTACGACTCCAGATCTGCTTCTGATAACTCTTTTACACCCATGGAGTAAAGCTGTTGCCTCACGTATTCTTTAGACACCTCTACTCGAGCCATTGTTTTGATGGAGGAGAACGCGAAATAAAGCGCACCATTTCAAATACAGTCACATTACGTAAGCTGTAATCTACACGATGTGACGCGCACATTTGGCGCCGCGCATCATGCCAGCAAGCACGTCGTGAGCAAGCTTCCGATCAGTTGTCCCCGTTTTGGCTGGAGGGAAGGAAGCTCACCTTCTCGCTCTGCATTCGGTGATATCAGAAGATGAATCGAAATAATTTTATTATTTGCACGGCAGAATGTCACGAAAACAGGAATGTGGGTGAGTTGTATAGTTGGTGCGAGATTTAGAGTAAAGGTGTTACGTATAGAATACTTCTTGGCCTGGCTATTTAGTTGAACCACAAATACATAAAGCATTGTCAAGTTGAAGACATTTGGCCAGTGTTGATGAAACTGACCTTGCATATCCTTCATTCCTTCATTCCTTCATAGGTCTAATTAAATTATGTATTCCATAGTCTGCAAAAATGAAGTCATGTATATAATCTTTGTGGAATGAATAATATGCCACCAGATACAATGAATTAGATTTGTTTACACAATGGGATATATGTGTGTGTTTGCAGGTTTATATTCAGAGGATGAGGATGAAGAAGAGGATTGTTTCATAATGTTTACCACAAGTGAGAGCCGCTGTGATGATCTCTTTGACAGAGGGTTGGATATGGTGGCCCAGGGTGACCCTGTGGCTGCTCTAAACATCTTCTTAGACACATTGACTGCTCTGCAGGAGTGTCAGTACACTAATAAACTACTTCCAACCCTCTTCCAGTTGGGAGATGCGTATCGTGTCTTAGGAGAGACTAAGAAATCGAGAGAGATTTCTGACACTGTGTCGCTTTTGCAGGAAGCTTTGGAAGATGCCATGAAAGAGAAATATTCAAGAAAAGTGGGGACTTTGTGGGAGCAGAAGGATAGTGGCAGTTTATATCTTCAGAAGGCAGAAGTTCGTGAGTGCCTTGCTCAAGACTTAGAAAAGAATGGTGATTTTGAACGAGCACTTGAGTATTCTGAAAGTGTGTTTAGAATACGTCAGTATACTCTTGGACCTCAGAACCCCACCACTGTTAGAACTCTAAGTAATTTAATACCACTCTATACTAGAGCTGGGAAGACTGTGCACGTCACCCATTTCCGTGACCCTATCATCTTCACCAGTGTAATCAGATCCTCATGCCCACCTGCAACCCAATCTTCATGCACTGAACCATCAACCCCATTGTCAACTCCGACCCCATCCTCAGAATCCACCCACTCTCCACACTCAGAATCTACAACCCTATCTTCATGTTCAGAAACTTCTTGTTCAGAAGCATCAACCCCCACTTCACACACTGCACAACCTATATCCTGTCCAGACCACAATGTCCTTTCCCTAGACAGTGCCACCCCTAGAAGTCTGCAGGCTTCACCCAACACTACTATAGCCAGCCAGGAAGTTTGCATTCATTCACTATTTGCTTCAGGAGATAAGCTCCAGCTGGAATGTAGCACCAACTGTGGTTTAGAGAGTAGTACTGCAGCTGTTTCCCACCACTCTCTCAGTGACACTGCTAACCCTGTCTCATACTATACTCTCCTTATAGCTGTCAGCATCATTGCTGTGACTGCCCTCTCCTTTTACATTTAAGATGTGATCGCAGAATGTCCCTTTTATTTTTTGTTTGTAAACATTGGGATTCACATTTATTTTTATAAGTATTCCAATCACTGGATGTATTTTTAAGCATCTCATAATACCTCTGCAAGTCTTGGCATACTGAAAGTGTTTCTGAATGGATTCATTTATAGTGGGTATAGAGTTGGTACTAAACTACACTAACCTTACAAAAAGGAAGGGTGTAACCTGCTGTGTGTAAGGAGATTCACCATAGATAATATGGCACAGAAATATAATTGCTATATTATCTATGATTAGTTCCGCTTTGAGGGCAAGAGTCTAAGCTAGTTACTAGTGAGAGCCATGCCTTCCGTACAAGATGGCTACAAGTTAAACTGAAACGACCCCACTTCACCTTCAACAGAGCAGAAGAGAAAGGAGAAGGAGGTTTCAATGATCAGTGAATTGTCATTTTAGCATTTTTGAGCATTACAGTTAATTAAATATACGTGGGAATTGTGGAATAGAGCATAGGTGAAGGCTCGTTACGTTTACGTTACGTTTGCGTAACGTCATCACGTCACATAACAACAGCGGCGCGCGTCAATTGCTATGATATGAAGGTGGAGCCGGGGAGAGGCGAAAGAGATGAATTTACTCCTGTTCTTTGCTCTGCTGAATGCGGCTTTAACGTTAATATCAGCCTCTGGCCCAGGTGGGGTGGAGAAGATAAAGGACCTGGAAAGCGATGAAGTCCAAGCAGCCGCCAGGGCAGCCGTCAGCCAGCTCAATAAACTATCGAACTCCGAGTTCAAGACAGTGTTAGTAAAAGTGACGGAGGGATCAGTCCAGGTATGCCCATTCATTTGTACCAATGGGAGTAAGGCTATTGTAGTCTTGAATGGAGTCTATGGAATCTACAGTGTATCATAGATAATATACCTATGAGTGTATCATATGCTGTGACTTTAAATCATCCATGAGAAAGACAACACAACACAACAGAAAATAAAGTAACATAACACAACTCGCCCAAAGCAGTTATTTTTCTATGACTATGTTCCCCTTAGATTGTTGCTGGGAAAAAGTATATTCTCACATTCACAGCAGGAATTTCCACTCTATGTAAGAAAGATGACGATGCCACTGAAAATTGCCCTGTCTCAAGAAACACTGTAAGAATTAGCATGTGGTATATATTGCAGCTGTATTGCAAAATGTGTACACCCATATAAGCAATGCTTTCTGCAGTTGGCAACTTGGAATGCTGCAATTGTCCATCATCCATGGTATTCCCCTGAATATGAGATTGTTAGCTTAGAACACGCAAATGGGCAGGCACATCACTCTCACAAAATGGGTGCTCCTGTCCCTGTGGAAGATGTACAAGACCCGGACATCCTGGCAGCTGCAGATGTGGCAGTGACTGAGTTAAACAAGCGATCCAATTCTCTCTACAAGATGGTACTAATGGAGGTGTTGGAAGGGACAGTTCAGGTTTATAGTAGTATATTTTTGCCCTGTATGGGACTTATTCACTAACTTAGTCCTAACATGTGATAGTAGTACATGTATGTCACACAATAGCAACCCCCTCTCCCACTCCATTTTAGCCATGTATAGATCTAATTGCCGATGCATTCTTTCAATATGCAGGTGGTGAGTGGAGTTAAATACACTCTAACCCTGCAGGTGGGTACATCTAAATGCAGGAATGATGGAAGCACAGCCACTTCAGAGCAGTGTCCAGTGCAGTTTGACATGGTGGGCTGTGTATATGTATAGCATAACTACATTTTGATGGGAAAATGTAATTCTAATACCTGTATGTGCATAAAATGTGATACTGCAGAATGAGACTTGGCAGGCAGTGGTATTGCAGCATCCTACAGTGCCTCCTCAGTATGACCTACTGACACTGGACAAGGTCAGAGTCTAATTAGTATAGTTGTATACATTTCTGACCTATGAACTTCATACCTACAGCTACTGTGACTACAAGACACCATCAACATCTCCAGATATACAGACAGCAGATAAAACTTTCAACTTACACTGCAATCATTGCTTATTTTTGTACATATTGTAGTGTTAGTCTCGGCCCCAGACCCTTTCCGTGCATGTGTAATAAACACAGGAAGGGGGAGTGGGGAAAACGAAGGAAAGATGAAAACTTTCCTTTGTTTTTCCCCACCCCCTACTTCCTGTGTTTATTGCACATGGGTCTGGGGCCGAGACTACTGTAATGTTATTATGTGAGTTCTAATTTTACACGAGTACAGCCTGTTGTCATGACTAGGTTGACTTGTTCTGCTTGCCAAAAACGCACTGCATTCATGTTATATATATTTATGGTTGTGTATATATAGCAGAAAAACAATACATACAGGATATGTTGGACTGTACTATATTACATAAGTGTAAAGTTGGATAAAGCCACACACATGCCTATATATACATATACACTTTAGTTGGTAGTTTTCTTTGGTATGTACAAGAAGGTCTGATCATCGTAGCACTTTGTTTTGCTGCTGTCGAACACATGAGCCTCGCATGGCATGAGGCTGAAGTCCTTTCGTAAACACACAGACACTTGATACAGAACCTGACCCATATCCTGCATAGAGTATTTCATTAAAAACCGCATAGAAGTATATATAGCACTTACAATGTTTGTGTACACACAACATTGTCAAGGGCTAGTATGTACACTACTCATGATCACTCTCCTACAAAAGTTTCACAATGCATGCATGCTTGTTTGTGTGATTTGGCCTAGCAGAGCTGCATCATTACTCATTTCCATGGTAGAGTATCACAGGTTCAAGTCTTCCCTGAGGCAGCTCAGTGAGTTGCATTGTATTGTCCTCCCTTAGGAGTCTCTTAGTCTGAATATTTCATGCTATTGTATGCACATACATGTGAGTAGAGGCACTCCAGTAGTGGTTTAACTCCCATTTCGTCCATAAACACTTCATTGAAATCTTCAGTCTGCATAGCCGTATGCAAATACATGTTGTGGGAAGGGACAAGCATAAAGGGTATTCTCATAAATTATGAGTTCCTTACGCACTTTGTAATGATGATCATATGAAGGCTCGATTCCATGCTTCTCCAGCATAATGGTGATGTTATGTTCCTCATGTAGCTTAAGAGTAGTGCTGAAGAAGTTGTATTCGTTGGACATGGAGTCGATTACCAAGGCACAGCTTCCATGTTTCACCCATTCGTGATCCCTATAGCATTTGGGAGTGAAATTAATTTGCATAACAGTGCAAATGGAAAGTAGTTTAGACAAGTAACATAATAGTCTCTGTCCAATACCTACCAGAAGGAGTCGAAGGCTGTGTTTGTTTCTATATTTGGCCACTGCCTTACAAGTTGAGGTAAAATATCCTGAGACAGAGATATGAAGAGCACTACACTATAAAGTGCATCGTGAACTAGATCTAGTGCTTTACCTGCACTTCACTCAGTGAGAAAGTCACTTTGGTGCAATAGTTAGGCCCCAATGTACCATTCTTTGTTGGCCTAGATGGAGAAGTATATACATGTATGTCCACATGCAATCTCAAGAATTTGCTTTTACTCACCATATACCGTGCATGGTCCAAGGTGTGGAGTTGGTTGGGTAGGCGCAATCTTCATCATGCTGGGCGGGTATTCAAACCTTGCAATTGATTGCACACCTTACTAGGTACGTAATAAACACGCACCAAAACGCACCTCGAAATAGCAGTTACCAGCTGGACTCGTCTGCACGAACAGAAAGTAATCCCAGCTGTCATCCCCAGCGTCACCGCCACTGAAAAGGTGCATGTGGAAACAGCCGGGATCTGGTCGCAATTGAAACCTAGCGTGCCGTTTACCTCCTATTCCTGTCTTTGTCCTGGAGAAGGGAGACGCCCACTGCCAAGGTAGCAGCAAAGACTAGGGCAGAAAGAAGCCAGTGAACAGCCATGACACACTTGCGAAACTGGCAAACAACAAATTTAGCCCCAACTAAATAAATTCATATCGTGCACACTATATTGGCATGCCATGCATGTGATCAACCACTTATTGCATTTTTGTAACGTCCTTTACTCGTGTTGAAAGGGGTGTGAAAGTAATGTTGAAAAAATAATAAAAAACAAGGGTAGAGAATAGAAAGAGGTGGAGTAATGATCTATTATTAAAAGTTAGGAATGTAGTGGACATCTTGGTCATCCCAGCACCTGGACCGGCTGGAGCTGAAGATGTAGGATGAGCAAGGCATGACAGAGAAGTCCTTCTGCAGACACAGGGAGATCTGAGACAAGACCTGGCCCATCTCCTATACACATGAGATAAATAAAGTGGCTGGGATATTCACAAAGATGTACAGAGACACAGTCACACAGACACACAGTCACATAGACACACACCCTGTACACATACCTTTGAATAGAGGCATTCAAGTAGAGGTCTCACTCCTATTGCATTCATAAAGGCCTTGTCAAAATCCTCAGTCTTTAACAAAGAGAGGAGAGGATAAAGTAGAGGCACCTTCATTAACTCAACTCTCCTACCTTGAAGGCATGATCATGTGATGGGTAGATTCCATGGCTAGCAAGTATGGCAGAAAAGTCCATTTTGGTTGCATGCAGCTCCAGCACAGTAGAGAAAAAACCCTTCTCAGAAGTCATGCAGTCAATACCTGATGCACATGTTCCATGCTTGAGCCACTCGTGTGACCTAATGTTCGTACACACTTTATAATTAGTGGGTAATGAATATTGGTGCCTAAATAAGTTACTTATAATGGCTTCTGGTTTCACTTCTATTAAAGCAGTTCCTCAACACCCACCCAATAGATATAGACTTCCTTCCTCTCCCACATGCACATTATAGTGTGTGGGGCATACCAGAACGAGTCAAAGGTGGTCTTAGGCTTCATGTTAGGCCATTGCTTCACCATCTGTGGCAGTATTCCCTGAATCGATACACACAGACAGGTAGGCTAGGGACCATCAGAGTCAATGAACCTGTGCTCTCTATACCTGGATTTCTTCTAGTTCAAAAGTTGCATTTGGATCACACCAGTTGGGTCCAACAGTACCATTGAGGGTGGCCCTGCAAGTACAAAATAGAACTGTAAAGTGATCAAGACAACTACAGATGGCCATGGAGATAAGACTATGGACCAATAGACCCTGCATTAGAAGAGTATACAAGTTTAGGGTAGGCTTATATCATGGACACATTGAAGCAGGTACATATTGTAAACTGAACTACATACCATATTCCATGCATGGTCCAGTTGGTGATATTGGAGGGGTAGGCACAGTTGTTTCCTCTCTGTAGGTCAGGAGGAGAACCAGTCATGAACACACAGTCCCAACCGTTGTAAATTTTATTGTACACTCACGTTAAAATAGCAAATCCCTCCGGGGCTTTGTTCAACGAAGAGAAAGTAATCCCACGTAGATGGACTGCTGCAAAATTACAAAAATGGACATCAACTATGACCGCGGGTCCTTTCCGGCTTACTTTCTGCTATGGTTAGATGGAGCTGGTGCGCTGGAAACCACGTACATTACTAGAGAGAAGCAGAAGAACTGAGAGAGTTGAACTAGAAGGGCCATTGTAAGCTGCTTCTACAAACTGGTTGATCGGTAAAAGACCGCGCGCGCCAACACAAACGGTGTGCATGTGTTTCGCGGTAAAATTTCCAATTTTTTTGCGCATGCGTAGATCTAGAGTAGATTCCTCCATAGATAATATAGACACGTAACAGGTTACGTGTCTATATTATCTATGATTCCTCTTACGGAGTGATCGTGTCCCTCCTTAGTAGTTTAGTGAGGGACGCCTCCAGGATACCGACTCCATAGAATGGTGTTCTACAGTCTTGGGTCCCGACACCAGGACTTTGAATCTGACATTCTGTTACTATCATCCAGTGGAAGAGAAAATACATGAATCCAAATATATACATGGCCTCTGGGCCTCCGTGCGGGTCCATGTATGCCAGTAGACTCTGGTGTTCATGGCCGCCTCAGATGGAGTCTCGTGAGAAATCACGGGAAGATCATCTCTCTCTGGCCATTGAGTGCCACGACGATGACACAGTCCTCACATTGCTGAAGAGATGGAGCGAGAAGGGACAGCTGGCTCGCCTTAAAACGGATTGTGTGAGTGATGATAGTAGTTTTTGGTTGTAAGTTTCCATATGTGATTTGGTGGACTCCATAAGGAGCTGATATCTCTCCACCATACAGCGAGGATTGAGTGCACTGCATGTAGCTGTGGCATGTAAGAGATACCGCATACTCCATGCTCTACTGGAGAGTGAAGCTGTGGATGTCAATGAGCCCAGTACTAACGTGAGTGGCCATTACAGTTACCCATTATGTAATGGGGTTGTCCCTGGGACAGTCCCTAAATTAGTACCCTGTTTACACAAACCTCTCCAGGCTACTAAAAAAGGATGGACTGCCCTACATTTTGCTGCCATCTTCATGGATTTGAGGGCTATTGAAATTCTGCTGCAGTACCGATGCGATACAACTCTGGTGACTGAGGTATGCACATGCCATAGCCACGCATGATGCTTGTACATGTATATCGCTTTGCCTATTGCAGCTTCAAAGCACCCCCCTCCACTTTGTGACCGGGAGATTTGGGAATCGGGGGGACCACCTGCGGCAGTATGTATCCACTATTATGAGGACACTCATAGAGGGTGGAGTTGATCCCTCAGCCACTAACAGTGTGAGTAGGATTCATTGATGTAAACATGTTTTTAAAAGCTAAGTGCCAGCAGTGCAGTCTACCTACCTTTTGGGAAGGAGTTGTACTATTGTGTTGTTTACTTCACATTGTTCTACAGTATGGATATACTGTGATGCATGAGAGTATTCTGTGGTGTGATGTCACTTCTCTGTGTGTGATGCTGGAGCAGAACATGGCGGGGTATTTTAAAAGACTACTCTTCATTGTAAGTGTGTGTGTGTGTGTGTGTGTGTGTGTGCGTGTGTGTGTGAGAGAGAGAGAGAGAGAGAGAGAGAGGGAGAGGGAGAGGGAGAGGGAGAGGGTGAGAGGAGGTGAAACTGTACACACATTGTTCTAGGGTCGTGGAGTTCTGCCACATGAGTTGGCATGGAGGTCAACCCTACCCCCAGTATACAAGGAGCATCTAGAAAAGGATTACTTTATTCAAAAAAACGGTAATAATTAACTGCTACAAATGTACTATGATTTAGACAAAATTTTACTTTTAGATGAAAGAATCCACTGTGGTAAATCAAAAGATGATTAGCCATGATTTCAGAGTCTATGAATCTTTGGAATGTATATGCAACCCCAGTCCGACCACTGTATCTCGAAAAGGGTTCCTTAATCCCGAGTCTCTTACAGCAAGGCAAGTCGGATCCTTGCTACAGAGTGTTTCTCCACGTTTCGTTGTGGAAGTTTTGAAATACCAAAATTCCATTTTGGAATATCACCACTGCTCTTCTGGGGAGAGTCGCTACATCTTCCCTGCCTATTTCGCCGACAGCTTACCAGATTGGGTGTGCACCGATTGCTGTAAATGTAGCATTGTGGCTGGTCGTTGGATAGAGATGGCGGAGGGGACCATGGCTGCAGCAGAGAACTTTGCAGTTCAACTGATGGTGAAGGTGCTATCGAGAGCATCGTTTAGTAAATGTCACCCCAGAGTTGGGAATGCTATTTATTTCTGCACAGAGGAAAAAATTCAGATCAGAATTGAGTGTGTCGACCATGTCCGCAGGGTGGGGGTGATGATCCAAGTCTGTTACAGCAACTCCTACACTCCTCAAATTGCCACCGATTGTCGCAATGCCCTGGACTTCATCGTCAATGCGGCCTGCGAGCTCAAGACCCACATGAGCACCAACCTCCTTGCTGTGGTCAGTAGCAAGGATCTTAAAGCCGGGAAGAAGATTCCTTACTTGTTCAGCTATGGCGATGTGGCTGAAGCTCGAGCCAGCAATAAGACCTTCCTCGCTAATCCTGCTCGTCGCCTGAATGTGGCCGAGACCTTTGTGGACCTCCTCCTGTGTGACCCCCACTTATATACGGTAATAGTTACATGTTAGGTGACTCCCTCCACAAGTGGTTGTGTATGGAGGATGTGGTGTTATTCTGTGATTGTTGGCGAGCGGAACGAGCCCACCTAGTCATACAGCTGGCGAGGATTTATATATATGTATCTGACAATGGCCCTGGGACTGCCCTGCACGCTACACACAAACGCTTGCCTCTTCCACTCGCCCACAATATGTAGCATTCAACTAGATACAGTGTTTTTCTCAACCTATTTAGGATGAAGTGGACAGTAGTGTACAGAAGAGGTCCTACCACCCATGTAGTGAGTCTATGAAGTTCAGAACACACAGTGATAGTTGAAAATGTGTCCTTTGTTGCATTTCAGGTGATGGGTGGAGTAATGTTTGTGAAGGTGCAGTACGAGATCACTGGGATGACCTGATGAAACTGATGGATGCTGACGTAGTAGCCAATTACCTCATCTCTAAAGGGGTCTTATCATCATCTGATAGAGAAGATATCTCCTCCGCTGATAACAAGTGTACACGTCTCCTTGCTAAGATAGCAGACAAACACGCTTATCAGGAGTTGTTTTCAGTGCTACACCAAACTGCACCACAGCTCCCTGCTCATGGGAAACTCTGGGGAATGCTTAACAAATCATGCGATGGTATGTGCAGTACAGAGATATGTAAAGTTGAAGCTGTTTTAAATGGTACTGTAGTACTTGTAATATGGCATTGGGATTATTCTCTCATTGCAGAAATCTACAGCAGTTGCTCACTGAGTAGTTGTCCAGATGTGTACTTGGAAGATCACGTACGACATCTCACTCCGATACCTGAAGGTGAAGCTACTCTGGAGCAACCCACGTCCAGAGCTGACACGGCCTGCAGTGGGAGGGTTACAGAAGAGTCAGGATATTACACACATAACTCTGCTTCATATCAATCTTCCAATCGGTTGACGCAACCTTCCTTTGAAGTAGTATCGCATAACTCTGCCTCATATCAATCTTCAAATCGTTTGATGCAACCTATCTTTGAAGTATCACATTCCAAACGGATCTTTACCTTGGATGTGTGTACTTCCGTCAGAGGAGAAGAAGGTGGTCACGAAAGTGAAGCTGCAACTGAGCATCTTAGTGACAAGAAAGATGAACAGCTGGAGAGAGAGCGCCTCACATCTTCCAAGAAAATCTCACCTTCTAAAGTGTCATCTCCCATCACCGTCCCCAAGCGCAACTCTTCATCTTCCAGTCTCTCCCACCTAGTCCCTCCACTACCAGAAGCTACTAAATGTACTGCTGCAACGAATTATTACACACAACAGACTACAGAGCCAATATCCCACAGTGAAAGGACTATGAAGGAGTGGGGGTATTATGCACCAAATTCAACTTTGTGTCAGTCATCTCGTGACCCATGTAGTTCTGAATTATCCCAACAGAAGCACACAAATAGTTTGGAATCGCTTGTTTCAATGAGTGATGGGTTTATACCATTTGAAACAGCTTGCTGTGAGGCCACGACTGGTGGTATGCAGGACGGCAAAGATGATCAGCTGGAGAGAGACAGTGTCGCTGTGTCCATACCAAAGAGAATATCTCCCAGGCAGGTGTCATCTCCCATCACTGTCCCCGTCCGCAACTCTTCATCCTCCAGCCTTACTCCTCTCTCTGAGACAGCTCCAGAAAGACCAGCATCACACTCCGATGCCAGTCCCACCTCCTCCAGCCCCACCTCCTCAAGCCCCAAGCTATTGTCCAGTGAAAGGAAGCCAGGAAAACTTCTGAGCCAATTCCTGAAACTTCTCTTTCCACCATCAGACGATGTCCAAACTGTTTTGCCAGGAATAAAGCAGATATTTTGATAGTTTGTGCACTTGAACATAATTTTAACCAGGATATTTTTTATTTTTGTGTAATGTGTGAATCATTGACTAACTAGTCATGTACAAAATTTTTAACGGCAATGGTTAGCTAATTTTCTCAGGATTGTTATGGTTTACCAGGACAAACTGTGGACTGAAAATGTACTGAGGCACCAATTTTTTGAGGTGTGGCTAGGGCGGGCCTTCGGTTAATGATGGGTGTGGTATATCCACTTGTTAATGGGTGTGGCTAAGCTTCCTTGAATATGGCTGTGAAATTAGTGAGGAATAAGCTACTACTGCTTTGTGCGGTGCTTGTCACTACGGCATGGTCAGCAAAGCAGCTGGAAGAATGCAGCACCTCGTGCAAGTACGTGGGTAGCATTGCACTGATATGGAACAGACTGGCATATCCGTTCGACACATGCACTATGTCCATTGCCTACTGTACAAGGTAGCATGGTTGTATATGTGTTTTCTGCAGTCTGGGCCTAGTTGAGAGCATACCTGAAGATTTGCCGTACCCGAGCGGGGCTCCGTCTCATCTCTCGACGTTCCGTGCGTGGATGAACCTTCTCAATGCCGCCACATCTTCACTAGACATTGCTTCATACTACTGGACTCTCCTTGGACGTGGCGAAGTTAAGGACCCCACAGATATAGAGGTGACACTGCTTTCTTCTTTTTGCGCAGTTAATATTGCAGTTGGACATATTACAGTTCAGTACTGCTCTAATTCTGACCGCAGGGAACAATTATATTTGAAGAGCTGATTAGTACTGCAAGACGTGGAGTAAAGATTCGTATTGTTCAGAACAATCCAACACCTGACATGCCCAACAACGATTCTGAGTTACTTTCAAAGATGGGTGTCGCGGATGTGCGTAATCTCAACTTTTCAGAGCTGCATATTTCAGGGATCTTGCACACAAAACTGTGGATAGTGGACAACAAACACTTCTTTGTAGGCAGTGCTAACATGGACTGGCGATCGCTTACACAGGTCAAGACATCAGATATTCCACTTTGTATGGAATGAATTGCATGTGGAATTGTGGAATTTGCTCTTGAGATGCCATTTATATACAATACAGCATACCCATGGCTCTAATCTACCATGTACATTATTCATTCACTGGTCCACATGTAGGTGAAGGAGCTGGGCCTATTGGGGATGGACTGTGAGTGCCTGGCTCAAGATGCAGCCAAGCTGTTTGCAGTCTACTGGAATCTCACACTTCCCACCTCTTACATCCCTCATCCCTGGCCGCCTGTATTCACTGCCATGTATAACCTCTCTCGTCCTGCTGAGCTCAGCATTAATGGTACTGCTGCCCTCGCTTACTGGTCTGTAAGTCGGAAGAAACCTGGTGTGTGTGTGTGTGTGTGTGTGTGTGTGTGTGTGTGTGTGTGTGTGTGTGTGTGTGTGTGTGTGTGTGTGTGTGTGTGTGTGTGTGTGTGTGTGTGTGTGTGTGTGTGTGTGTGTGTGTGTGTGTGTGTGTGTGTGTGTGTGTGTGTGTGTGTGTGTGTGTGTGTGTGTGTGTGTGTGTGTGTGTGTGTGTGTGTGTGATGACTGAGCCATTACACCCCTCACACATCATCCCTCCCCTATCCCCATGTGTAGTCCTCACCACCTCCATTCTGTGCTCAATATCGCACCCCAGACCTGACAGCTCTACTCCACGTGATTGACTCTGCCCAGACCAACATCTCAATAGCTGTCATGGACTATGCCCCTGCCTTCATATACCTTTCACCAAAGATGTGAGATGTAGTATGTTATTGTATGCTCATGGTAAATAGCCATTCCCCAATGACCTCTCGTAATTGGTAGTAAGTGGATGAGGCCTTCCAAGCTATGTAGAGCTTGAAGTGCAGGAACATATTTCTGGCATATCCTAGGAAACATTTCTACAGGTTAGGTTGAGTGCAGTTAACAGCAAGTGAGGTTGTGGTATAAAGTGCTTTAGTGGTTGCATGAATCCCTGGCAATATACCGAGTTCTCCACTGCTCTGATGTACATAGGAGTAGGAACAGGGAGCCTGTGCCCCCCCCCCCCCCCCCCCCCCCCCAACATTTTAGAAGGGGGGCCTGGCCCATCCAATAATTACCCAGCTACTTTATTTGAGTCAAGCATATGCAATCCAGAGAGTTACTGGTCAATTTTGTCAGGTTTGCCCCCTCCCAATATTTTTTTATCTTCCTACTCCACTGATGTTCCTTTGTACAGATTCTGGCCCGAAGTGGATGATGCACTACGCAGAGCTGCCTACAACAGAGGTGTGCACGTGAGGTTTTTAGGTAGCTGCTGGAACCACACCAGTCCTGAAATGATCAAGTTCCTCAGGAGTCTTGCGGACATCACTCTCACTGGTGACAATGGCACCGTCCAGGCTGTAAGTAGATATACTGTTTGAGATTATAGTGGAACCCCTCTAATTAGGACTCTAATTAGGACGTTGAAGTGAGGACTTGATCAGGGTTTAATCCAAGGGGGGCACAGGGGGGCAAATGCCCCCCCCCCCCCAAGCATATGACACCATCCGTCTCCTGCCCTGCCAAATGTGCCCCCACAAGTTTCTACAATTATTAATTTTGCCCCTTCAAGGACACATGTCTAGATTAATCACTGTTGATGATAGGACACCTTTTACTGCACAAGCTAGTAACCCCAGAAATCAGGACAACTGAAAATTGTGATTTCATTTCCAACGAAACTCTTCTTCACTTTTTCAATGCTTCGGTTTCAGAGACTGTTCCATGTACCTCCCGTGCCAGACAAGGACATCCCTTTTACCAGGGTCAACCACAATAAGTATATGGTCACTGACAATGCTGCCTACATCAGTGAGTGAACAGAGCAAAGACCCCACAACAGTATTGGTACATTCTTATTGTCATGTAGCCACATCCAATTGGTCTGCGGACTACTGGAACAATACTGGAGGGCTGAGTCTGACTGTCAACCAGACAACTGCTGAACATGCCAACGCCACTCTGCAATACCAACTGGCACAGGTGTTTGAGAGAGATTGGAACTCTGAATATGCCTACGATATTGACGACATGATCTGTGCAAAAACATTTTGACACAGACTCTCTATATAATATTACCCATTGTGCCTGATTTATTTATAAATGTTGAGTGGATTGCTTGAAGTGATATTCCATTAACTACAATCGCAGGCCATGTAGTTGCAGCAGATATACTGTGTGCTAGTGAGAGGGAGATGATTTATAAACCAGCTGCCAAGTCAGTCGTGGTCATTTCCAGCCTATCCAACTGGCCACCCAATGAGACCACGAGTCTTCATCCTTAGACGAGGATGGTGGAGGTGAGCTCTCACTTGTGTTGGGTGACAGTGATTCCTAGAAACAATAGAGAGAAGCATTACGTGACTACATTGTATATGCTTCAGTGCACTATTACAAGTAGCAATGTTAAGAGGCAATGTTATGTGTGCTATAAGCCCCCTACATGTACTTAGCTGAATGCCATTCTGCATCCAGTAGAGCTTACACTGTCAGAGGTAGTGGACATTCTTGGAGCTGCGAGGCCACTGCCAAGAGAAAAGGTGGATATTTGGCCACCAAACCTAGAGCCTCCCTTTTGGGTCAGTCTCCTTCTTGCTTCCCTCTCTTTCTCCTCCTGCTCCAGTAACTGGGCCTTTACAGTACGTGCACGAACACACACACACACACACACACACACACACACACACACACACACACACGTGCGGTGTTAATCACTCCTGCATACATACATACTGCATTGTATATACCTGCTTTGCTTTAAATATACGAAGTACATTCTCATCTCCTGCTGCTTTGTATGAGTCCAGTACAGGTCTGACATCACTTGGACCGTGCATGGCAATAGCTGCAGAGAGCAGCACAGTGGACTTAGGACTTGTCCGCATGCACAGGTGTACACACACACATACACACACACACACACACACACACACACACACACACACACACACACACACACACACACACACACACACACACACACACACACACACACACACACACACACACACACACACACACACACACACACACACACACACACACACACACACACACATCTATGGGATAGAGCTAGTCATGATAGACCACTTCATTGTTGGTACACATATTGCAAGCAGCTCTACTGAAGTTGAAAGCTCCCACTCCCTCCCCTAAACTTCCACACACTGAGAAACTGACTTTGTAGTAGGGGCACAAGTTCCCAGAGAGTTCTGTCAGAGATATCTCCTTTCCATTTCTCTAGAATGATGCTGTTCTCGGGATGAAACTGGACAGACTTACCGTCTGTGTCAATTATTACCACTTTAGTCAGGGGCCGATTAATATGGCTCAAATCCTATAATAGACCAGATACAAAACAATTTCAGTAAGACACTGTGAAATGAGGCCACTAGGAGGGGTGAAGTGTACATAAAGACAATTACCTTCACATGATGCCCATTGGTGTAGTTTGTATCACTCCTGTAGAGATGGTACATTGTGTACTGGTTGGGGTCTAGAGCAGCTATTAGAGGCTGGGCTGTCTGTAGGGAGGGAGAGGCAGGACAAGTAACAGACAGCTATTATATTTTCATTACCATGGGCAGACTCGTTACCATGGGAATATCAGACTCGTTACCATGGGAATATCAGACTCGTTACCATGGGAATACCATTACCATGGGGATATCAGACTCATTACCATGGGAATATCAGACTTGTTACCATGGGAATATCAGACTCATTACCATATCAGACTCGTTACCATGGGAATATCAGATGTAAATATAACGATTTCATAAAAGTCAAAAAGTTGACTGAGGAAGTGGTCCACTCCAGGCCTCTTCTGATACGTCCATCCATGCTTTCTCTGGTGGAAGGGAGAGGGAGAGAAGGGGAGGGAAGGAGAGGGTGAGGGAGAGGGAGGGAAGGAGAGGGAAGGGTGAGGGAGAGGGAGAGAAGGGGAAGGAAGGAGAGGGAAGGAGAGGGTGAGAGTGAGGTAGAGGGAGAGGGAGAGGGAGAGGGAGAGGGAGAGAGAGGGGGGAAGGGAAGGAGATGAACATCATGTCCACAGATACTAATAATTAGACCATTACATCATAGCCAGTGTGTATAAGAACATCTTTAAGCTCCAGTATCAAGGTGTATGGCTTCTGATAGGGTGGAGGGAGAATGTTTGGGAGCAGGGTCAGGTCCCGAGGCTTAGCAAAAGACTGAACAGTTGTGAGAGCAAGATGAATCACATACACTTTACTGCTCACTAAGCATACACTCTTGCAAGATGTGTATGTCTACCTGTTGGTAAGCCTTGATTTGGTCCCAAGCACGGTGCAAGTGGGCCTTAACAACATTCTCTGTGGACATGTGTAGCAGCAGTTGTGTGTTACAATAGAGATTTGCTATACTTACCTTCTGCATATTTATCAGGAGACTGTATGTGGTATGCAAAGGGTTAAATATGGTGTGTTAAGGAGAGGGATAGTCCAACTTACAGTATCCAGTCCTGCAATAACTTCCTCAGGACGACCTGAATTTATTGAAGAATATTGAAAAGCGTGTATTGGTTAAATAGAGCGTTGGTTCACCTAGCAGGTAGATGCTGACGCCAGCAATGGTGGTTGTCACTCCGGCCAGAGCCAGCCAAGCCTGTCCAGAAGGCCCTCTCTTTCTTTTTTTATCTTTGACGTAGTAATACCTCAACTGCTGGTCCCGAGCCAGTCTGCCCAGCCTCCGTAGGTCGAAGATACGCCTTAATACAGTAGCTCCCTGCATCTCACATCATAACCTTTGACCTTTATCCATGTGTGTTGTAGATTCCGTTCCCGATCTGCCTTGCACACGGAACCAAGACCAGTTCGTGGTCAGCTCAGTTGTTTTGTTGTCATGTCTGCAAAGGCACCACACAAGCAGGCTCGCCTACCTCGCCCTCCCCCTCCAGCCAAAGCCAAGCCTTCGTTGATAAAAACTGTTTCGGCTCCTCACGCAGTGCTCAACCGCTTTCTTGGCCACCAGCGCCACTCTACAGACAAGGAGACGCGAGAAGGAAGCGATGGAGAGAAGGCGGTGGGAGGATCACTCACGGGCAACCAGAGCATTGACGTCGGTGAAGACATGCCTGCAGCAGAGCCGCTTCCACCGTGTCCAACTGGAACTTTGATAGATTTTGACACGAACGACTCTCCTTCCCACTCTCATGCGCCTCTACGTAGTAAGTCTGTGTCTGGTCGTCCTTCTCCGTCTCTCCGTCGGCCACCACCCCCGCCCCCCGCCAGGGAACGGCTAGCAACTGTCTCAGCGGGGGCTCTAAAACCCCCGGTGGCCCCGAGAGTTCGTCCCTTGCCCCCACCAAAGCCTGCAAACCTGTCTCCTTCACACAGACCACCAAAGATAGATACAATGCCTCTACCAGAGGCAGACAAGGTCAATGGGACAAGCAGAAGTGTTAATGGTGAAAAATCCAGCGCTGAACCAAGCCCCTACCTTGCATTCACACCATTGAAACCCAATGCTGAAGCAGCTAGCTATCAGATTACATCATTAGCCAGTAATAGCTCTCCAAACCTCCCTCATTCTCTTTCTCTGCCTCAACCTTTGCTAACGTCCGAAGCTGAGAAGACTTCAGTTGTCACCCTGCCACACCCTGTCACTTTTCCTAATCCTCCTCCACGGGAGATGGAGTACACAGAACGGGAGCACCCGAGGTGTGTTTTCGAGTACCTTGACAAGATGAGACGCAGGGGTGACCTGTGCAATGTAAAGCTCATTGCAGGCTCCCACGAAATTTGTGCACACAAGGCAGTCCTTGTTGCCTGTAGCCAATATTTTGAATCAATGTTTATCGGAGAGTTTTCCGAACCAGATGGAGAGCCGATTATCATTGAAGAAATTGAAGGCGATGCTTTGGAGGCACTGGTAAATTTTGCATACACATCTCGAATCCAACTGACAGACCGCAATATATACATCATATTTGCAGCTGCTGACCTCTTACAGTTTTCTGGAGTGCGTGGAGCATGTTTCAAGTTCTTCAAGCAACAGATGAACAAGTCAAACTGCATTCGGACCTGGTTGTTTGCCGATGGTCAGAACTGTACAGAACTGCTCGATGCAGCACTCAAATATATCGAATGTAACTTCCTCGATGTTATCCGTGGTACGGAATTTCTACATCTGGACCGTGCAGATGTAGTCGGTAAACTTCTAGCCCTGGAAGATCTTGCCGTCACCAGTGAGGAACAGGTGTACGAGGCGGCCATGTGCTGGTTACAACACGACGTAGAGG
The DNA here is from genome assembly GCA_963970385.1 of Theonella swinhoei. NCBI lineage: Eukaryota > Metazoa > Porifera > Demospongiae > Tetractinellida > Theonellidae > Theonella > Theonella swinhoei. The sequence goes on along the minus strand of OZ019960.1, from coordinate 4,070,608 downwards.
TACCTAGTGTTAGATAGTCAATATTAATGGAACCTCTAATCCAGATCCCTATGGGACAGAAGTGTCCAGATTAGTGAGGTGTCCTGGTTTCATAGTGAGGTGTCCTGATTTCAGGAGTGGACGCATGGTTATTTGGGACAGCTAGTGTCCCTCTATTAATGAGGTATCCTCATTTCAGTGGTCATAACTGCTGTGAGGTTTTGACCATGACTGTGGCCTGGAATACATGTGCATGTCCCTACACAGGGCAGGATGGAGAGTGCTGTGGAGGTACTGAAGAGTGTCCGTTTCCCGAGCATGTCACGCGACTACCTCTTACGCATCGTTGAAACTGAAGATATAATTAAGGAAAATTCAGAGTGTTTACAAATGGTATGTCTAGTAATACTCTACCTACATGTATAAACGTATATGTACACATGACTGTACATGTACAGTCCCTATTTCCATTCATGGTTCTGGCCATCAATAGAAATGGCCATCGGTTTCAATATCATTTACATGATTATTCAACCTGTATGAGTTTGTATGTCCTGTTTGTGCATGTATGTCTTGTTTGTCTGTTCTAGTCTGCACAAGTTGTGTGCCATGCAATTTATGTACATGTGTAAATGGGTTTGTCATGTCCACACATAGCTGGTTCCCATTCAGGTGTAAATTAAAGAAGTGTACTGTGTCTCATTAGTCCTTAGTATTTTTCACCTCATAGAGAATTCGAAAAGGTATTTAGCCTTGTATTGTCCATAATGACTTGTTATGTGTGTTCTGGTGATGGTGGTGTGTTGCTTTGCCATAATTGTTTGATGGGCCACCAAGTTGTGTATACTGCATGTGTGTTGTTCAAACATTAGAGGTGAGTTTTACAAACACTTCCGCCCCCTCTCCACTCTCCCTTTCCCATCCCTCTCCCCCCCTTCTCCCATCCCCCCTCCCTCCCTCCCTCCCTCCCCTGCTGCCTCAGTTGATTGATGCTCTGGAGTCATTTGTGACTGGGACTCGGACAAAACTCAGAAAGAAGTTGCTGAAGAAAGAGAGTGCCTATACCAATGTCAAGCCACGACCAGCCTCTATGGCAGTAGAGGTGAGAGTTAATTGAACTATCCACCATATGGGCTAAACCACAACCACTGTACTCTAGTCTACACAACTGTACACAACTGCAGGACCAAATGTGTTGTGCATTCACCCTCTTATGTGTGTTGGCTACCCTCTTCAGCATGTTTAGACAACTGTTACATTCATGCCCCTCTGTTATCATCAACCATATGTACTATTAACCCATCTCTCACTAGACGGTGGAGTTCTGTCGTGATGACCAGAGCCTCGGTCTTCGGATCATGGGTGGCCGTGAGCGACCTTACCATGTCTTCCGACAGGGAGACAAACCAGGCATCTTCATACTCATGGTCAGCAGGGAACTAGCATTGTAATCTGTGTTCTACTTTTGTCTGCTGTAGTATCTGCTGTGCTATGTTGATAGTTTGTGTTCTTGCCGTGGTTGACAGGTCACTCCAAATGGTGTGGCAGCTAGGACAGGCCGGCTGAAGACTGGTGACCGCATCCTCAAGGTAGCATCTGTGATCAGCACTTATTGTCACATGATCACCCTTACCAGTCACATGATCAGCCTTTTTAGTCACATGATCCGTACTCTTCCACAACTTGCACACCCTAACCAATCAAATCCTATTTCGTTGCTTTAAACTTCATAGCCACATTGTATGTGTGTACTAGCATATGTAGAGATTGTGTGAGACTGCTGATGAGTAACCTCTGCCTCTCTCTCTCTCTCTCTCCAACACTGTCTGGTGTGATGAAGGTAAATGATACTGACATGGGTACAGTTACTCATGACCAGGCCATTCGGATACTGAAGACCAGTCCAGACCCACTGTCACTGCTAGTACGTCATGAGCCTTCTCCACCAGGACTCCAGGTACCGTGTGACCCAGCATGAGTGGCTAGTGTCCCAGTATACATAGCATATGTCATAGATTCTGGGACACCATTTCTTCTCATTCTCCAACACGGTATGATATGGTGTATTGTGTCCAGGAGTTGACCCTGGTGACCAAGCCAGGTGAGGGCTTTGGGGTATCCCTCAGTGGAGGGGTGAATGGCTACTATGGCAACCCACTTGACGAAACAGATGAGGGTATATTCATATCTCAGGTACAGACCACATGCAGTCATGTATACATGTTGTGTTGTATTACCCTGGGAGTCTCGTGTACATATTCTGGTGCGCCTTGCGTATATAAACCGGTGGTGTGCTAGACAAGCTGTGTGTATTCCCTGCTGATGAGAGCTAATAAGCTCGAAATAGTGCTGTCCAGGGATTGCTTAACTTGTCTGGCCCTACCAGATACGTTTTTTTCATGTATGTAAGCACCTGGGAAATGTTGTAACAGTGACTTGATAGTGTGGTTGCCATACATTCATTGTATGTTCAACTTTACAGATTGTACCTGGTGGAGCTGCCGAGAGGGACGGTCGGCTCAAGGAGGGGACCAGAATACTGCAGGTATTACTGGCTAATGAGTTGGTATGGCCAATTCCATACAGGTGTGCATGCAGTGAGATTGGTACCAGGAGCATCTGTAGCTCCTGATTTACAGTGTATATGAACTTGTGAGATTATTGGTATGTTGCTGTTTCACAAAGGATATTTACTGTAAATGTACAGTAAGTTGTATGTCCTTCAAAGCAATCTGCTCACAGCAGTGTAGGTCACATACATGTAGTATGGGAGTACATGTAAGAGTAGTGGTAAATGTTGCTGTTTCATAAAGTAAATGTACATCTACATCTTCAGGTGAGAGATTCAAAGCTGACATCATTACATCTTCCTCCTCCTCCCACTCTCTCCCTTGCTCCCGTGCAGGTCAACTCCATCAGTATGTTAGGGAAGACACTTGCAGAGGCTCTGCATGTCCTTCAAGGGGTCCTGGATCGCATTAACCTTCTAGTGTGTTTCGGGTACGATCCCACAACAGTGTCAGAACACCACACTGAGAGCTGCAGAAGACAGACTGTTGATACTGTGGACGAGTTTGGGAGCGAGTCTTTGCATAATCACAATGGGTCAGGAGGAGAAGTGGTTGTGTAACACATGTACCAGGAGTGCGTATGTGCTCTGCATGCTTTTTGTATCATTTTACATCCGGTTTTCATGAATCATTTTAAGCACACTAAAACAATGTAATCATCACTGATCAAAGTACATGTAATTATATGGCAATATTGACAAAATAAAAGATCATTAGGAGGTGGTTCGAAGGGACCGGGACAATTTGACTAGGTCTCTATTCATGGGTCTTTCATGGAGTTGAGCAGTGGTAAGAGTGAGATACTGGGGAAAGAGAGGAGGGAGAAAAGAGTGAGTTTGGGTGTGCATGTTGGCTGGTATACCTTCCAAGCAATCTGCTCATAGCTGTGTAGGTCACATGGTATGGGAGAACTCAGTCGTACCTTCACTACATCATGGTGGTCTGGAGATAGAGGAACAAGGCTGAAGCATATCCACAGGTGTTCTTCATTGTTCATAGAGTAGCAGTACTTACAGTTTTGGTAAGATTGGACAAAAGCTTGAATCAAATCGGCAAGTGACTAGTTTTGAACAAATATACTATCATGGTAGAAGAGACACTGTTTACATGGACCAACCTTGTAGCTGAGGGGTTTGTACATAAGATCTTTTCTCCTGCTCAGACCCAATGCACCAAAATTTCCACCGCAGTGGACAGCCAGTACAATATGCCTACATCATGTATGCAACGTCTCAACATATCAGATATCTCCAAGTAGTCAGTACCTGTAATACATGTCGGAGCATTTGGATTTGAAACTGAGTGCAAGTCTGTGGACGTTGGCTAAGGGAGCAGTGAGATACAGAGCCACTATTATTGCCTCGAGGCACTTGATAGGCAGCGATGCCTGGAGGATCTCTTTTGCAGTCTCCATCAGTCTATGTACACACAAGAATCCTATCGTAGGGTTCCATTCAGGATATATTAGTAGAGAAGGTGTATATAGGCTGTCCTCATTTCAGAGGTTGAAAAGTAATGGTATTTGGGGCAGCAAAGGGTGTCCTGTTTTTGAGCATTTGATGGTGTCCTGATCAAAGAGGTTCCACTGTCATACATTGTACTTATATACCTGAAAAGTGGTCGGTTTTTCTTGATATCAAAGAACTGTGTACCAGTGTGATTGTATCTGTATATCCAACAGAAGAATTTAGGAATTTTTCACATGTATATCGATGATTTGAGCATACACATGTGTAGGCGTGAGGTAATGTAGATTCGTGTGGATACTGTAGAGTGTACAGATAGCTCTGCACTGCCAGTAGACCTTCTGCTGCGGGAGTTGAGGTGGAGAGATTCGGGACCTTTGGAAAAGGGACCTGTAGGAGTGGAATAAGTGGAATCGTCGCTTATTTTGCGTTTGCTTTATTTTTCTCAACTTGCTGACTTTCTTGCAGCGTTGTCCACGTATCGCCATTGCCACTTCCTGGCCGTTAGGATGGTGGTCTCTAATGTACTGCCACATCTTCTCCCACGTCTCTTCTGGGATGGGAAAACCGCCCTTATTAACGTGCCACCATCCTGCTGCCCTGGAGGCCGTGGAGACTGAGGGAGCCGACGCTGATTCGCCTCTTGGGCCGTCTCCTTCAGAATTAGTTCCAGACATTATACTGACAGCAAGTCCGTTTACTAGTTGTCATGGCAATAACGTAGTACATAACGGGTTATTAGTAAAATACTGTTTGCGTAGGGTTAAAGGTATTGAAAACTATGTCCTCGTGGTTGAGTGGCGGTCTGTCTCAGTTCTCCTCCATCACTGATCAGATCTCATCCTTCACGAAAGATGTGCTTACAGAAACCACGGAAGAGATTGAAGGTTGTTAGTGTTTTCTAATTAACGCGCATCTTTATTTCTGTGTGGTGTGTATCATGTGTATGTACACCAGATCCAGCAGCAGAGCTGCAGGTGGCTCGCAGGAAGATAGAGCATTTGGAAGAAGTCAACAACCACTACAAGACTGAAGTATGTGCATCATACTGATGTATGCTTACCTTAAATGAGTCATGCCTGGACGGTGTGTAAATGTGCTTCTCTTATGATTTTGTCTCCAGTGGGAGAAGCTTCAGAAACACACTGAGGAGGTACGAGAGAGAGCAGAGACTGCCGAGTGCCAGATAGCAGCCATCTCACAGGAGTACCGGAAACTAATTCAGGAGAAAGATGTGAGATGTTTGGTAGTTGTTGGACACACTGATAACAGGACATCTTGATAACAGGACACCTTGATAACAGGACACCTTGATAACAGGGTACACTGATAACAGGACACCTTGATAACAGGGTACACTGATAACAGGACACCTTGATAACAGGGTACACTGATAACAGGACACCTTGATAACAGGACACCTTGATAACGGTACACTGATAACAGGACACCTTGATAACAGGGTACACTGATAACAGGACACCTTGACAACAGGACACCTAGATAACAGAACACTGGACACCTTAATAATATCACACTTTGATAACAGAGGACACCTTGGTAAACAGGACATCTTGATAACAGCACACCCTGAAAACAGGACATCTTGATAACAGCACACCCTGAAAACAGGACATCTTGATAACAGGACACCCTGAAAACAGGACATCTTGATAACAGGACAGGTTTAATTTTTACTGCCCCAAATACTGTGTACTTCTCCAACCCAACACCTCACTACTCTCCTACTGTCTGGGATTATATCCACTGTAACTACACACATGAACTCTTCAGAGATGTGTACTTGTAGCCAAATTCTAATGCAGTTTGAATGTGGTTTTCTCATAGAGTGAGCTATGTCGGCTGCGGAGTGAGGCTGTCAGTCTAAAGGAGCAACATCGGAAGATTGTGTCTGGTGGTGGAGAGTCATCACAGTCACCTTTAAAAGAACTTGCAGCTGGCAATAGGTTTTTCCCCGAGTCAAGTGAAGATGGATCGAGAGGGAGAGGGGGGGAGGGGGTGTGGGAGGCCGCGGTTTTGGAACCGGTTTCAGTGGTCGAAGGTGAAGGAGGAGGAGGAGGGGAGGGGGAGTGGGGGGAGTACCACGACTTCGGTGACATCATTAGCTCTCAGGGGGAGATTAACCGACTCCAATTGGAGCTCTCCAAAGTGAAAGTTGAAAGCCAGCACTGGAGAACATTAGCAGAAGAAAAGGTACATCACACACACACACACACACACACACACACACACACACACGAATCTAGGAACCTGACTATGTTGCACTCAGCTTATAGAGCACACACTATGTTTTTATTATACCTCATAACATATTGTCTCTCCTCCCAGGGGTACACAGGTGGTGGTGGTCCTGTTGAGACTGAACTAGCCTCTCTCAGAGAGCAAGTTGAGGTACACAAGAGATTTCCTTTGTTAAAGAAAAGAGCCCCTTTCTGCTCTCTCAATGTATCATTCTAATAGTGTTAAGTGACAGTATATGCATCCATTGTATGTGTTACTGTCTACACAGGATCTCCAGTTGTGTTTACAGCGAGAGCGTGGTCAACACCAACATGAAATATCGAATCTCGAAGCTGCTCACAATGAAAAAATTCGAAGCATTGCCCAAGACTCTCAGGCAGCTCTCAAGACAAAGACACTGATTCAGGTGCAGTTACAAGACGCAATCAGGGATGACCCTGTTTCAGAGAATGACACCATTCGAGGCAGTTTATTGTCTGCATTGGAAGAAGTGAGTTTGATTGAGAGAGCTGATGAGGGAAGAGAGGAGAGCGACGTGGTCCGGTCCCTTCGATCAGAGCTGGAAGCATCGCGGGAGAAGAGCATTCGATTAGAAGGAGAGTTAGAACAACTTATGCTCAAAATGGAAGAGGAACAGGGAGAAATGAAAAGGGAGAGGGAGACTGCAGAGAAGCTTCAATTAGAATTACAGTCCCTAAAGGCTGCGTTGGAACACGAGCAAGGCAGTGCGGGGGACACGATAGACAAGCTAAGAGGTGAAGTGAGACGTCTGGAAGAGGATAACTCCAGACTTCAAACACAGGAGCAGGTCACAAGGCAACTGCAAGCGGAACTGAGAGACAGTCAATCTAGAAATGAAGGTCGGTATTGATGTGCAGGAGGTACCTGTTGTGTATATATTTTCATTCTGTGTTAGGGTTAAAAGCTGAAATCCAAGTTTTGGTCACTGAAAACTCAGACCTCAGCCACACAATCACACAGCTCAATAACAGTCTCTCAGAGCAAAAGGTACATGTACATGTACATAAATTCTACACACATGTGGACATGAATAATCATGTGCAAAGAAAGAAGGAAAAGACAAAGACCAGAGAAACTGCAAACACATACAACACTTATAATACGCAACAGTCTAGAAAATTAGACTCGTCATTTCAGAAAAATATGCATATACATGTACATGTATATATACAGTGTAAGTGTATATGGTTGTGTGTGTTGGTTATTCCCATAATTGTAGGAGACTACACAACAATTGTACTGTGAAGTGGAGCAACTGAAGCACCAGTTTACACTGGAGAAGGAGACATATACACACCACGTGGAACAAGAGAGGGAGAAACTGATGGCGTCCATTGCTGAGCTACAGACTAGTGTGTCTGAGCATGAGCAGTGCATTGAGACGTTACGTGGTCAGTACGAATGTTCTCAGAGAGAGGCAGAAACTCTGACAAAGCAAATCAGTGACCTCGTGGCAGAACTGCAGAGCAAAGATCATCAACTTGAAGAATTACAGGGGCAAGAGTTAAACGAGAACGTGGACAGAGATGGTACAAAAGTTGTCACAAAGTTGATAGGTGCTGAGCCTCAAGCTGTACCATTGATGGACATACATCATGTAGAATCGTCTAGTAACACAGGTAATGTGGAGAGTACAGAAGTGAGTGAGTTAAGGGAGAAGCTGGAGGTGGAGAGTGCAAGAAATGAACGTCTTCAAATTCTCCTCAAGAAGCTCACAGAGGAACATGACGGAGAAGTAGCACAGCTTGTGGCAGAGAAAGAGGGCTTGGAGCGTGAAATTGGGCGCCTGGAGCACGAGTTGAAGGAGAGTCAGAGGGTTAATGTCGCCACTACCAGTAGTGCTGTTGGAGAGACTGCAAGGATTGAGAAAGGTGTGCCAAGTTCCATGGTCGCACCTGGAGTGGAAGTGGATCGAGAGATGCACAGTATGCTGGAGGACCTGCAGCAGAGCAATTCAGAGAAGGAAGCGACTATAAATCAACTGAACATTTTGCTCGATTCAATGAAGACTGAACTCGAGGGAAACATCAAGAAAAGTGAAACCGAGACGGCCATTTTGTGTGAGAGGTTGAAGGAGGTGGAAGAGAGGGAGAGGAAAGTAACAGAGGTTCTTTCTCGTGTTCAGCTGGAGGCAGACTCTTTGAGGGAGAGGTTCCAAACCAGTGAAGAACAGAACACAAAGCTTCAACACGTGCTGCTAGAACGGGAGAGTAGAGTAACACAACTGGAGACTGAGTCAAGGGAGACAAGACTGCAACTCTCACAAGTAGCAGCTGAGTTAAATATGGCAGAAAAGAACGTGAGAGAGAAAGAGACCGTGATTGAACATTGTAAAAGAAACTTACAGGAGGTGGGTAAACTACTCAGTGCAAAAGAAGAAGAGGTAGCGAGTTTGCAAAGAGAATGTGAAGAGAGAAACACTAGTGAGTCTAGAGCTGAACCTGGTGAGAGTGTACATAGAGCCAATGAGAGTACTGCAGCGCTGGAATTAGTGACGAAAGAGAGAGATGAGTTACTAGTTAGTGTGAGAGCCAAACAGAGAGAAGTGGAGGATGTCGGGATACGGCTATCAGAGGCTCAGGCAACTCTAAGTACCACTAACAAGAAGTTTCAGCAGGTGACGTCAGAGAATGCAGAACTAGCACAGACTGTTGAGAGAAGCAAAAGAGAAATGGACAGTGTCAAATCTGAGAGAGATGCACTCACAAAGAGAGTCAGTACATTGGAGGAGACAGTTCAAACTGCAAGAGAAGACCTGAACATAAAACAGACTGAGTGTAGTAAGCTGAGTAAGCAGTTGGAGCACTTGAAAGCCCACCTTGTGCAGGTACAGTCACCTCCCTTCCTGTATGTAAGAGGGCACACTTCCTCTTATCTCACACATACTCAAACACACACACCATCCTTTCCTCTTCCTTGCTGACATTTTCTGTTTGTACACACCTCTGTAATTCACACCTCAATGGGCAGAACAAATTAACATGGAATTAGGCTCTCCAAAAATGGTCTAATTTCAACTAGGTGTCTGGATAAGGGAGATGACAAGAGACATATTGAGAGTGGAATTTGCCTCTTTATCAGGTTGCCTTGTACGGCGCCAGCAGAGCTGCCTTGGTGGCTCAGTTTGTAGAGCATCTGTCTAGAGCATGGGACATTGTGGGTTTGTATCCAGCCTGAAGCAGCTCACTAACTGAGTCTCAGAAGTCCAGTTATTTCATACGTAATATAAGTGCCTTTAGTGTGTGTGGTATTAACAAAGGTAGAGGAGCAGTACGTGCAGGATGCACTCAAGGCAGATGAGAGGGAGAGAGAGGAACGCCACAGAGCAGAGCAGCTGCAAGAGACCCTCAGGAATACCAGCTACACTGGCCAGCAGGAAAAGTAAACCAACACTGTTTCTGTTCTTACGTTTAAGAGCTCTCTAATCAGAATGTCCTGATTGTGAAGTATCTGACAACTAAAGATGTCTGTCTCATCTAAGCTTCCTTATTTTAGGGTGTCATCTATTAGAAAGCTTCCACTGTATGCACACATACATGTACCACAGTTTGTCTTCCTATATACAGTCTGCAGACTAAGGCACAGGTGTCTGCTCTAGAGGAGCAGCTGCATGCACTGGCAGAGCAGAGAGATGATGCTCTACTGCAGCTCAGTTCAGCACGGGAGGAGGCAGAGAATAGCGCAGCTGCACTGCACAATCTGCAATCTGTACTCGAACAGTTCCAGAGAGGTAAGACGTACACAGTATAGGTGAGAGAGGGTTAAGAGTGCTCTTTAATCTGAATATACATTGTACCTATTGGGACATAAGTAATGTGACTTCCGAGGGCTGAGCAGTACATGGAAAACAATGTATAGTTATGCTAGATGACTATACTGTCCTTGGGTATCTGGTCTTCCACTGGTCTCCACTCCCTTCCTCCTCCTCAGACCAGTCCAGTGAATTGAGTGTAGCTCTGAAGAGGTCCCAGACAGAGCTGGCCACTGCCCTGGCTGACCTGGAGTCCCTCAGGTCTCACAGCAGGACAGTACAAGTGAGCTACATGCTGCAACACTGCTAGCTAGCCTCTCTAGTACACACACTGAATGGAATGACAGAAAGTCTACGGTGTGTTTGTGTGTGTTTTTTCATGACATGTAAAGGAACAACTCCTGGAGGCTAGAGCCAGTACGAAGGAGATTGATGTACTACGTCACCAACTTGTTGAGCAGGAGAAAAGGAAAGAGGAGCTTCGGCAGGAAGGTACGATGTAAATGCCATCACTTACAGCACTCCATTCTGACCTACATGTATGTATTACAGTGACTGGCCTGCAGGCTACCTTGCACAAAACTGAAGAGGCTATGGAGAGACTAATGCGAGAGGAGGGAGGTCGAGTAGACCAGTATGTACATACTGTACTTGGAGCTGTATATCCACTGTTACAGTGGCTGTGTCTCCACAGGAACCTTGTTAAGAATCTGGTTGTGGGTTATGTACAGGCTTCAGATCGCAAGAAGCCAGAAGTCTTGAACCTCATTGCAAAGATCCTGGACTTTGCTCCTGCTGAGCTGGAACAGGTATACACTCGTACGTGTGTGGTTGTAGCTCACACACACGTGCCTACACGCCCCTCCCCCACACACACATTCCCACCCCAACCTCACCCACCCCCCACACAGGTTCAAGGTCATAAGGGCAGCTGGCTACGAAGTTTCTGGAGTCGAGCCACAACACCATCTCCAACTAGTCCAAAAGTGTCCATTCAGGTACATATGCCTCTCCCTTTATCCACTGTCCATTCCGGTACACCAGTATACACACACAACAGTGTACATGAAACAATGCCCATTTTAGTAGGTGGTTTGTATTGACACCTCCAGAAATATGAATACAATTGAGTCCCAAATCTGTGCTATGTGAAGCATACATTCTGTGGTGTTACTACTCCCTCTTTCTCCCAGGGTGGCTCTTTATCACAACTCTTTGTTAGTTTTCTGGAGACCGAGTCTACCCCAACTCTCTCCTCATCACTACCCAGTGGTTATTCTCGTCTTGACCCACCTCCTGCTGGTCGGGTGGATCCCAGGACCGACCCCGACCGTCCATCTCGAGCCACTACAGCTAGTCTACCTCACCACCCACCCCATAGTACCTCTCTACCCCTACACCCTCCTGCAGCTCCCTCTTCTCTCCCTGGTCCACATCCCTCTACCAGACCTAGTGTTTTGCCTGACTCCCATCCCATTCCCATTCACTCAAACATTGATTCACAGAGACAGCCAGATACTAGAACCACTCCAGGGTTGCACTCAAACAGTGCTCTTCCAGTTTCTACTACTTCTACCAACCCCACTGGAATGCTTAGTTCTCTTTCTCTGCTCCCTAGTGCTCCAACACTCTCTCCAATCCCTCCAACATCCAGAACCACTACATTGCCAATCTCCAGTACAGCACCACATGATTCATTGGCAACTACAACTATCACACCTTCACAAGACAAGAGGACACCCCCAGCACAGAACAGACACCAATCCTATCAGTCCTCCATTCTCAAAAATCTCCTCTCCTAGACCAGAATAGTCTCATGATGGTTTTGTTAATGATAACAGGGGGGAGCTTCTTATTCCCCTCCATTATCTATGATTGTAGTGATTTTGCTTCTCACATTGACTTTACAGGTCAAGGTGCACGTGGAAGTACATGCATGCCAAAAATGTATACCCTACATTAACTGGAGGATTATACTCGTGCTCTAAAATTATGAGGTAGAACATTCAATGCTCTCCCTAGCTCTTGTGCAACACTTCATCGAACACTACAGGTGTAGCTTTTGTTGAACAATTTGTTTATAAAAATTAATAAACCTACTTACCACAGATGTACAATACTGCCATATCACACTACATTAAAGATACGTTTACAATACAGTTGGCTATCAAATTGCCTCGAACCACAGGGCTATGCTTTCTTTTCAACCTCCTGAACCAAAGTATCGTAATCAGTATCTGATGCATCATTTGCCTGGAAACTCATTGGATCACTGAGTAATGATTTCAGTTTTTCCTTTGAGCTGGCGTAGATCATCTTGTCCCCAATCTTGCCATCATCTGGAGACCTGCAGTCAAGCAATGGTTAACTGTCAAAGTTCTGCGCTATATACATGTACGTACACCTCTCACCCATACACAGCATGGCACTCACCAGAAAATGAATGCAAGTTTTTCTATCTGCCTCCCTTCCTTATTTGTGAACCCAAAGTCATATACTGCATATACTGGCTCCTTTGTAAACTTGGCCTTGAGTTCTTCAAACCGAGCCTTATCCTCTTCCTTGGTGGTGGTTTTTTTCCCGTGCTCGCATGTCTCGTCAACGACAATTTTCTTCTTATCTTGAATCTTGAATGTCATCCACTTGTACTTATGTCGCTGCTTCATGTCCTCAAAAGTGGGCTTAACATCGTCAGCAGTCTCAATCCCTGACATAGAACTCTGCGTAAAGCAACAAAAACGCACTCACATTCAGGACTTTCAGGCAGCACTCACGCAGAGTGTGCGCAGTGCACATTTGGTGCGCGCATCCTATGTACACCAACTAACGCTGTAACAGCAGAACTAGACTAACTATGCATGCATATCATACACGACTTCCACACTAACACTGCTATAAACTGCCAACTGAATCTCCGTGGCCTGACATGGAATAATGGAGCATAAACTGGGACAAGACTACAGCTAGGCGTAATCCCGTCTCAAACTCACCATGTTTGCTGGTTATTCGCTCAGTTACACTTGGCAAAGAAGGATTTGTACACAGAGACCGCTCGGGAGCCCGTCTTTTAATACTGAAAGGGCGAGAGAGGACGTAACCCCACTTTTTCCCAAATAAGGCAATTTTTGCTGCAACGTGCCCTGAGTGTCAGGATGTGCAGAGCTAGAGCTGACGTCATATCCTCTGTACTGTCTGCGGCCGGCTGAGATGGGGCGCTGCGCCAAGGGCAGATTTTCAATACTTTCCACCCCGTTTAAGGTAAAAACGGGGTTATTCTATTTTTAGAGCAAATTAATGTCGTCATGCTTATTAATGACCCCGGATCGGCGACTTCGTTCCGTACCGAAGTTCAGCAGGTGTGTATTCACAGAAGGTGTGTACTATATAGAATCAAAGTTTCTTCGATGGCAGCTCCAAACACAGGCCAAAGACAGGAATGCTATATGGCTAGGGACACATTCTACCAATGCATGGTTAAAAACAACGAAAACACTGAAGCTTGCAAGAATGAGGAGAAACTCTATCATAGCAAGTGCCTTACATCATGGGTGAGTGCATGCATGGTCCTTGCTGCCCACTAATGTATGTAGCTGTGCACACTCAGCTTATATTTACATGGGGTATTAATGATATATTTAACAAAGGTGTTGATATGTTATGCAGGTGAAACATTTTGATAAAAGACGAGTGTATGAGAACTACAAGAAAAAATTGGAGACGGCCGGGTACCAACCTTTACCAGAAAGCAATAAGTAAAATGACATTGATACATGAACTGAATATGGTATGGAAAGTTCTATTTTCCAAAGGCGAAGACATCTTGATGTGGCCTCTAATAGGAGACTAGTAGGAGACAATAACTTTTAATAAAGTTGTTAGGGTGGTGTGTGTGAAAAAATTAGTTGTCCACATGTCGTACTTGATGCCTCGTGTATGGTAATAGGGTGTGGCTTGAGCTTCTGAAGTGTGTGTGTGTGTGCGTGTGTGTGTGTGCGTGTGTGTGTGTGCGTGTGTGTGTGTGTGCGTGTGTGTGCGTGTGTGTGTGTGTGCGTGTGTGTGTGTGTGTGTGTGCGTGTGTGTGTGTGTGCGTGTGTGTGTGTGTGCGTGTGTGTGTGTGTGCGTGTGTGTGTGTGTGCGTGTGTGTGTGTGTGCGTGTGTGTGTGTGTGTGTGTGTGTGTGTGTGTGTGTGTGTGTGTGTGTGTGTGTGTGTGTGAGTGCAATGGTCACAATTGTGTTGGTATAATATTACCTCGACTGAATAAAGTGCTACAGTTTTTTGAAGTAGTGCATTTTTCTCATCCACTCTCAGCCCTGCACACAAACAATTCTACGTACACATTTCAGGTCAGTTGTGTAACAGTGACTATAGCATACCTAAGGCTGTGCAGTACTCTGCTGCCTCTCCCACTCCATCAAACATCAACCACTGTGCAAGGACACTAAAGAAGACATATTGAGTAGGCACCACTATTGACCCCACATCTGTACCGTAGTGGAAAGGCTGAAGGTTTGTTCCCTACACAGTATGCATTGCATAGTGTCTGTAGTCCATGCCTGCACAGTCGGAATGAAAAAACAACCACAGTGGTAAATAGTTCAGCTGTCCAACCTGCACAAGGTATGTAAGTGAGGGTAGACGGCACACTTTCCCAAGGGTGGTAGATGGGAAAAGAGCCTGAAGAAACGCACAAAGTTGTTCTGACTAGCCAGGAGACTCAGCTTGAATGCAATCATTACGGAGGGCTCTTTCCTGCAGGGTGGGGGCTCAGGCAAATGTAATAGAGATTTGGGTTTACAAAGGAATTGTGCTGCACACAGACCTGATGGTGACTGGCAGACACAAAGAATGTAGAGCTGCTTCATTAGAGCCTATCAAAGCGAACAACATGTTTTACCATGCCTACATGCTAGCTGTAGTGTGAATATACCAAGGTTAGTTAGGAGGTAGTAGCTCTCAGCCTCGGCCCACTCGGTAGCTACCACAGAAGTGTCACTTGCACTGCACTGCCTCTTGCTATGCAATCGTAGCAGTTTGGTCAGGCACTGTTGCAACTGGTCTGTATTCAACTTTGGATCAAACCGCTCAACACTCTCACCTGCCAGCCTGAGTCAAAGAGGATGTACATGTATACCTACATGTATATTTACATGTGGAATATACATGTGTGTATATACCTGTACTGGGCATAGATATAGAATCTGACTGCCAACATGTAAATGTGTACAACTTCTGGTCCTTCAAGTTGCTGTGAGCAATAGTGGGTAAGATTGAGCCTCATTATAACCACAAATGAGTAGGGGCTACCCTTTTTGGGCACTACTCTCCTAAGCTCTTTTGCTATGTATCAGTTACAAGGGCCCTGGATTCCAGGGGATAATTAGTGTAGGTCTAACTCGAACCTGGTATGTTATGTCCTGTCGTACAGACTGACAACGGTTGTTGATAAAGCTATACACCACATGCCATGGTTGGTCCCTTCTCTCAATTACACTGGTTGTGTGGGGAGAGGGAGAGGGAGGGAGGGAGGAAGGAGGGAAGGAGGGAGGGAGGGAGGGAGGAAGGGAAGGATTAGTCATCATATAGCAAGTGTAGTTTTTAAACATGAAGGTTTGTAATTGATGTTCACTTGAGAGAAAAATAATCAGGATAAGTATGCTTCACTGGGCTGGTTATTCATACTGATGCTCAATAGCTGTACATGTACTCATAAGTGCTATTTTTAGAACCAAATGCAATGACGTATCCTGCAAGCTTAGCCACTGTCAGTGCCAAAAGATTTCCTAAACATGGTAGAGACGAGGCCACTCCTTAGTCATGGTGTCCTTTGACATACTATATCCAATTATGGGTATACTAAGTGTGGGCTTCTGCAGACTAACCCTAACACCAGACATCTCCTTTTATGGAAAAATATGCATCTGTACCTATTTTTAGATGACTACATAGGAAATGATCATTGCCTGATACTGATGATGCAGAACAGGACATGAATTGACTTGTACTCACATCTTGCACCTAATTGTGTGACTGCCTATTCATAACGTGTGCCAATACTCTGTGTGCACACACAGACAACTATGAATGGCTAGTATATAGGGCTCTTGAAATAGCCATATTTGGAAGTAAAGACACATTGTTGGACTCTCAATGGGGTTCATTTTACACCAGAAGTTATGTAACTAGGGGGGTAGGTTCTGGCTTACTTGGTATGCACACACACAACAGGAGCAGGTAGCAGGTTACTAACTCTCAATATTCTCAATATAGAAATCTTCACTAATAGGAAGGCTATGACAATACATCAACACAAATCCGTGAATCACATACACTTGAAGCAGTGTTCCTACTTTGTAATGATTCCTTAAACACTCCTGTTTCTTGGCATGGTATGGCATGGTATGGCCCCTGAATGCCTACCCTTGGACATATGTGAGCTGTTGGAGTGAAACTATGGACTTGCGTACCGGCCCACTAGGTACTCCATAGTTTTTACGAGGATGTTGGGAGGTCGAAGTTCATCTGGAGTTGGGACGTGATGCCCTGCCCCTGCTCTCACATACTCTTTCACCGCCAAACTGGAACTGCTGACTGGCTTGACTGGCCTGGCAAAATATATTATATTCATAATGCTGGCTGGGCATGTATTTAATGTGTGAATATTGCCTAAAGTACACCTCTCTTGCTCATGTATATAGCTATACGTATACATGGGACGTGCCTGCCACGTGGCTTGTGACCAGCATGACTGTAATCCACTTCAAACACAGACAACTGCCCAGTCTGCTCTCTCCTGTGACAAGTGTATATAGAGAATCAATATCAGTCCCCCTGGCCATGGTCCTCTCATGGTTCTATCAACACCTCCCCCCTCACATAGCTAGAGTATAGAGAACCACATCACACCTCTTCCTTTCTGCTACTGGACACATAAAGGAGCACCTCCCAGCCAACTGTGGTGGATTGCATGTTGTCTCAGACTGAGCTGCCATGTGCGGTCACAACCAGCATCACAGAATGAGAGCTAGCTCCATTCCAGCTTCAAATATTTGCACAGTCAGCAGGACACATTGACCTTTGTACTCTATTACTAATTGATTATATTATATGATCTTCAGGTGTGGGTATGGGGGCAGGGATGACTGAAAATACAGATTAATGACTATATGACACAATGCACTACACACACAGATCATGATGGAGTCTTCTCACTCCTTCCTCCTCCCCTTCCTCTGTCTTGGTGTCAATGTCATACTCAATCTCTCCCAACGAGCCACTTCTGTCAATCAGTTGCTCACGATCCTCAGGTTTATGTCGGAAGGCGCTGGAGTGTCTACGTGTTCTTCTCAGACTTCCTGTTATGGGCACTTTTGTCCTGCCATACCTGTACCATGTGTCTGGTGTGAGATATTCCTTCACATCTCTCATACTTATCCCCCACAACTGCTCCTGGACTTCTTCATTTCTGTCATATATATAGTGTAGGAATTAATACAGATAACTACTATGTTCACCAATATATTATCTCAGTCTCAGATAACTCTAAAAAAAGTAAAATAGGTTTTCATTGGGAACAAGGCTGTATATACAGATGCACACAAGTCACTGCATGACATGATTATTGTTGTGCAGCCACGGACAAAGTGAGGCATGCAGGTACCAGTTCCCTGGTCTCTGTGCTGCTATATAATTGATTCTATGCAGTTCAACTACTACTTCCTTGAACAAAGACAGATGTAAGCAATACTGGCTCACCGTGAGAGCATACTGCTCAGTTTGGCTCTACAGTCCACATAATAGAAACACTCCTGTGTGTTGAGCCCAGGTTGGGAGGCCACATATACTGATGTAGCTGCTCCCTTCTCAGCACTCCTCCATCCAATGGCTAAACAGACACAGTTAGAGGGTTAGAATATCATCAATTTATTTGATCGACATGTTATGTTCACTCACACATTGCTTTCAGTGTTTTTACAAATGTGGAGGAAAGTAGGCTATCAGATCTATGGCGTGTCATCTCAGTATCAGTCTGTGTTGAGACATGCATAAAATCATGAATGATTCCTCAGTCCACCGCTCATTGGACTAGAGCAGTTACCATCAGTATATCTACTACACATGCAGTATACATGCATTCCATACTGGTCCTGGGTGAACTGAAGATACAGTGATCCCTGACTCTTGTATTCTGCGCTGCAGTGCGTATGCTGTCATAACCTACAAACACATGTAATAACATACACAGTGCACATTCTGTCGTAACCTATATATGGATGTAACAACATTAGAATCACAGTGGCACTCTTGACTCTATTGTAAGCACCTCACTATATTCCATGCACATCAAAGCAACATCTAACTGCATCAATGGCCTCAACACTGCCTTACGTATCTTGTTTAGGGGTGTCAGGGATTCAGGGACACAAATAGTATCCTGTGAGTACTCACATTAAAACTTACATTATACAGTTTGGAGTTGTTGTAGAATGCACATCTGCTATAGGAGGTCTCCCCATTGATGTTACTGGGGTCAAATACTCCCTGTGAGTGCCTTCGTGATGCCACAAAGATCACTCTTCCATCACCAGTGCATTCAGCTGTATTCAACATCAATGGAAGAAGCTCTAGGGTCAGTAGAAAGTGGCTCAAGTGATTGACCTATTGGAAGGAAGACTTGTGTTGTAGACAGTACACAAGGAGCCCTATTGGAGTGGCTTGTGGCTGTGAGGTAAGATCCTGTCAGGTCATGTGGATGTAGTTTGTTATTGAATACCACTAGACAAGCCCTTTCAACACAAGGCAAAACATTGTGCAGCCATCAATACATTTAGTGTATGGGAAACATAAGGAAACATTCCAATTCCCTCTCATTGGTGCCAGGTGTATGGGCAGACACAAGTATCTGTTCCTACCGTCTGGTAATGTAAGGGTATTATGTACAAGTACACCACAAACCTGGTAATGCTGTTCAAATCCATCTTCAGTCAATCCTGCATTGGTATAGAGCACAAGGAATGACATTGGGCACACATAAGCCATAGATTTTCTCACCATATTGGACCCAGGAGATGCCAGCGTTATTGATGAGGACGTGAAGTGACTGGTTTCTCTCTGTCAGCGTTACTGCGAATTTCCGAACTGAGTCCAGTGAAGAGAGGTCTAGTGGCATGTACTCCACCAGAATCCCAGGCTGCTTCGGCCGGCTCGCAGCCACCTCTTCTTTCATACGGTGTATAGCCTGTGGACCGAATTATCAAACACTTTACTAGAGGAATGGTTGGTCTGTGCGATTCATGGCTCACTCTGACTGCTCTCTCCTCGGAACGGCACGCGATGATAACGTGCGCTCCTAGCACTGCTAGAGTCTTGGCCGTCGCATACCCGATGCCCGTATTTCCGCCCGTGATGACTACTACCTTCCCGTTCATGTTGGGCGCGGGGGCTACCTGTGATTCGTGATCCTCAGACCCTCCTACAGATTTTCTCCTGCGGTGCATAACTGCACTACAAGACCTATAGTTTTCTCGAGGTTTCTGCATTTCGCTGTCAGGCAGCTCCACCCCCATTGCGTGGCGCATGCGTACAAAATCTCATTCAACCTTTGACCTCAACATCAAATCGCAGGCGGGAAGATGTCTACGCCGTTAGAGAGGCGGGAGGTGTCCGCAAGCTGGATGTTTAGAGACACAGAGTATCTGGTGTCTTGCAGCATCACAGAAAAAGCCCTGGAAGTAATGGTGGAGGAACCACTCACTACCAATCAATGGAAGGGGCGGTTCGAGGCAAAACGTAAAGCATGCACTTATAAATATATTGCATGTGGCGAGCTAGAGTATCTGTGCAGATATTGAGGAGCTTACTCGCAAAACCGGCAACTTTAAACATTTCTCTGTCTTTGCAACAATGCTGGAGTCAGCCATTAACAAGGTACATTCTCACTCACTTTGCTTCTGGTACCACATAGGCTAGCTGCAAAGCTGTCTCCCATTATACAAGACAGCCATAATACCTGGATTTAACCTACCTTATTGGTGGAAGGTATTATCCGGTCACAGACTAGAGATATTGTATACCTTTGCATTTGTACAGTCAAGTGAGTGTGTGACTCTGGACCTCTTGACCTATGCTGATCTGGAGGTCCTCAGGGAGAGGAAGAATGGAACTACTGTCAAGAGACTCAGTAAACCTGCAGTGGTCCCACCTGACAAACAGCATCAGAACAAGAAGTACCTCATTCTTACCTACTCAGTGGAATTTGACAGGTACACTGCATGAAGAGGCAGCTGGAACGAGAAGAGAAATGTTACATGGAAAATGACTGTAGTGTTGTACAGAGGAAACCCTCTAATTAGGACACCAATAAGTGAGGACGCCCTTTGCTGCCTGTACGTGTACTGTAACCTCTAAAATGGTCACCTCACTAATCAGGACACTTTCATCTCCCCTTATGTGTCTATATTAGAGGAGTACATGGTCATATATTTCTCTCTTAGAATCCACTATCCTCTGGCCTTGCCATTTGCTGGTCAGGCAGACCCAGCTCAACTGAAGAACACTATCCTCAGACTGGCTGCAGAGCTTGAGAAACATAAGAGACAGGTATATATACACATGCACCGTACCTTCACTGTGTGTGTGTGTGTGTGTGTGTGTGTGTGTGTGTGTGTGTGTGTGTGTGTGTGTGTGTGTGTATGTGTGTGTGTGTGAGATTTTCTTTTTTACTTAGGGAAGGAGACATACAGCTCTGGCTAGACTTCAAAAAGAGTCAGTTCACACTACCCTATCCCTCCTATACATTAAGACATACCTAACTCCTCTCCCCCTCCCTCTTCTCTCCAGCTATGATGCTCTACTGCAGGAGAAAGAGGCCCTGGAGGAGACAGTGGAGGCAATGCAGGCACAATTACTGTCAGTGGGTACTGAGAACACCAGCAAGCAACTTGCGATGCTGCGAAAAGTCATAAGGAGTTTGGAGGTACATACATACATTGTGTGTATGGTAGAATTCTCTCTGGACCCACGCAAGTAGGATATTATCATCCCAAATGCCACTTTTTGAACCCTTGAATCAGGACACCTCACTAGTGAGGGCACTTTCTTCTGTCCTGGAATTTTCTCACCATACTAGTTCTATGTACAGTAGAACTTTTAGACCAATGTGCTGGTGTTTCACAGGAAGAACTATTACAGGAGAAAAGCAAACACCAGAGATATGTCAATAAGAAAACAGAAGAAATGAGGGCACTAATGCAGGAGGTAAGACTGCTCAGACCACTTTGTGAGGACTTGTGAGGTGATTAGTGTGCAACAAACTTGCAGTTGGGGGAACTGAGGTCTTCGGAGAGAACGCTACGGTCGAGGGTTAAAAATCTGACCAATGAACTCTCTGTATTGAAGAAAGGGTGAGAAGATATGTGTATGTAGAGCCGCTGTGTGGTTATGCCAGTTGACAGGGCATCAACAAGTATGGCAGTCAGAGGTCTCTAAAATACCTCAATCTTTGTATAGGGGTGGAATATGTTTACAGTCCTTTACTGGTTCTTCCTTCAGTTTGCGTTCCTCTCCGTCGATGGCAACACGTCCAAGACAAAGTGGCTCCTTCAAGAAGACACCCTCCCCTGCAGCAGCTGGAGGATTGAGCAGTTTGAGACGACGTTCACACTCAGGATCTCTGGAGCGAAGACAGCGAACTGGCTCTCACGAGAGACAATCGGCAACAGTGTTTTCTGGGAGGTCCAGACTGAGAACACCTTCACCAAGAGGTTTGTATTAACAACCTTGGAGTGTCGACCCCTATTAATTACTTAATAATTGGTGTGTGTGTGTGTGTGTGTGTGTGTGTGTGTGTGTGTGTGTGTGTGTGTGTGTGTGTGTGTGTGTGTGTGTGTGTGTGTGTGTGTGGTGTACAGGGGGACAACTGTTGCGGTTTGATCCCTCTGCTTATGTTGAAAACAAGAGACGACAGCAAAAGGAAAATGAAGAAAAACTCCAGTTAGTGTTTACTGTGTATCCCTCTATTGGACATTGGTAGAGTGCTATTCCTGAAACAGGACACCTCACTATTCAGGACACAATCTTCAGACTCCTACATATCCAGTTTAGATTGGTTCCACTGTATACTCAAGTAACTCACAATGTTTTTGCCATTCACCCTCATCCCAGGAGGTTACGCTCTCCGTCCTACCACGGACCCCGCTC
This sequence comes from Theonella swinhoei, assembly GCA_963970385.1. Taxonomy (NCBI): domain Eukaryota; kingdom Metazoa; phylum Porifera; class Demospongiae; order Tetractinellida; family Theonellidae; genus Theonella; species Theonella swinhoei. Next base: position 4,048,363 of record OZ019960.1, on the reverse strand, counting down.
CCGCTCCAGCTCTGCTGAGAAGATCCCTTACACTGGGGGCAGTGGAGGGACCCAGAGGCACAGAACTGGATCCAGAAGACTGTGGGGTAAGTAGGACCTTGAATATGACCTACCTGGCATGTAAATATTAGGAAGGACTCTATACACTTGATTATAGGGTCTACCTCTGGGAATGTAAAGGGCAAGAGAACAAGATCTTCCTCATGTATGCCCATCAGATACTGCCTGTATGAACATGTGTATGTCTACTTCTACCACTATATCAGTGGGTAGCCTGTCCGGTCGTTCCTCGCGAGGCTCCAGTGCAGCGTCGTCCCGTGCTTCATCTCGGCATCCCTCTCTCACTCACCTCTCAGACATTGACCCCAGTCCCCCCACCAGTGGACGCCAGAGGAGCACAGGCAGAGCAACAAACAAGAGGTAGGAGTGGATAGGGGGCTTATGTTAATACGTTTGAAGGTTGTATACACAACTAGGAAAGGACATCAGACAGGTAGTTCCCGAAAGCACCACTCCAGTACTCCAGTCAATGCTAAAGGCAGTAAGAGTGAGTCTGACATTTTCTTAATGATTCAGGCTACAGCCTACCCCAATTTGTGCAGATGGTAGTTCACTGGACCACTCAGCAGAGATGTTAGAGATTGATGCTCGTCTGAATGCCCTGCAGCAGTTTATGAAGAGATCGTTAGAGGCCACCAAGTCACAGTCCAAGAGATAGTACTATCTTTATAGTAGTCACAATACCTCATATCTGCTTGTTTTTGTTTCCTGTATTAGTATAGCCCCAATGTGTGTTTGTGTGCGTGTGTAGTATTCTTGCATAATAATATTATTATTGGTTCATGCAGATTATGATGCAACACCTTCAAGGAGATTGCAGTTACAATTAGGTCACCACACCCACCACGACTTAGATTTTGATACAGTCTTAGACTGGCGGTCAGTGTCCAACTGCACATGTAGTTCTGTTCTTAGGGCATCCAGTGTCTCTTGCAATCCTGCAACCTGCCTCTCCAGATTTGCAGTCTGTGCTTGTAGTTCAGAAATGTGATGGTTCTGTGCATCTTCTTTCATGTGGTCCTTCTTCACACTGCGCCAGTATTCATATACTATGTATCCAGCAGCAATTGAGTAAAGGAAAGCTTCACCCAATATTTCAGAGCCAAGCTCCACTGCTCTCTCTTCAGTGAGGGGCTTGTAGTCAGCCTTCCCCTTCATCCCCATAAGTCTAAATCTCATGAAGACCTCTAACCTGTGGAAAACTACACAGCGAGAAATACCGATGCACACAGCTGATAAAACCTGAACATGCATGCATGGCATGTGAGACTACACTTACGTCGCGTGCACACTGCGTACAATTGATATCCTTACACTGTGCAGGAGGGGCGCAGATGTAGCGGCTTACAAAGGGATGCTTGGCTGCACTGGATCTCAGCCGGACATAGACGGGCTTTGAGAGCTGGCGGATGCCCAGGTAGATCAGTTTGCCCAGTGGAAAGAGAGGCATACCTCCCCGAGTGAAAATTGCATATGACGCGAGGGGGCGTGGTGTAAGCTTACCTTTTTAATAATAGATATACGCATGCGCACCATCTCACCGCGAGGGTTTGCACTTCAGTGCTTTTGACGAAGCGACTGCGGTAGAGAACGACAACGTTGACCACTTTGCTCCTTGCTGCATTCGAACAGCTCGACTCTTATCATTGTAGCGCTGTGTACATACAAGTCTCTAAATGGTCCTAATGCATGTAATGAACCCAGGAATGATCCATGTAATGTCTTACAATAACAACTCCATATGGTATTACTACTATTACAGGTACATTTATTAATTGCTGAGTTTCAATATCAGTTGAAGTTGGTTTTAGTTCAGAAGGTACTTGCTGCCTTTTAAAATGCTATCCTATAAATCAATAGCTTCAACAAGTAAATAATTACTGGAATCAGTGGTGTTATAAAGCTTATATCTACGATTGATATAGCCCTAGTGTGTGTGTGTGTGTGTGTGTGTGTGTGTGTGTGTGTGTGTGTGTGTGTGTGTGTGTGTGTGTGTGTGTGTGTGTGGTGTGTGGTGGTGTGTGTGCCCAGTTAAATTAAATTCATACAGTCTTAGATGGATCAGTGTCCAACTGCATACATATATGTAGTTCTGTTCTTACGGCATCCAGTTTCTGTTGCAATTCTGCAACCTGCCTCTCCAGATTTTCAGTTTGTGCTTGCAGTTCAGAAATATGAAGGTTCTGCACATCTTCTTTCATGTGGTCCTTCTTCACACTGCGCCAGTATTCATATACTATGTATCCAGCAGCAATTGAGTAAAGGAAAGTTTCACCCAATATTTCAGAGCCAAGCTCCACTGCTCTCTCTTTACTGAGAGGCTTGTAGTCAGCCTTCCCCTTCATCCCCTTCAATCTAAATCTGACGAAAAACTCTAACCTGTGGAAAACTACACAGTGAGAAAGACCGATGTACACAGCTGTTAAAATCTGGAAAACCTGAACCTACATTTAGCTGTTGTGCATCGTTTGCACACCGCTAGCGCTGTGTGTACAATCGATATCCTTACACTTTGCAGGAGGGGCGCAGATGTAGCGGCTCACGAAGGGATGCTTGGCTGCACTGGATCTCACCCGGACAGAGACGGGCTTTGAGAGCTGGCGGATGCCCAGGTAGATCAGTTTGCCCAGTGGAAAGACAGGCATCTCTCGGACTCCCCAATTAATTAAGTGGCTGGCGCAGGGGAGGTGTCACGCCATCGATGATCCCCGTAATTGGTCCCCCCACCCGAAATATGCAGATATAGTAAGTGAACCGGTTATTTTTCGCATCTTTGAGTGTCACTGAGCGGTGTGGTTTCCGACAATGAACTATTATGATGACGTTCTTTCCGGGAATTTTCAAAGAACGTCTATCTCATTATACGTGCAGTGCAATGCCTGCAGTGTACAATAAATGTTCATAAAACTGAATAATGTATGTATCTCTGCCCTAAGCAACATGTGCACCATTTATGAAGTGCAGAGCGACCCCCGGACTATCCACAGCAGAAAAATCGATCCTCCTAGGACGGTCTCCCCTGCCGCCTATAGTCCCCTTAGTAGATTGTTTCTTTGGCCTTACCTAGCAGGGCCGGAGCAGCTCCACATAGGGTGGTAGGGCAACTGCAGCGCGGGCTAAAGGATGCGCATGCGCGCGCACGTGTTTACCGCATTACGCGGCCGCGGCTTACGAAGCGAAATCCGGACTCGGCTATACCGCGTACCAGTACATTGGCAGGCTTAATTTGCGTGATGGGAACGCAGCTTGCCTACTTCACTATCTCGGATAAAAATCATAGCACACGTCATTCCCTGTATGGACCACCAAAAAGTGGTAGGGCAAATGCCCTACCTGCCCCACCGTCTCCGCCGGCCCTGCCTAGGTGTATCTTTGGTTGCCTAACTGACGGACTCTACGTCACGTATATATACCCTTCGCGGTCATCACCGAGGTCCCACCCATTGTGGGCGTGGTGTAGATCTAGGCCTATTCTGAAATGGAGGACGTAAGAAAAAGGTTTGCTGAATACAAGCAGCTCAGAAAGCTTCACAAGGAGGTGAACACCAGACCACAAGATGGAGAGGAGAGAACAACAAGTGAGCATGGACTCGTAGCCGAAGAGAAGCCAAACGCCTCCACATTCGACCACCATCAATGTCATGAAACTGTACCTGTAACTGAAACGACGCCAGTCAACTCCGTCTCTACTGATACCCCGTCCGTACTCCCTCCCTCTCTTCCTCCATCTCCTCCATCTCCTCCTTCTACATGCATGACTATACTGAAAGTGCTGCTCTGGATTCTACTGTGGGGGTTCTTTATAGAGGTCGGGTTTGGAGCTGTTTTTTTCATCACCTCCTTACTCTACTTCATCATCACTTCACTACGTGGCAGCAGACGCAAGCCGTGGGAGCCAAGTGCATACTCAGTGTTCAACAGAAACTTTGAGGCCATTGATGGAACACTGTCTGCAGAACAATTTGAAAGGGAACTGAGACACGGACCCCTCAGTGTTCAAAAATAAAAAAAAGCTTACTAATACACCACACGTCACAATTTTATTCCAATGCATTTTAAATTCTCAGAAAGACCCGAAAAATGTTTGTAGAACTGACTCCATTTCAGTCTCCTCGTAATCAATAACAGTTACATTGCTATTGCAGATACCACGAATCATGGCCGACAAACCTGCACAAGAGGAATAGTAGCTACTTAACCACACACAAGTTTGTACTAATAAGGTCCTTTTTTCAAGGGATATAATATCTTGTTCATTTCAGAGGGTCTTGATTAGAGGGTTCTACCCATGAGCAGTGTGAAATGTAGTTGTGTAGATCTAATGTGTGTCTACATGCAAATGGTCATACGTTTTCCTGGTTGGGGCCGATAGAGACAGAGAATTTTCTTGTTCATGTCTAAAGCCCTTCCAATCTCATATCCCACACCAAGAGAAGGCTGAGTCACTTCTGCCACTAGCACTGTGCATGGAATCACACACACAGAAAGCTCACTATGGAACACACATGGTCTATGCACACATACTGTACACCAACCATCAGACTCTATAAGCCAGTCAATATCTCTTTTATGTATCTCTTCATCAGATAAATCTTTCTCTCCTGCAGAAACACAATGGGGTCACGGTGGAGCTACAGGTGTCCTGTGACCTTCCTACCAAATGCCTCAAGCTTGGGGTCTGCTACATGTTCCGTTAGTACAGTTCCATAGGCCTGAAGGAATTTGATGATTTTCACGTACAACTGCACATCGTCTCTGCCGCCTCGAATACTACCAGCAAAGTATATGCGACGAGACATTCTTTTCCCGCACACGAGGGTGTGTCAAGTTCAAGTTCAAAAGTTCAAAAGTTCATAGAAGCCCTACACGTGGGTTGGCTCATGCGCAAGATTGAGCGCTCAAAGATGTTCTCGAGTGCAACTGGCAGTTCTGTTCATTCAGTTTCTCTCCTCAACACGTCTACCTCATCCCTTAGAGGAATGCATGCAACCACTAGAGGAACTTCTGGTCTCGCAAGCAGGTCATTACCTTCTCTGTTTTGTACCGTGCGCTGCATGTGCACTAATTAAAATTCACCACGTTACTAGGTCTCAGAGAGCAGAACAGCTGTTAGAAGAAACAGCACATCATGTCGTGAAGGCTCTCAACTCACCTGTGCCTGTGCAAGTACAGGAGACCCTCAGAAGTGACCTTTCAGGTGAGATATGCTTTTTATGGAGTTCAATCAGAGCTACATTAAATATTTATGCATTGTAGCTGTGAGTGTGAAGCTGCATCCATGTGGCTGGGCCTGGCTTGTGTGTGAGAAGAAGGTACTACTCTGGAGATATACACCATCACAAGCTGTGGTGAGTGTAACGAATGATAGAGAACCCCCTTAGTTTGGGACACCCTGATATATGGACACCTTACAAACAAGTGGCCTACTTTTCCTATGGGGTGTGAATTAGAGAGATCATGAATGCCAGTTAACTGTGAAAAGAAATGGACGACCTGACTTTATTTCCATGGTGTTCACTGCCACTGTAGGCCCGTTGCTTCCAGCTGGGGCTTCCGTCTCCGTCCCATTCCAGTGGATGGAATGCAGACTTGGTCACTGTCTGCGGACAGCTTTCAGCCACACAGTAAGATATGCTGTATGTTAATATATGCTGTATGTATGAGTGGTACCTTCATTTAGTGTCAGTCTACTGGCTGTTTCTCCGGATGGCCACCTTCATTATTGGAGCAATGTTCTTCGAGAGCTGTCTGCCCCATCTGTTGATGGGATTGTTGGTGTAGGGACAGACCAAGTAATAATAGCCACACCCATTCTCCAGGAAAATGGAGTGGTTCTCTTCACATCCGAAGGCCACCTCTTCCTCCTCCCTCTTCCCTCAGAGTCTCGAGTAAGCAGTACTAATAACTGTAGGTACGATCACAACAATGGTACATAGCCACAATAGGAGTACAAGGAGGGAGAGAGTAAAGATGAAGCAGCTGCATAAAGTAGTGTTAGCATGGGTGTTTCCAAGGGGGAGGGGGACACTATCACTGTTACTTTACTACGTCGGTGTTTAGTACTCTGTACTGTACACTGCTACTGGACACTTTGCTTTACACTATTCTAGCTTATTCCATGGGGAATGAACTACCACATACATTAATTCTCTGTCTCTATCCTTTTCTCATAAGCCGATGCTGTGTCCTCGACGACTGCATGGACCACAGGGAGTGCTGTCTGGATTTGGTCGTAAAGTCAGCTCTCTGTTATTTGGCTCCTCTGGTGTGGAACAAGCATCAAAGGGAAGAGGAATAGCAGTGAGAGAAGGAGAGGGAGACAGGTTTGTTTTACCTTCATCCCCTCTGTCTCCCTCCCTCTCTCATTCCCTCTCTCTCCTTCCTCTCTCTCTCTCTCTCTCCTTCCTCTCTCTCTCCCTCCCTCACTCCATGTATGTGCCTTAACCTGATGCCCATTTTATTTCAGCTGTGTTTTTGTACTTACCAACACCGCACTGCAGAAGTGGCTGGTGGCAGATGGAAGAGATCAGGTACAGTACATTATCACTGACTGCCTCACATAACAATGTACACATATACTGCTGTCATTCCAGATGCTCTATGAAGCTTCTTTAGAGCCCATAATTTCAGCAACGGTGGCTCAAACTGACTGGGTAAGAGCCAATTTACATTTACTGTAGATAGCATAGCTGAAGAGTCTCTCTCATCCTTAGTTGAAAGAGCAACAAGTGTCAGCTGCCTCTATCACTGTGTGGACAGTAGATGTAAAACTTGCAAAGTGAGATACAACTTGTGGTACATGTACCTCCTGTCCTCGTGGGAGCACGTGTGTGTGTGTGTGTGTGTGTGTGTGTGTGTGTGTGTGTTCATCTCTATTTCCCCTCTCCCCTGTCTCCCTCCACAGGGACCATGTGGCCATCCTATTTGCAGTAACAGTTGAAGGCAGTTCAATGGCTGAATATGGTCTTGGTGAGACAAGTGGTGTTACTCTACCCATCATTGGTAGTTATGTATGTATATTCTCTGACTCTAGCTCTATTCAATGCCCACCATGACTCTGCTCCCCTTCGAACTGATCATCTCATCAGAATAGGTCACAAGATACCTTACCAGGTATACACACACACACACACACACACACACACACACACACACACACACACACACACACACACACACACACACACACACACACACACACACACACACACACACACACACACACACACACACACACACACACACACACACACACACACACACACACACACACACACACACACACACACACACACACACACACTGATGATTGGTGCAGTGATGACCACCCTGTGGTTCCGACCACACACACATTCAACTAGTGACAGTGTCTGGGGATATACCATCGACTCACTGAGCACCTTGTATTTAACATAGCCCAGATATCCGACTTGTTCTTCAGGTCAGATGACCCATCTTGTCACTGTTGTATATCCCTCCCAACAGATTGGTAGAGAAGACTCGCTGTATACTCTGGCTCTACAGTGTACTGCCTTCTCCCAGTCTCTCACAGTATATGATACAAATACTCTCCTACTCAGCATTGGTAAGTAAATTGAAAAGATCGTTTTGCACTCCCCTCCTCCCTGAACTCACTCGCTTTTCCTCTCTCCTCTGTCCTCTCTCTCCCCTGCCTTCTCTCTCCTCCCCTCCATCTCTGTCTCTCTCTCTCCCCTTCCCTCTTCCTCTCCCTCTCCCTCCCTCCTGTCCAAACAGCCACAGATGAGCAGGTAGTAACTGATGTAGTTCACTTCCCTACCCCTACTGCCATCCTTGGAGCAGGTACAGTACTATACCTCAGTGTGTGTGTGTGTGTGTGTGTGTGTGTGTGTGTGTGTGTGTGTGTGTGTGTGTGTGTGTGTGTGTGTGTGTGTGTGTGTGTGTGTGTGTGTGTGTGTGTGTGTGTGTGTGTGTGTGTGTGTGTGTGTGTGTGTGAGTGTGAGTGTGTGCATGCCCGTGTGTGGCTGCAGGTGAGATGGATAACAATGTGGTGTTATTTACCACTGGCCACGGAGTGGTGTCCATTCATGTCATGTCACCCCTCCCTACTCCCTCCCCTCCCTCCCCTCACTCCTCATCCATCCCACTGTCCCAGACCACGTAAGTTGGACATCTATAATAGAAGAAAGTGTCCTAATTTCAGGAATCGATAGTAGATATCTCAAGATTCTCCGAGAGTTCTAATTTTTGTTTCTCATTAATAGCATGGACAGTTCTCTGCTAATGACATCGGCTGTATCTAGAGGCCATCCTCAACCTGTCTTGTCTGCCGAGGCCATTTCTCAGGCAGTGGATCAGCTGAAAGCTGCCTTCCTGGACTACCTCGAAGGAAACTTCGTATGTACTGAATAGTTCAGTGTCTTCCTGTAGTTCATTGTGTGGGGGAGGCAGTGGGAGGAAAACATCTTCTTTAACCCATGCACAGAGCAAGGCCAGTATCTCCTTACACCCTCTGTTTCCTGCTGGGACCTATTCCCACAGTCTCACCGACTCCATTGGGGACGTGGCAGTGAAGAGACTGTCAGAGATGGTCCTCGATGATCAGCCGGCAAAGGACCCTCGATGGGGAGACTCACAAGGTGCACTGTGTGACATAACCCTGCCAACAGTATGCATGTCCTAGTCTAATCGACCCTGCCAACTGTATGTGTGTCCTGTCATAGTCAAATCGTCTGTGTTGTCATGTTATTCTGTAGATCTATCTGTCTCCACACGTCTATCCCTGTACACCTATATGCATAACTTTGTCACTCAGATACACACCACATGCCTATATCAGCCTTACTATAAAAGTGATCACCACCCTGTATGAGTGCTCTCCATTAAATGGCTCTGGCAGAACGACGGGTTTCGCTGCCATCCTGCCGACTACGCCAGTTGTAATGTGGCTCGCAGTGCTTATTTAGTCGTGATGTGAGTTAATGGAGAGCACTCATACAGGGTGGTGATCACTTTTATAGTAAGGCTGATATAGGCATGTGGTGTGTATCTGAGTGACAAAGTTATCCATATAGGTGTACAGGAATAGACGTGTGGAGACAGATAGATCTACAGGATAACATGACAACACAGACGATTTGAACACACATACAGTTGGCAGGGTCGATTAGACTAGGACATGCATACTGTTGGCAGGGTTATGTCACAACTGCAACGACCTTCCATGCCGATAATCTCATCACTCAATTTACTAGCTCCTCCCCCACCCCCACCCAGCCTTCATTTAATGCCTCTAATCAGATAGGCCATCCTTCACTTGATGCCTCAATCAGATAGGCCTAAAGTTGCCAGTGACCTGGAGCTACCTCCACTATTACTCACCCTGCATGATGTAAACAGGACACCTCTTGCTAACCTCTCAAGTCTTGAAACGTTCTACTATCACATCATAAGTATTGGGTTTAAGAAATTCTACTGTATAGTGGGATGTCTTGTGTCTGTGTGTGTTTCACGTATGTACTGGCAGAGTCGTTGAGTGGAGGGTCACTGATTATCATATACCAGTTGGAGAACAAGCTGACTGCCCACACCAGACTGGTGCAGTTTCTAGTGGACAGTGGGGTCTTGGAGAAGGTGAGAAAGAGTGGGAGGTATGGGGTGGGGGAGGTCCTTTACCTTTGACTTAACATGTGCCCACTCTCTCATACTCCCTTCCTCCCTCCTTCCCTCCCTCCCTCCCTCCCTCCCTCCCTCCTCCCTCCCTCCCTCCTTATTTGCCTGCAGTTGTCATGTGTAACAGAGCGAGGTCACTCTATAAGGACCACTCACCTGCTGTGTGAACATGCAGAGAAGATAGCAGCTGCCACTGCACTCAGGAAAAACCACAACCAGTAAGTTTCTAAATCTGTCCTAATTGGTGACCTGTCCTGATTAGAGGGGTTAGGACAGCATAGTGCCTTGCTCAGCACACTGTCCTCATTTCAGGTGCTGTAGTCAGTCATTGTATATACACCATCCACGTGTTTCAACTAGTAGTCCTAAGGGTAGAGATGTCACTGTACACTCACTGTAGGAGCTATAGGTCATTGTCACCCACACCCCACCACTGATACGAGAATCTATATGTATCCACATGTTTCAGAGGCTAGTAGAGAAGCTATGTGTATTTGTTATGAGGTGTGTCTCATTTCTTAGGCTTGTGGATCAAGCGATGAAGGTGTGTGTGTCTCAGTGGACTTCGTCTGCCTCCCAGCGGCCGGGCCTCACCCATCAAGACCTCTTCTACACAGAAGTGACACAGCTGGACAGTATTTTCCCTTCCCTTGTCTCTACCATGGACTCACAGCTGCAGTCTGTCAGGTATAGCTCGACCCATCACCACACACTGGGACCATGTTCATGTGCTAACCAGAGAATGCAGCACATCATGCTCACATCATTTGTTACATTCATACAGTGTTCCAAAGGACCGACTGCAGGTGGTGTTAGCTGTGTGCAGTGCAGTAGAGGCCATGCTGAGAGATGCCATACAGTACAGGCAGACAAAGTCTTCCCTCTACTCATCTCGGTTCTCTCCCGATCCTTCCTGCCTACCTCCATATCTCCCTTGGACTGGTTAGTACACACACTCCACATAGTACAGTGTCTTTCAACCCTCGGGACACCTCCTCCAAATTTGTTTAGACTAACCCTCTATCATAAATAGTTCTCACATCACATTTATGTGTACATCTGGTACTGCCCTTTCTCTTTCGTCTGTCCTACGCAGCCTCTCCAGGGTCGTCTGGTGTGAGGAGTAACCTTAGACAACTGGTCAGTACATCGTCTCACTATTTCTTCAACTATCACACACACACACACACACACACACACACACACACACACACACACACACACACACACACACACACACACACACACACACACCAGTTAGATGTGCTCTATGATGCCGGCCTAAGGGATGCTAACACTCCACAGGTACTCTAGTAGTGTCACAATGTCAGTACATGTACTGTATTCGTGTGTAATTCAATCTCTACACCTGGGGCATAAGAAGGTATCCTGATTAGTGAGCTGTCGTGATGGGGGAGGTGTCCTGATTATTGAGGTGTCCTGATTGGTGATGTGTCCTAAAAGGGTCCTCATTTTTGGGATCTTAATTAGAGGTGTTCCCTTATCCCGACTGTGCCTCTGTTGGTGTTCTCTCCACATACAGGAGAGTGTGGAGCTGTGGAGGGTGGCAGTTGGCCTATGTGATGTCCTGCTGGGTGGATACCTGGACCAGATACACTCCATGCAGTGAGTGTACCACAATCCACTGTCTACTGTAGTGACAGCTGTCTCTACTGTCTTACTGCAGGCAGACCCCATCTCAGACCCCATCCCAGACCCCATCCCAGACCACTGAGTTGGCTCAAGTGAGGAAACACTTTGAGTCAGCAAGAGAGAAGTTCCTGTCTCCTCTATGTAAGACATTGCCTACACTCACTCAACCCCTCCCTCACTCTCCCCCTCCCCCCCCCCCTCCCCCCACACACCCCTCTCCCTCCCAGTGGAACATGGTCAGTATGAAAAGGCCATAGAGCTAGGTGAGAAGTACCAAGACTTCCACCTGCTAGTTCGTTTGTGTGAGGGTGCTGGCGACAGAGAGAGAATAAAAAGCTATGCAGTCCGCTTTGCAGAACAAGGCTTTGCGGAGTTCCTCTTTAAAGAATACTTGGACCAAGGTACATGTATGTGTATAGGAAGCGAACTTCACAATAATTACTAGCAGAATGCTATGCATTGTTGGCGAGTGGGAGCGATTCACACGTGTATACATTTTTTTGTGCACGCAAAATTAGAATCACATGACTACGTACAACATTACAGTACAGGATTTGGCTGTATGCATTTTGCTCAAAATCACGTATGACATTACAGTGTGGGATACATATATGAGTGAGTGAGTGAGTGAGTGAGTGAGTGAGTGAGTGAGTGAGTGAGTAAGTGAGTGAGTGAGTGAGTGAGGGAGGGAGGGAGGGAGGGAGGGAGGGAGGGAGGGAGGGAGGGAGGGAGGGAATCGGTCCGTTGACACGACTAGGTTGGCTCACTCCCGCTTGCCAAATGACAAACTGTAGATATTTACTGTTATGTGTCTGTTCTCTAGAGTTATCTTGTACTGTTGCAGGCAAACTTCAAGACCTCTTGTCCTACTCAGAAGACCTTCCCCAGCAACTGACCAAGTTCCTGAAACCCCACCATCACATCAGCTGGATACACCACCTCGCCACACAGGACTACACCATGGTATACACCACACTGCAGGAACCCTTCCTATAGTTAGGACACCTCACTTATTGGGACACATTCTCCTGTCCCATGGATGTCCAGATTTGAGCAGTTCCGATCACCTCCATTCAGAGCATATATATCATGTACATATAATACTTTGAAAACTGATATTTAGAGGAAGATCTGATGCCATTTTTCTGTCAACCAACTCTCCATAGGCATGTGGAACACTGTATGGCCTGGCACAGAAGGAAGAGAAGTATTTGTCAAAGAAAAAGGTAGGGTGGATTTGTCCTCTTTCCATTATTTCCAAGTGACGTATCTTCAGACACAGTTGAGTCTGAGTAAGCTGGCTCTGCTGGCGTCTGGTTTCGACGGCAGTGAAAATGGGAATGAAGACATGATTGAACTCGACAGGCAGCTGAAAATCATAGAGTACCAGCAAAAAATCCCCGACTCTGTTTTGGTGGTAGGCCAACAGTGTACAATGTATATTAGTGTTTTAGCATGCTCCGGAACAGGACTTGGGAATGGATATGGAGACCATGCCACCACTCCCTCCTGCAGGCATCGTGGAGGTGTGTCTGCCTACACACAATAGAACTGGTGTAGGTGTGTAGTGAGTGTTGACTTTTGAGTCTTGTGTTCACAGCTTTATGTGAGTGACAAGAACGCCCATGCCACTGAGCTAGACTTCCTGTCAGCACTGGAGTTACTGCAGGTTGCATACAAGGTGTGTGTGTGGGGGGGGGGGGGGGGGGGGGCATGTGGAGGATGTGTGTGTATAGTCGGGAGAGGGGGGGGGGGTAGTAATTGAGGGGGCTTTTGTTGTTGTATTGTGGACAGGATAAGACATGTGAGGAATTCGATGATCTAAGGACCTATATCTGGAGTCAGGCAGCTCTTCGAGACAAGTGAGGGGGTTGCGTAAGTACATACAGACTGTAGTGACCTGCAATGTTCTCCGTATATATACAGTTGGTCACAAATGTCAACTGATAATCCTCTGGACCAACTTCCAGCCACGCTTTTCTTCCGAATAGTACAGACAGCTTTTAACAAAGGTATGTGTGTGGATCATACTGTGTTGGTTGACCTTCAGTACAGGTGAGCAGGAGTGAACCAAATTCCTTTATGCATACTGTTTTGATATTTCCTCAGCATGTGCACAATTGGTTCTCTGCTCACCTGCAATCCTGAGCACACTATATACTCTGAGTGTGTGATAAAGAAATGTCAATGCTTGTTTTTGGTTGCTGCAGATTTTAACCTGGAGGGCCTTCTCCCAACTGTGGATTCTCTCCTCTCCTCCCCCACACTCCTGGATGCTGGCATAGCACAGAACACTCAATTCAGGTTCCTCATCAAAGCTGGATTTGAACAGCTCCAACGCATACAGGACTTTGTGAAACCTTGACTTCCCTGTGTACATGTACAACACTGCTATACTGTGTTTGTGTGTAGTTTATTAGTGCATAAAAAGAAATGAGTTGTTGAAAAGATGAAATTCATCTTGTTATCTAGATAGGATCACTCCTTTATGTTTAGGCACTGATTGACCACCTCCAGTAGGTGTGTGTTCTCTAGAGCAGCTGCTACTCTCTCTTTGTCTGCAAGTTGCTTGTTTACCGCCTGTTCGGAGGCGTGAGTCCCGGGGCGAATTTTCACGTCCACTTTGAATCTCGCTGGGAGTGCGCGCAATAAACGTACATGTATTGAGAGTCCTATGAGTGTCGCCATGCTGCAGTGAGGTATGGTGGGAGTGAAGAGAACCTCCACTCGGCTTTCTTTGTCGTTGACTTCAATGTGAGCTTCTTGGAGGACGTTCAGTTCTTCCAAGGTGAGAGGGTGCTCTGGGTCGTTGATAGAACGCAACAAGTCAAAGATTTCTCGAGCGTCTATCTCATCATGGATGCTGTCGTCTAGTTCCTCGGGCAACACCAGCCGCTCTTCGACTCGTTGAAACACCAGCGGATTGGCGTTCTCCAGATCCGCCATCTTTGTTATTAGAAATGAAAGTCTCAATTCCATTCGGCTGAGACTGCAGAATGTAATACGTAGGTCCGCGCGCGAGCTCGTTTTGGTCACATCATAATTATATCAACAATCGATCACTTTACATATGATATATATACCTTTACTTTATTTCCATAACGTGAATTTCAAAACAGCAATACCTATCTTCTTGACAGAGTCTATCAGACACGTCCTCCAGTCTACACACCCTCTGCTTGAGGCTCTCTGAGGAAGGCAGTCTTTGGTTGAAACACTCCCAGAATGCTATTCGTCCACCGCTGGCTACTCGAGTGGCTATCTTATCAAACAGAACATCTGCAGACTCCTGGCTCATGTACTCAAAGATATTGGACAGTGCTAGCTGTAGTTAGAGAGTATAAGTCTGTGGTATGGATCGTGCACAGTTACTGATCTGACTTTGGTGGGTGTCTCCGAGGAAGTGAGGTCGAAGTAGTCTTCAACTGCTCCAGTGTGAATTTCCACACGATCCACCAATCCCTAATAGACCATGAATGAAAACGTGCCATACAGTTGGCGGAACTTCAATCCGCTGCACATTCTGATTGGGTCACATGATATTGAGGACAGCGGGGATGTCCTGTTATCAAGGTGTCCTAATTAAAAGAAATATTCAAATCACACTCACCTTTATTCTCCCAAATCCTTCTCTGGTGAGGTAAGGTGGAGCAAAATCAGGTCGGACAAGGGGATTATACCCTCTTGGACCTCTCAGAAACCAGCTAAGATAAAAATTATCATGCACCGGAACATTTCTGCATGTCTTCTTGAGCCTGCCCCACAGAATGTCTTCAACCTCCTTCTCCGAGAGATGCACAAACTTCAGTTGAGCTGGATCACGACCTTTCAATTGAGAACTGGGACTGCAGAATTGGCTGCAAACAAAATTAAATAGATATTGTTAAACTAAAGAAAGAAAAAACTTTAAAAACTACTAATAGCAGGGTAGTGGGTACCAGTATGCATCTTTAAGATCTTCAGTTGGCCACTGGTCAAATATTAGTCTCTGCTCTTCCAGTGACTGAGCAGACATAAAGGCATCTACCTGCTCAGAAGTCACCGCACGAGGTAGGTAATCTCTTGACAATTCAAGAATGTACTTTTCAAGCTTTCCAAACCATAAACCACATGACTTCAGTGACTTGTGATGAATGTCCCAGTAGTGCTACAGGAATACAACAGTTTGAAGCAGTTGTACGAATCCCTTCAGACTTACTTGGACACGTGTAGGCATGCATCCATTTTGCTTCACTGCTTTGTATATCTCATCCCTACAGCATTAAAATATAAAATTTGTATGTGAGAAAAACATACTTACCATTTTCCCAATGTATCTTCTGTTTCTCCCAGTAAGATGAGAAAGTCCTCGTAGCAGAGGCATCTAATGGCCGACAACTTTAGTTCTAGCAAGAAGTTCTGTGCTTCACTCATATCTATAGCAACTGCAAGAGTTTACTTGTAATTGCATGTGTGCTTTACATTAAGTTGCATGAAACGTAGGACAAGGCACACTTCAGTCAACATGCACCTACTGATACTGTGTGTTTTGTAATACCGGTAATCACCGCCCTCCTTTAATTTGCACGGCCTAAATACAACATACTCAGTTTGCTGGGTTCATCCAGAAGCAAGTTGAGAACGTTGTCTCCAGAACTGTATCACAATGTTCGTCCCGCAGCACACATGTAGATATGGATGACAGTGTAATAAAAGACTTATTAGATATTATAAAATGTGGACGACACCTCGTGATGCAGAGTACTACGTCTTGAGGTTGAATGCAAAGAGCCTTGGAGAGAACACGGTGATCCTCCCAGACGCGACTGTAACGAACCTCGGGAAGGGTCAATGCTTTGTACACTTCTTCATCCATCTCAGACGTACATGCAATAGGCAGCTAAACCCTGTGGGTTTTCGGGCGCTAGCTAATCAACCCTCGGTGCGCAGAGTTAGCGCAATTTCAGAGGCGTGGCTACGCAAGTGACGCATGCGCGTATATATATTCATCTCCAGCCATGGCAGAGCAGCAGCTACCGTTCCCTGACACAGACAGCTATATCTCGGAGCCAGACGAGAGCTGTAAAGATTTTATTATGCAGCAGACCATGCTACGCATCAAGGACCCAAAGAAATCCCTCGACTTCTACACCAGGGTATTAGGAATGAGGTATATAGCTACAGCTGTCATATATCTAGCTTTGTACAACTATTAAGTATACTTAACCAGCTCTGCCCCTCATTGCTACAGTGTTTTATGCTCCTCAGACTTCTGAAACGACTTGATTTCCCTTCGATGAAGTTCTCATTGTACTTCATGGGCTATGAGCAAGCAGGAGACATTCCCAGCGATGAAACAGAGAGAACACGATGGATGTTCAGCAGGAAAGCCACAGTGGAGCTGACACAGTGGGTCATACAATCCCCTGCAAAAATGTTCTCATGTTGCAGATTTCAATTCTTTCAGTAACTGGGGCACAGAAACTGACGCTGACTTCCAGTACCATAATGGCAACAAAGACCCAAGAGGATTTGGTAGTTATGGAGTACATTGTGGAGGGTGAAGGTTGTCAGATTTTCTGTTTAAATTGCAGGGCACATTGGCATTGCTGTACCTGATGTATACAAGGCGTGTGAGAGATTTGAGAAGCTAGGAGTGAACTTTGTCAAGAAACCTGATGATGGTATATGGTATATAGAATGGTAGACATAATTTTATGCAGGGAGAAAACTGTTGACCAAAGATGTGATATTTTGCTTGTACTTTGCAGGAAAAATGAAGGGGCTGGCTTTCATCACAGACCCAGATGGTTATTGGATTGAAATTCTAAACGGACAAAATATAGCTCGTATATAAGCTGTGGCTGGCTATATTTAGTAACATAATGAATGACGTAATTGTATAGCCGGACCTCGCTCGATCAGTATCATCAATGCAAAATGGCTAGTAAACAGACGTGTAGAGAGGTGGCCGCCGTACCCCCGGAGAGAGTGCCTCAAAAACTGAGCGCCTTCTTTGCCGACATGGCATGCAAGGTGTTTGACGAATACCGTGACCCTAACTCGCCTCCTGACGAGACCCGCGTCAGAGATGAGCTTGTTACGCCTCTGCAATGGATGCTGTGCGGCGGAGACCCCGCCGTGGCATTCTGTAGCCTGGAAGAGCATCAGACCCAGTCCAATTTCTGCGGGAAAGTGTTTCGCGGTGGAGAACCGGCCTATTTCTGCAAGTAAGTTCAGGGTGTGGAGGTGAGCACTGATTAGAACAGCCTAGTACGGAGCTGCACAATGTGGCCCTAGTGGTGAATAAGGCCGCCATTAGCCATGTGTGTGTGCATGCATAAGAACATGTATTATATGGTATTGCAGAGACTGTCAGACTGACCCGACCTGCTGTTTCTGCATGGAGTGCTTCGAGCACAGTGAACACAAGAATCACAACTACAGGGTATGACGTCATTATTACATCACCCGGTGTTACCAATATTAGCTACTATGCTGCAAGTAGTGCCAGCTTGCTACATACTGCAGAGTTTGGTTTAATTACAGCACATGTATGCACTTGTAACATTAAATATGCACTAACTCAGCTTGTGTACACTTGATTTACTTCTTTCCCTCTCTGACCAACCAGCTGTTTGCCAGTGGTGGTGGCGGCTGCTGTGACTGTGGAGACCCCGAGGCGTGGACGTCATTTGTACACTGTGACATTCACAAACCCAGTGAACAGAATGAGCTGGACGTAAGTGTGTGCCCCATCTTGAAAGTGACTCATGGTTATGTAGTTGGATGAGAATAATGTGTAAATTACTTTCACATTACATTTTAGTAATTAATTCCTCTTCCTTATTTTCTCTTTCTCTTCCTCAATATCTCTTCCTCTTACTCTATATCTCTTCCTTCCCCCACCCCACCCCACCCCACCCCACCCCACCCCTGTACCTCTTCTCTCCTACAGGTGGATCCGGTCGAGGCCCTCCCAAGTGACCTTGTCGACAGGGCTCGCCCATTCTTCCTGGCTCTTCTCCGGTACTGTATGGACATGCTGTGCTGGGAGACGTCTCGCTCTTTACCTCCCTCTCTCATGCAGTCCAGCACTGCACGCTGGTCAGCCTCTAGCCCACACAGACTAACTAATACCTGTGTATTACATCCCAATCATACCTCTACACACAGCCTGGATGAGCCAACCTTTGTGACCTTTCTGTACAACGATGAGGAACATTCCTATGATGAGGTAGATGTAATATACACCATATACCACTGTACCTGTACATATAGGCTTTGTGTGTATGTATGTATATATGTTATGTATGGGGGGGAGGGGGTGGGGGGTGTCTATGTTACTGGGTTGGGTTCCTTTCTTCCTTTTTCACTCTTTCTATACACTATCTGCTAGTGTGCTACACACACACGTATTTTCATATACTTATATATGTGAATGTAGTTTGCTATGCAGTAGGGAGCCGCCTACATTGCATGTGTAGTAGGAGAGCAGTTCATGTGTAACATTTGGAGGATGTTGGCACTCCACCAGTATCTGTATGTTCAATATGTCATATGTTGACTTTACCTTCTGCCAGGTCATCTTAACACTGACAAATAACCTTAAGAAGACACATACAGATGCAGTGGCTCTAGCAACCTTTGTCGACAGAAAGGTAAAGTCGTGTACAGCCCTCTGTCAGGAATCACTGACACATTTTTGAGCCCTAAATGAAATCTCCTCTCCAAGAGTTGTCGATGTATTTTTACTACAAGTGTGTGTAGTTGACATACACATGTACTGTTATACTTGTCTTCATTGCAGGGTCGTGCAGTGAGCAATGTGGGAACTGAAGAGAAGTGTGTCCATAGCAAAGAGCTCATCAATGTGAGTGTCGGTACTAATACCTTCTCTGCTGTGTGGCCGTCATTAATGGTGCCTGTTATTCTTTAGAGGGATCTTCGTTCTGGTAAGCCTCTTAAGGTGATGGTCTTCCACAGTGCTGTGGCTGCACACCAAACCTGTGCTGTCCTCTGCCTCTCACTGCTTAAAGAACTGGCTGAGAAGTTAGGTGAGTAGATTAAAGTGTGTGAATCTCAATGGCAAGAAAGGATAAGGAGTACATACTTGGCTTGCATGTGTACGTCCTCTCTTCCCACTGTTAGAGGCATTTCGCAGACTCATTTCAGAGGCACTTGTTCAAGTGTCTTCGTCTGGCCTCTGTGTGTTGGACCAGGTCTTCCTCAAAGACAACGAAATGTGGATCAGTAAGTCCGTGGGTCTGGGTCTCAGTGCTGTGTGTCAGTGAGTATGTCTATCCCATTTCAGCTGCAAGACTTGGTTGGCACAGACTTGTGATGAGCTCGTAAGTAGATACATGTACATCTACCTCAATATCTTCAATGATCAAATGATCGTGTTTTCAGAATCTTCATGGATGTCAAGTACAAGCCTCAATTGGCTGTTAACCTCACTAAGAACTATTTTGAACTTTTGAGAAACTTTGTGGCTGACTCGCACAACCACGACGTTTGTGTACGTATAACATACATGTATACACATACAAGGAACACTGTAGTTTAGTCCATACTACATTTGTATTATGAAAAACTACATTCTGACAATTAGTGGTATGTATGTTGTTGTCTCTCTTCTATGCAGGCTAGCAACATGACTGTGCAGCTGTTCACTGTACCATCCCTGGTAAGAACTTAAGGCAGTTGGGAAGGTGGTATATAGTCTGTAAGAGGAGTAATAACATGGGCACACACTCTCCCTCTCCCCCCTCCTTCTCTCTCACTTTTCATTCACTCCCTCTCACATGGGCGCACACACTCTCCTTCACACATGGGTGCACACACTCTCTCCCTCCCCCTCCTTCTCTCTCACTTTTCATTCACTCCCTCACACATGGGCACATACACTCTCTCCTTCACACATGGGTGCACACACTCTCTCCCTCCCCCCTCCTTCTCTCTCACTTTTCATTCACTCCCTCTCTCTCCTTCACACATGGGCACACACACACTCTCTCCCTCCCCCCTCCTCTCCACTTATTAATTCACTCCCACTCTCCCTCGCACATGTGCACGTGTACAGAGTCGTATGCTGGTAATGAGTCATGGTCTGCTGGAGAAGATAGTGAGTACTTTGACTGAAATGGTAGCTCCCTGCAAGAGCCCAGGTAAGACATGTATAGCCCTCCTTAGCCCAATGAAGTCACTGTATAGTATATCAGTGTAGCTAGAGTTATGGTGTTTAATACTTCCTGTACTAGTTGAATGTTTTAACATTGATGGCGAGCGGGAGCGATCCAACGAGTGAAAACCAGAGTGAAAACCGCTTTTAGTTTACTTACGTACACGCAAAATTAGAAGCACGTATAACATTACAGTATGTACAGTGCAAGTCACATATATATATATATATATATATATACAGAAAAATCGGCCCGTTCACACGACTAGGTCGGCTCGCTCCCACTCGCCAATAAAACCACTTGATAATGTGGCATACAATAGCCACATTTATTTTGACAATATACATATCCATGTAGCATACAATTTCAAGTTACTTGAGTGTAGTGTTCCCCCTTTGTCTGTCTCACATTCACTTGGATCATCTCCTTCCCTGTAACTGTAGACACTGGTGTCTTAAAGCTGACTTCGGCCAAATATGATCACAGTCGCGTCAGCTACATCATGTTTGACCTCAGGTAGGGTCATGTGACACCGTTTCGGGTCACATGATACACCAATGACAGGTCACATGATTACATAAAGAGATCATGTGACATACCGATGACGGGTTGATCATGTGATGTCACATGCTACCCCAGGAGAGGTCACAGGGTCATAAGTAATTAACCAAACCAGTCACACAATACACTGATGACATGCACATGTTACAAGGACTGGGTCACATGATTAATTGCACATGTCATGTGACCACAGGTAAGGTCAGGTGACTCATTTGTCAGCTCACTTTCTGCAAATTGCATTTCAACATGTATTTGTGTTGATGAATTTCTTCTTCGACTTTTAATAAATGACTCCATCAATGGCTTTAATTAGGTATGTATTGCGCAATAAGCCGGAGAGTTTGGCCGACATGAGACAGCCAGTGTTGGTGGCCTTCACAAAGTTCCTTGACCTCCTTGGAATGGTGCAGGTAGGACACATGTTCTGTGGCTGGGAGTCACCCGACATGTGTATGGTGCTCTGCACATGCTAGACACATGTACGTGGAGTTCCACGTCCTTTGCACATACTGTAGAATGCTGACCCAGTCAAGAGGCAGCGTGGGTCTCACGTGGAGCGAGAGGAGCCGTGGGAGAACCTCTTTAACTTTCTCATCATATTACAATCTTCCATCCAACTGTTCATCCAGTGGTGTATCTCTGACGTAAGTAAATAGTTGTCACAACTTTAGATGAGTGTTCCATACAGTAGGAGTCGAGTTACGTTTCTCACTCTTCTGTATATGTATGTATAGACTTGCAGTGTGTAATTGTGAATATGGTGTTGATTGTAGCAAGACATACTGTGTGAGGCTGTTCGATTGACTCTGAAGAAACATAAAGAGGTGGCAAAGCAAGAGGAACTCCTCTACAAAAGACATGGTAATTGAAGACATTCCATCTCTTCAGTCTCCACTTCTCTCTCTTTCTCTCTGGCCTGTCTCCACATTCCCTCCACTCTCTCTCCCTTTTCCCTCCCCCTCCCCCTCCTTTAGAGGTGTCCCCTGTGCTGTGTGGTGGGAATAATAAAATAGAGCTCTATGTCTTTGATGTCCACAAACAGTCCATCTCCATCCACCAACCTCTGGCCAGAGTACTCGCTGGTATGTCTCTCTCTCTCTACATTGTATGTGTCCAACATTAATTGCCATTTCCTACCAGGTCTACTGACTGGTGCTGATGCTCACAGCTGCTCTCTAACTCACCTACTCCAGATATCACCTACTGTAAGTTACTAGGAGAATGCAAAGCATTTGTGGGTCGAGCACGATGAGCGAAAGAGACAAGACCGGCTACGTTTGCGCATTGCGCGGGGACGCATGTGCACTGACCAGTCAGTTGATGACATATAAACATACATACATACAGAATTCATTAGTACAGTCTTGCTGCACTTGCCCAATTCAATAATGGACACCTCTCTCCTCTCCAGAATGTCCAGACCCCTCTATTCCTGATGGAACACAGTATGCGAGTGCTAGTGATGGCAGTTCAAGTGCTGGCTGGAATGTGGAAGAGAAATGGGTACTCGTTATTTCGACAGGTAGTCACGTACCAGTACCACTACCCCAGAGAGATGATGTACGACAAGGACATTGTCATGTTGCAGGTGAGGAGGTGGGCTCATGAATAATTCATGAGTAGCTGAGTGATGTGTAGTTGTACATGTGTTCATGAGTGTTCCTACTTCTCTCCCCCAGGCCATGGCTGCTGTGTTGGACCCCTCTGTCTTCCTCTACTCCATCATTTACAAGTTTAGACTGGACACATGGATTACCTGGTACATATACACAGTCAATTTTACTCCTGCACAAATACTTGGTCACTTTTTGTGTACCATAAGTTATACATGTACCTGAAGCAGCTCAAATATCTTGAAGTTGTGTTTCTGTCACAGCTTTTCTTTCCAAGTGTGTTATATGTCACATATATTACTATACTGTATGTGTATGTATGTCTTTGCAGTCCTGACAGTGATCCCTCTGAGAAGAGAGGAGAGGTAGGTATATGTGTTGTGTAGCTGAAGGATAGTGCATACTACATATGTGCTGTGTGTGTGTGTGTGTGTGTGTGTGTGTGTGTGTGTGTGTGTGTGTGTGTGCAGCCATCGGAAGATGCCTTGCGGTTCTTTCTCAGTGAAGCAGAGGAATTTGTCTTCTTACTAATAACCGTCTTCTGTGAGTCTCTGAGACACATCTTGTTTACAAGCACTCCACCCCTGTCTCCCTCCTCCCTCCTCCCTCCTCCCTCCCTCTCTCTCCCTCCTTCCCTCTCTCCCTCCCTTCCTCCCTCACCCAGGTGAGCGGTATGTAGTTGGAGTGGGACAAGGAGTACAGGAGTCTGATTCTCTAAGAAGAGAACTGATCCATAAGCTCTTCATTACACCAATGACCCACAGCCAGATCCTGAAGGAGTTCAGGGTACGATGATCACCCAACGTGTAGTCATCACCTTGTACTGTGTCATGTAGCTTATAGCTACCTAAGTAGCTCAGTTAGTATTGAGTCTGTCTGTGGAAGGTAGTTTTCCTTAGAAAATAACTACCTTCCTTGGATGTGGCATAGTGTGTTGGCGTGGTTCATATGTATGTGATTTTGCTACAGATGAGTGAGAAGGAGAATGAGATAGATCGTCTCTTGAAGCATGTGGCCACTCTCAGGTTAACATCCCATAGCTAACACACCCCTACAGCATTACAGCCATTTATCTGTACTGTGTATCCCGTGCAGGAAAGGTGGAGGAATGACTAAAGCAGTGTTCATTCTGCACCCGGAATGTGAGAAAGAGTACAGTCCATTCTTCTACCACTACAATCGCACTGATCATTCCATGGTAGGTCTACCTTCTACCAAGACAACTCACACACACGCCATTGCTGGTCTTCCTCTACAGGCTGAAGAGGCTCATAGAAGAAGAATAAAGGCATCAGGTGGTATTGTGAGCCCAGAATGTAAGTGATTATCTCTTCATTCCCCCTTACATCTCCTGCTGTACTTCTACACCTCTGCACATTCTCCCCTCTACACACCCCCACATTCTCCCCACACTCCTTTACTTTCTCCACCCTCTCCTCCTTCAGCTGCTGCTCCTTCAAGGTTACCTCCATTCTGCCAGCCATTCCAGAACATTATTCGACTCTCTACTAGTCCTGTGATGCATCGCATACTTCACTGTGTGTTCAAACAGGCTGCTGACCCGGGGTCAAAGTTTTGGTCTGATAGACTACTCCACGAAGTATGTACTTGTAGTGTACAGCAGATCTCTAATCGGGACACCCTGAAATGAGGACACCTCAATGAACAGGACAGCAGGAACCCCTCTAATCAGGACACCCTGAAATGAGGACACCTCAATGAACAGGACAGCAGGAACCCCTCTAATCAGGACACCCTGAAATGAGGACACCTTGATAAACAGGACAACAGGAACCCCTCTAATCAGGACACCCTGAAATGAGGACACCTCAATGAACAGGACAGCAGGAACCCCTGTAATCAGGACACCCTGAAATGAGTACACCTCGATGATCATTCATCATGTATGGCGGTCCTTGCAGGCCCTCTACCTGTGTGCAGTGATGATGAGAGAGGAAGACATCAGCCATCCTCAGTCCCTCTGCAATGCCGCCATTGGAGTCTATGGAGGTGAGAAACTCAATCTCAAACTTGCCCTTAGCATGCCACAGAGGGAGTTAATAAACACTCACAATTCATTTAGAAGGGAGGGGAGAGAAATAGTACATGAGTTAATCATCCATGAGATGCTTAGAAAGAAAGACAAAGCAACACAACACAACAGAAAGGCAAAGCAACACAACACAACTTGCCCAAGGCAGTTATTTTTCAAAGAAAAAAGCTGCCTCGGGTGGGACTTGAATCCACGACCATCCGCTTGCTAGGTGACACTCTTACCAACTGAGCTACCGAGGCAGCTCAGCTGGCTGGGCTCGAATCACATATACAATACAAAGCAACCAAAGCATCACAAACCAGATAAACAGGTGACATGTATATGTATACTCACCATATGAATATATACACCACAGGATGTACCCCTTTATAGAAGTGCTCATCATGCTTTTCCTCTCCCCTCCCTTCCCTCATCTCCTTCCCTCCGTTTCCTCCCTTCCCTACTCTTCTCCCTCAGCCAACAAGTTTCTAGACTCTCTCAGCTCACTACTGACCAGCAGAAGAGCAGAAGAGCACAAGCCTCTTCTGACATGGATTATACAGGTGGATATATACATGTAGCTATTGTGCTATTCACACATACCCATCTATGGTACATTGTACATGTATATTGACAAATTGTGTGTTGTGTGTGCTCATTATTTTCAGCGTCTCAAGAAGCATCGCAAGGAGTGTACCGGAGAGTCTTCCCCTCCGACTTCTCTCAGAGCACAGCCAAGTACAGAGATGGAGAGCGAGTCTGGCAGTCCCCCTGGCAGCGAGGACACAGCAGCACAGGACAAGGAGGTCACGGCAAAGAAGGAACTGGCAAAGAAACAGAGAGAGAGGGCCATGGAACAGATGCAGAACATGCAACGTAGGTTTTTGGAGAAGAACAAGGAGCACATGTTAGACCTGGAGACAGGGGGAGAGGATGAAGTGTATGTTAACCTATGTACAGTACATAACCTTCAATGTATGAATAGAGTCTGGTAGATGCTAGATCAATGATACTTGTATAGATCTACATGTGTATTACAGTGGGTAACATCTGTATAATGATCAGGACTAAGTGGCTGTTATAAGAGGTGGCCTTATTATAGAGATTGTGTGGGACTAGCTAATGGACTTTATCTAGTGACCAATACATGCTAGGCGGCTGCCTAAAAGAGGCGACCACTAAGTAAAGCTCCCACTGTAATTCCACAAGGAACCTTACCTGCAGTTAGCATACAGTCATCCCACTGCCTGATGTACATCATCCCACATTAACTCTGCCTGATATACAGTCATCCCACATTAACTCTGCCTGATGTACAGTCATTGACCTACGCTTCCCCCACATAGGCCAGGCCATAGTGTACATTCATTCCACATTGGCTCTGCACACTTCCTCCCACACACAGTGACACTGGAGCAGTAGTGGTGGCGAAGAGCCCCACTCTACGTGCAGTCGGACTCACCGTCTTCATGGACAGACCCTCTGAAGCGATGGACGTGACTTGCATTCTGTGTCAGGCGGACTCAAAAGACTCTGCCTCGCAGGAGAAAGTGTTTGTACAGGCAGTGTGTGTTCAGCGGTCATGTGTGCTGAGACGAGGGGACTGCACTGACGTGAAGGAACTTGACACCAGTAAGATGTCCCCTCACTTCTAACCCTCTAGTCAGCACCCTCTCTGGCTGTGTTGTACTACCTCTCTATGTTCTGTAGATTTTGATTACTTGTCTGCCCGAGCCGACCATCCTCTGGGGGTGTTTACTGGTGGGTGTGGTCACCACATGCATGCTGAATGCTGGAGGAAGTGAGTCACTGTCAACATTGGGGTGTGTTGATTGTCTTGGTTCTGCCTCGGTAGCTTGGTCGGTATAGAGCGTCTAAGGAGTGTCATAACCCCATCCAATGAATTTTCTAGTTTCCTCATGTAATGATACCTAGAGTTACCTCCATCTGTCCTATTCCCCCCTCTCATTGTCTTACCTCTCCTCTCTCTCTAGGTTTGTAGAAAGCAAGCAACAAGAACATAGTCGTCGATATTTTTTCCCACTCCCTGGGCAATCAGTTCAGTGGACGTCGGGGGAATTTCTCTGCCCCCTCTGTCAATGTTTTGGCAATTCGGTAGCCCCCCTGCTGCCCCCCGTGTGCTCCTCCTCGGTCCCCTCGGAGCAGCCTCAGGTCAATGTTGGCTTTTCTGAGTGGAGGGAGATAGTAGATTTAGCTGTGGACCTGGCAGAGTCTGACAATGTTCTGGAAGGTGAGGTTACACTCGGAGTGTGTGTATTCTCACTTTAATGCTGGAAACTACATGTACTTTACACTGTGTGTGTGTGTGTGTGTGTGTGTGTGTGTTACAGTCTCCAGCACATCCCCTACACTGTGGGATAAACTAACCGAACTGTTCAGTAACTTCAAAATACCATCATCATACATGCCACAGGGAATGTAAGTGCACTCCACATACCATCACATATCACTCCTTCAGCTTATCTCCCTCTTCAGTATAACACAACTAGATCTTAGCCCATGTTGTATATACAATACATGTATATATGTGTGTGTATGTCTCTGTACAGTGAAACTGAAAGAGTTAATGTGATTACTGTCTTCACACAGTGTACATACAGGGTAAGTAGTGTGACAGGCTCTACTTGTACTGTGAACTATGTATGACATATACAGTAGTAGTAGTACAGTGTTGAGGAATACTGTCGTGTCCCCCTCTAACCCTGTAGGCTGCCTTCAAAACAGTTCCTGACGAAGACAATGAGAGGGTGTGTGTTGCTGAGTGGAATAACTGTGCCTACACCATCTCCAGCCTCGGTACGCAGCCCACTACATCTGGAGTATATATACTATCAACAACTTACCACACATAGCGAGAATGTTTTGTATATACCAACTGTGTATTACGTTATGCAATGTGGGTGTGGTCTGCATTCCACAAATATTTTATTTGCAAGTATCTTAATTTTCAGTAATTTGCAAAATGCTCTTCACGAAAATTTTCAGTCCCTCCTACAAATGGTGTTATGTAATACCTCCTGATGGATCCCAGTGTTATAATTGTTTCTCCTCTCTCTCTCACTGTATAGAGATGAACGCCAGACAACATGGCCAGTCCCTTCTGTCAAGTCTCTCATCACGTCAAGTATGTATCAAAACACAATAATAGCCTTTATGTTCCATAGAACAATGAATTACATGAGCACACATGTCATGTGATGGTCATGTGACATGTTTGGTTGTCATGTGATGTGCAGGTGGACTTCTTAGGGTCTCTGGTGAAGATGGGCTATGAGCCTAAACTAAGGCCATCTGTGAAGCAGTTAGGAAGTCACGTCAGGAAACTGGTTAACTGTAAGACATTTTCACGTGCACACACACACACACACACACACCTAATCTTTCTTCACTCTCCCAGTCTTCCTACTGGAGAGTCCTCCATTCACTGAAAATCCGTCCATCACAGAAGTAGATGCCTTCTCAGTGATGGTGTGTTGGTTTCAGGTTTTTCCTGCTACTATTTCATTTACTTGTTATTTTGTGTGTGGTGTCAGGTGTACCTCCATTTTGCTGTGGTGTCTCTGTTAGCATCCCTCGTGTCCCCTTCTGGGCGACTGGAGGACAGCTCAATCCTCCCTGCCATCATGGGGCTCACTGCATTACAGACAGTCCGACTGGCTGCTGCCGCTCGCCTCCTTCAATTCCTCCTTACATCTTCTCCAGGAATGGAAACCTCAGGTGGGCCTCCTCCTCCTGATTGAGAGAGGGGAGAGAAGAAAGTGTTCACTGTAGAGAGTATCCAGGTTCCTTTAATAATAGTCCTGAAGAAAACCAGTCCCTTAATAGAATTTTATTACAATGCACTTCACCTTCTTTATTCACTCTCTTGGTGTGTGTTGCTGTCTCCGTTTCCTTCCAGAGTCTTCCAGGGCCAGTAGTGGGTCTGCTGAAGGAGAAGCTCTCCAGAAACTCTGGGTCACATTCAGACATAGAGCGAGGTAACTGCCAAGGGACTAGAAAATGCTCTGTTACTGTCAAAGATTTTATCTCCCCCCCCCTCCCCCCTCCTCCCTCCACTCCATCTGTTCAGCCTCCCCTGTGACTGTCCTCCACATCCAGCCTCCCTCCTGTCTGGGGCCAGGGAGTACCTCGATCCTTTCTTGCAATGTTCTGTACTCTTCTTTCAGAGCCTCACTGGCATACACTTCACACAACCCAGTGATGGTGAGATCTATTTATAGTAACAAAACAGTATATATAGTAACACAGTGATATAAGGGGATACATGTGGTTGTGTCCTATATAACTTCAATACTATACAATTTACCGGATTCCCTATTGTTTTCTGCCTGTTACACTATATATATGCATATGATGTACATTTGTATATATCTTCTCTAGAGTCGATGGTCTTCTCTGAGATGTGCAAGTTCCTTAACGTGCCCCATGCACTCCACACGCTGTTGGATGAGCCAGAAACCTCCTTTGTCTACTCCATCCGCAATCTTGCCCACTCGTGAGTCAACACACTGTTCAGTTGTACTGTGCACACAGCAAGTAGTGTGGTATGTGTACACATACTAACTGGGTAGTAGGAACAATCATATTGTGAGAGGACCACAGCACATACATTGTGTACTCTATGTGGTTCTCAATTTCTTATCACAATACTGACTAGTATGACACAGGAGCCCTCTATATTGACTGCCATGATTATTGTGAATTAAACTTACACACGTGCTACTCAGGTGGTGTGATCACAGTCAACTGAGGCAGCTAGAGGGAGCCGCTCCACCACCCATTTTACAGCAGCAGAGACTACTCATCTCCCTGCCAAAGAGCTACTCTGAACTGGTCAACAGAGCATCAAAATTTCAGTAAGGAAGATAGGGTTGTCAGAAAAGACTGTGTCTGACTTCTTCGAACCTCTCTCACCTTCTCTCACCCCCTCTCTTCCTCTCCCTCTCCACTCCCTCACCCTTCCTCCTCCCTCTCCCTCTCTCTCTCCCTCTCCCTCTCCATCTCTCCTTCTCTCTCCCCCCTCTCTCCCCATACCAGGTGCCCTAACCATGTGATAGATGGAGATGATGGCCAAGCGGCCATGCTCTGCCTTCTCTGTGGTCAAATGCTGTGCACTAATTCCTACTGCTGTATGCACGACGTGGAGGGAGAGGAGACACAGCCGGGGAGGAAACCTCTTCGAATTGGTGGATTCACACACCACTCACAGACGTACGTCTCATAGGACACCAACATGTGATGTTCACATGACGTGCATGGCACCCACATGCTGTACACACACCTTCATACACTTCTAGTCCAAGAGATTCTTGCTAGCATCTGGTACAAATTTCTGTCCCGTAGGATACACTTTAACAAAAAAACATGCCACCATAGATCCAATAGTTTGGGTGGTATGAAAACTTGTTAGAAGTTCAAATCATAAAGGTGGATCCTTTCATGATGTAGCTATCAATAGCTCAAGCTTGTTGGCTTTATCAAGCAGTCCTGCAGGATACAGTCATCAATGTATACTCATCCTATGTTGCTATATATCCCTCCAGCTGTGGTGATGGACTGGGTGTGGCTTTGTGGATCTTGGAGTCCTACGTAGTACTACTGGACGCTACTGACCTTCACCATGTGAAGGGCTGCACACTCACCCCTCCATACTTAGACCAGTACGGGGAATCAGATCCAGGGCTGAGGTAAGGGCCATAATAGAAGGAACCCCTCTAATCAAGATCCTGATATGAAACAGGACTCTTGGTTATCCCATTACCACATTTGGGTACTTTCCACCCCTGAAATCAGGACACTTCCCTAATCAGGACACCTCACCAGGGTTGAATTTTGAAAATGAAGGTGGGATGGGGGGGGGGGGGGTGGTAGGGGGGCAAAAGGCTAAAGGGGGGTGGGGTAATGCACCCTCCCCCCCCCCCCAAAATGCAACCCTGCTCATTAATCAGGACACTTGCTTCTGTCCCGTCTGGATTAGACACTACATATAACAGATATACATGTATGTGTGCTTAAGAGCATGTGGGCCACATGTACTTTGGTACTATAATTATCCCACTTCTTTCTGTTAACAGGAGAGGCACTCCTCTTATATTGAATGAAGAGAGCTTCCAACAGTTGCAAAAGGTCTGGTTCCAGCACCGCATTCCAGAACGCATTACCCAAGAGATTGAATCCAATCGTAACCTCTTGCGAATTGTGTGGTCTCAAATGTGACACTATAACTGCTACCACAAACTGCTTAGATCGCAATCCAACATGAGACAGACCACACATTGTCATATGTACACGATGTATAATATAGGGATCTTTGTGTATACCTTACTGTGAATGTGAATCTGATGTTGCATTGGAATTGTAGTTGTCTGTAATTACTTTTATAGTGAGACTGAGCACATATAGATTTGGTACATGATTTGGCCCATCCAGCTAATACTTCATAGTGGTAGCTGTGTGAGTAGGGACATCTGTCATACTGAAGTGAAGCAGTTTGTTTTTGTTTGAAATGACTGCTTTGGGTGAGTTGTATTCAATATCTTCAAAGTCTTGAGCTCCAAGTATTCATCTATATAGTGCTGATTCATGCAGTTGATAAGTTGAATGCAGTATACTCTATACATACAGTATGTGGACATACATATACGTGGGTCCTGCAGGTAAGTCCTCCATAATGGCCTAAAAGTTGAGAGTTGCATAAACTATAGGTGGCCTAAAACCATTATGAATAATTTGTTTGAAAACAAGAGTATATGCTGAAAAAAAACAGCAAACAAATCTGAGGTTAACAGTAGTAACACCAACACTCCTTTCAGTGCAGTGTAGTGTGGATTATTCAGGAGGTGGCCAATAATTCACTTCTGTATCAATATAGTCCAGGCTGTGATCAGGGTATCATGTATAGTCTGATTCTGATACTGGTTCTTGTTACAGTGTTCTGTGCATCTGTCAGCAGTAGTGAACTGGTTGCAGCAGTGGAAGATGGCACCTGTCCTCCATGGACATACCATCAGAACACCACTTCTCCTTGTCAATGTGGGAGTATTGGACATGGAATCATCCAGTGTAATATTACTAGTGGTACATTGACCCTGCAAATGTGTACATGTATGACATGTGATCCTCAAACTAATCACAGTGTTGCAGGAAGGTGTATCTACTCATGTATTACTACCTACCCAAGGCCAGTTTATCAACTACCTATGATAAGAGAAAACTTCACAGAGTTAACATGTGGTTGGTGGAAAAGAGAAGGGCCACTCTGCTCAAAGTGTATCCAAGGTCATGGATTTCCACTGTATACATATGACTTGAAGTGTGTCCAATGTACTGGCTTCCACATCAAAGAATTGTTTGAGTTTCTTGCAAAGTCACTAATTCCACCAACTATTCTGTGCATTGTAGCAACAGTGTTCCACTTGAATGTAGTGCAGCCTCCCTGGAGTATGTTTGTGTTAGTGGCACAACTGATATCATCACCTCCAATAATGCAGGGTTCATTCAATTATTGTTCTAAAATTACATGTTTTTCTTCAATATTCATAGCAACTGTATATGGTCCATGGAATCTCGATTTCTTTAGAGCACTCTATCATCCCAAATGCATCAGTCCACATATTACCATCTTACATGCATCCCTTATAGATGGTGCAGTTGGTCTATATCCACTAGTGTTAGTGGCTGTTCTGTACACATTTGTGACACTTCGTGATCGTGGCTGTAAGATAATTGTCCAAATGTGGAAACCTTTTCATTATTTACTGGCACGTTTTCAAAGTAGAATTAACCTGAAGACATCTCTGGTTGACACATTTGCTACACTACTTCTTCTGTCATACATGAAAATTGGATATGCTGCCTTCTATGTATTGGCCCCAACTCGACTATGGAGCCCAGATGGGTCCTATGTGTGGGTTGTGTACATTGATCCCTCTTTGAAATACTTTGGTCCATCCCATGCTGGATATGCCATTGTAACTTTACTTCTCTCATTCACAGTACTGCTTGTACCAGTCATCATTTTATTCCTCTATCCATGTCTATGTTTCCAGAGATGTCTCAATTGTCTTCACCTCAGATCACTAGCACTACACACCTTTGTGGATGCTTTTCAAGGTTATTACAAGGATGGAACTAATGGCACTCGAGACTGTCGCTACTTTGCAGCACTTCAGCTTGTGCTTCGTTTACTTTTTCCTTTGGCATTTTTTTTTACAGATCAATTAATTATATCTGCCTTTTTATCATTTGTTGCTTTGGTTTTATATATAGCTCTATTTGTAATTGCTCAACCATACAAAGATGCAGTGTATAATAAAACAGATATTCCACTGCTAATGGCATTACTTTTTGCACCTTTTACATTTTACTTTAGCATGCTATATTGGATAGATCACCCAACTTCACTTTCAGATTCAAAAGGAATTTTTGTTCTAATAGTATTCTTATTTCTTGTGCCACTACTGTACCCTATCATCTGGTCAGTTGTCTACATCAAACCTATCGTTACTCGTTGCAGCTGGTATAGAAGAGAAACACCAGAAACCTCTCAACTGTTGGTACATGCAGAGGAATGACACTTGCACTCTCAGCACTAGATTAGAGCTAGTGTGTGTTTAGTGTATGCATGTGTAATGGTGCATACACACATTCACTTTTCACTTTCTATGTAAACAAGTAAATAAAAAATTTAGGAAATTTGAAGTGTAATATACAAATTGCATAAAAATGAAGAGAGACAAGATTGGGACACAGACATGTTATGATATATCAATGTGGGTACGTCGATATATCATAACATGTCTGTGTCCCAATCTTGTCTCTGTTCATTTTTATGCAATTTGTATATTACACTTCAAATTTCCTAAATTTTTTATTTACTTGTCACTTGTCTATTGTAAGCAATAATTCTCCCTAGCATGTGCTAGTATTATTATTTCTTGTGCCACTACTGTACCCTATCATCTGGTCAGTTGTCTACATCAAACCCATCATTACTCGTTGCAGCTGGTGTAGAAGAGAAACACCAGAAACTTCTCAATTGTTGGCACATGCAGAGGAATGACACTTGCACTTTCAGCACTAGATTAGAGCTAGTGTGTGTTTAGTGTATGCATGTGTAATGGTGCATACACACATTCACTTTTCACTTTCTATGTAAATATTCTATGCATTATAAATTAGCAGTTTTTTGAAGGGATGGGAATGTATTTGCAAAAGGTCTGGTTCCAGCACTGAATTTTGGAACACATCATCCAGGAGCCATTGTAACCTCATATGAATGTGTGGTTTCAAATGTAACACTGTAACTGCTACTACAAGATCTCAATCCAAGTTGTGTTCTACATGAGACATGCCACACATTGCCGTGTTATGTAAAGTGTAAAAAACATTTCATTAAAATGTTAAGGGATGTAGGGATAGTAGTGCCAAAAATTAAAGGAACAAGATTGTAATAACCTGAGTGGTGCACAGTGAACAACTGATTCTGATTATGATATGACCATACATATCTTACATGTATAGTTTAGAGTTCATGCTACCACAAAGATGAATTACAACTCCATGGATGTACTGTCATAATACCACTTCTCCTTGACATGTGCATGACATGACATCCACTAATGTACACACTACTTCATAGTCATCTAGGACTAGAGATTCTTGCTAGCAGCTATATTCTGCAGGAGAGCTAATCGCATAGTTTAACAAACAACATGCCACCATAGATCGAATGGTTTGGGTGGTATGAAAACCTGACTAATAGACTAAAGGTCCAAATCATAGCTGGATCCTTTCATGAAGGATCGCTTCAAGAGATGCTGAGAAAGGCAAGGCAACAACAACACAACAGAAAGGCAAAGCAACACAACACAACTCGCCTGAGATGGTCATTTTTCAAAGAAAAATTGGCTCCCTCAGGTGGGACTCGAACCCATGACCATCAGCTTTCCAGGTGATGCTCTTACCAACTGAGCTACCGAGCCAGGGTGACATATACTTTGGCACTATAAACCACTGCTTTCTGTTACAGGAGAGGTACTCCTCTTATATTGAATGAAGAGAGCTTCCAGCACCGCATTCCAGAATGCATTACCCAAGAGATTGAATCCAATCATAACCTCTTGCGAATTGTGTGGTCTCAAATGTAACACTATAACTGCTACCAAAAACTGTTTAGATCGCAATCCAAACATGAGACAGACCACACATTGTCATATGTACACAATGTATAATATAGGGCTCTTTGTGTATACCTTACTGTGAATGTGAATCTAATGTTGCATTGGAATTGTAGTTGTCTGTAATTACTTTTATAGTGAGTACATAGATTTGGTACAGCAAAGAATTGATAACATACATGATTTGGCTCATCCAGCTAATAATCCCTAGTGGTAGCAGTGGGTAGAGACATCTGTCAACTAAATTGAGGTGGCTCGTTTTTGTTTGAATTGGGTGCGTTTGGTTCAGTATCTTCAAAGTTTTGAGCTCCAACTATTCATCCATATAGTGCTAATTCATGCAGTTGATAAGTTGAATGCAGTATACTCTTCAGTAAGTGGCCATGGACATACACATACATGGGTCCTTCAGGTAAGCCCTCCATAACAGCCTAAAAGCTGATAACAGTTGCATAAACAGGCCTAAAACCACTATATATCAATTTGTGACCATTTCTTTAAGTGGTTTGTTTGAAAACAAGAGCATATATATGCTGAGAAAAACAGCAAACAAATCTCAGGTTAACATTTAGCAACCCCAACTCTGCCTTCAGTGCAGTGTAGTGTGGATTATTCAGGAGGTGGCCAATAACTCACTTCTGTATCAATATAGTCCAGGCCGTGATCAGGGTATCATGTATAGTCTGATTCTGATACAGGTACTTGTTACAGTGTTCTGTGCACCTGTCAGCAGTAGTGAACTGGTCACAGCAGTGGAAGATGGCACTTGTGCTCCATGGACATACCGTCAGAACACCACTTGTCAATGTGGGAGTATTGGACATGGAATCATCCAGTGTAATACTACTAGTGGTACATTGACCCTGCAAATGTGTACATATATGACGTATGATCCTCAAACTAATCACAGTGTTGCAGGACAATGTGTCTACTCATGTATTACTAGCTACCCAAGCCCAGTTTATCAACTATCTATGATAAGAGAGAACTTCACAAATGCAATATGTGGTTTGTGGAAAAGAGATGGGCCACTCTGCTCAAAGTGTATCCAAGGTCATGGATTTCCACTGTACACGTACAGCTTGAATTGTGTCCAATGTACTGGCTTCCACATCAAAGAATTATTATGGTTTCTTACAAAGATACTAATTCCACCAACTATTATGTGCATTGTAGCAACAGTGTTCCACTTGAATGTACTGCAGCCTCCCTGGAGTGTGTTTGTGTTAGCGGCACAACTGATATCATCACCTCCTCTATTCCAGTTTCTGGACACACTGCCACATATTCCTTTTAAACTTATGGCAAGTGTATATGATCCATGGAATCTCGATTTCTTTAGAGCACTCTATCATCCCAAATGCATCAGTCCACATATTAATTTCTTACATGCTTCCATCATAGATGGTGCAATTGCTCTGTATCCACTAGTGTTAGTGGCTGTTCTGTACACATTTGTGACATTTCGCGATCGTGGCTGTAAGATAATTGTCCAAATGTGGAAACCTTTTCATTATTTACTGGCACGTTTTCGAAGTAGAATTAACCTGAAGACATCTCTGGTTGACACATTTGCTACACTACTTCTTCTGTCATACGTGAAAATTGGATATGCTGCCTTCTATGTATTGGCCCCAACTCGACTGTGGAGTCCAGATGGGTCCTATGTGTGGGTTGTGTACATTGATCCCTCTTTGAAATACTTTGGTCCATCCCATGCTGGATATGCCATTGTAGCTTTACTTCTCTCATTCACAGTACTGCTTGTACCAGTCATCATTTTACTCCTCTATCCATGCCTATGTTTCCAGAGATGTCTCAATTGTCTTCACCTCAGATCACTAGCACTTCACACCTTTGTGGATGCTTTTCAAGGTTGTTACAAAGATGGAACTAATGGCACTCGAGACTGTCGCTACTTTGCAGCACTTCAGCTTGTGCTTCGTTTACTTTTTCCTTTGGTATTTTCATTTACAAAAGATGTAATTACATCTGCCTTTTTATCATTTGTTGCTTTGGTTTTATACATAACTCTATTTGTAATTGCTCAACCATACAAATATGCAGTGTATAATAGAACAGATATTCCACTGCTAATGGCATTACTTTTTGCACCTGTTACATTATACTTTAGCATGCTATATTGGATAGATCACCCAACTTCATTTTCGGATTCAAAAGGAATTTTTGTTCTAATAGTATTCTTATTTCTTGTGCCACTGCTGTACCCTATCATCTGGTCAGTTGTCTACATCAAACCTATCATTACTCGTTGCAGCTGGTGTAGAAGAGAAACACCAGAAACTTCTCAACTGTTGGCACATGCAGAGGAATGACACTTGCAGTTTCAACACTAGATTATAGCTAGTGTGTGTTTAGTGTATGCATGTGTAATGGTGCATACACACATTCACTTTCACTTTCTATGTAAATATTCTATGCATTATAAATTATCAGTTTGTTGAAAGGATGGGAATGTATTTGCAAAAGGTCTGGTTCCAGCACTGAATTTTGGAACACATTACCCAGGAGCCATTGTAACCTCATATGAATATGTGGTCTCAAATGTAACACTATAACTGCTACTACAAGATCTCAATCCAAGTTGTGTTCTACATGAGACAGGCCACACATTGTCGTGTTATGTAAAGTGTAAAAAACATTTCATTAAAATGTTAAGGGATGTAGGGATGGTAGTGCCAAAAATTAAAGGAGCAAGATTGTAATAACCTAAGTGGTGCACAGTGAACAACTGATTATGATATGACCATACAACACATCTTACAGTTTGGAGTTCAGAGTTCATACTACCACAAAGATGAATTACAATTCATGTATGCAGACAAGAGATAATTCCATGCAACAATAACAACATGCGTAACCCCACAAAATAAAACGTAGAGAGGGGTTACGCATGTTATTGTTGCATGCAATTATCCCTTAATAGTAGGGGTAGCTCTATGGATAGGGACATCTGTCAAACTGAAAAAATATACTGAGTGGAATGGCCCATTTATCTTTGAACATGATTGTTTTGGGTGAGTCGTGTTCAAATTGCCTTGAGGTCCAACTATTCATGCACAGGTAGCGTTCATGAATTTAATTAAGTTGAATGTATTATACTGTACAAGAATTAGTATGTGGACATACATGTACATGCATCTTTCAGCCATAACTGCCTAAAAGATGATAAGAGTTGCATAAACAAGTTTCAAAGTAAATGATCTAAAACCACAATAAATTTGTGACCATTTCTTTAAGTGGTTTGTTTGAAAACAAGAGCATATGCTGAGAAAAACAGCAAACAAATCTCAGGTTAACATTTAGCAACCCCAACTCTGCCTTCAGTGTAGTGTAGATTGGAGGTGGCCAAAGAATTCACTTCTGTATCAATATAGTCCAGGCTGTGATCAGGGTATCATGTATAGTCTGATTCTGATACTGGTTCTTGTTACAGTGTTGTGTGCACCTGTCAGTAGTAGTGAACTGGTTGCAGCAGTGGAAGATGGCACCTGTCCTCCATGGACATACTATCAGAACGCCACTTGTCAATGTGGAAGTATTGGACATGGAATCATCCAGTGTAATACTACTAGTGGTACATTGACTCTGCAAATGTGCACATGTATGACATATGATCCTCTAACTAATCACAGTGTGGCAGGAAGGTGTGCCTATTCCTGTATTACTCACTTCTCACAGCTAGTGTATCACCTACCTATAATAAGAGAGAACTTCACAGAGTTAACATGTGGTGGGTGGAAAAGAGAAGGGCCACTCTGCTCAAAGTGTATCAAAGGTCATGGATTTCCACTGTATACATATGACTTGAAGTGTGTCCATTGTACTGGCTTCCACATCAAAGAATTGTTTGAGTTTTTTGCAAAATCTCTAATTCCACCAACTATTCTGTGCATTGTAACAACAGTGTTCCACTTGAATGTACTGCAGCCTCCCTGGAGTGTGTTTGTGTTAGTGGCACAACTGATATCATCACCTCCTCTAATGCAGAGTACATTAAATTACCATAATATATTTTCACAATTTCCTTCTAAACTTACAGCAACCATATATGGTCCATGGAATCTCGATTTCTTTAGAGCACTCTATCATCCCAAATGCATCAGTCCACATATTAATTTCTTACATGCTTCCCTTATAGATGGTGCAATTGGTCTGTATCCGCTAGTGTTAGTGGCTGTTCTGTACACATTTGTGACACTTCGTGATCGTGGCTGTAAGATAATTGTCCAAATGTGGAAACCTTTTCATTATTTACTGGCACGTTTTCAAAGTAGAATTAACCTGAAGACATCTCTGGTTGACACATTTGCTACACTACTTCTTCTGTCATACATGAAAATTGGATTTGCTGCCTTCTATGTATTGGCCCCAACTCGACTATGGAGCCCAGATGGGTCCTATGTGTGGGTTGTGTACATTGATCCCTCTTTGAAATACTTTGGTCCATCCCATGCTGGATATGCCATTGTAACTTTACTTCTCTCATTCACAGTACTGCTCGTACCAGTCATCATTTTATTCCTCTATCCATGTCTATGTTTCCAGAGATGTCTCAATCGTCTTCACCTCAGATCACTAACACTTCACACCTTTGTGGATGCTTTTCAAGGTTGTTACAAAGATGGAACTAATGGCACTCGAGACTGTCGCTACTTTGCAGCACTTCAGCTTGTGCTTCGTTTACTTTTTCCTTTGGCATTTTTATTTACAGAAGAAGTAATTATAGCTACCTTTTTATCTTTTGTTGGTTTGGTTTTATATATACTTCTATTTGTACTTACTCAACCATACAAAGAGGCAGTGTACAATAAAACAGATATTCCGCTGCTAATGGCATTACTTTTTGTACCAGTTACAGTGTATTATAGTATGCTGGTGCATTATGGTTATCCACATCAATTTAAAGGAATTTTCAGTGCCTTATCCTTTTTACCACTACTGTACCTTATCATCTGGTCAGTTGTCTACATCAAACCTATCATTACTCATTGCAGCTGGTGTAGAAAAGAAACTACTCAACTGTTGTCACATGCAGAGGAATGACACTTGCACTTCCATCACCACATTGTGTTACAGCAGCTAGTGTGTGTTTAGTGTATATGGTTACAGTAATAGCATAATACTATATACAGATTCAATTTTCACCTTCTATAATTAGAGAGTCGGTAGACTCTCTACGTAGGGATGGCGCCGACAGGACACGCCCATTTTCCAAAATAGAATGGCTCATAACTCCCAAACGCGACAGTTACAAGCCCTTTTAGATACATACACATACTCTACGAGTGATTCTGTACCCGCTAAGACCCTCAAAGTACGTAAAATACACAGCTACAATGACTTACGGAATTTGCCACACCCCCCTTTTTGGATAGTTTTGTTCATCTTCTTCTTCTTCTTCTTCTTCTTCTTCTTCTAATTCAGTTGAACTGGCCTACCGCAAAAGTGGCACAAGTACTGTCCTTGGTTTTTACATGAAACGACTCCTTTCCCTTGCGTGCGTGATCCTTGACCAAGAGAATCTTGGTAACTTTACTCACAACTGTATAATCGCAAATTTTCCTTATTTGTCGGAAGCCATTTTCTGTGTGGTCACGTGCATCACGTTTAATAGAAAGGTGGGGCTCGGCTCAAGCGCGCGCGCAGGTCCGCGGGAGTAGAAGCGGGTGGGGCTCGTGCGAACACAAGCAAGTAGGGATCACTCCACGTACAGAAATGGACACTGTAGCTACCCAAGAAAAACTAGTGAAACAAGTGTAAAAACATTTCATTAAAATGTTAAAGGATGTAGGGATGGTAGTGCCAAAAATTAAAGAAACAAGATTGCAATAACCTGAGTGGTGCACAGTGAATAACTGATTATGATACGTATATACTTTGGAGTTCAGAGTTCACGCTACCACAAAGATGAATTACAATTCATGTATGCAGACAAGGGATAATTGCATGCAACAATAACAACATGCGTAACCCCCACGAAATTAAATGTAGGGAGGGGTTACGCATGTTGTTATTGTTGCATGCAATTATCCCTTGTCTGCATACATGAATTGTAATTCATCTTTGTGGTAGCGTGAACTCTGAACTCCAAAGTATATACGTATCATAATCAGTTATTCACTGTGCACCACTCAGGTTATTGCAATCTTGTTTCTTTAATTTTTGGCACTACCATCCCTACATCCTTTAACATTTTAATGAAATGTTTTTACACTTGTAATAATATAATATGCTATATGCTTATAATATTTCATGTAATTTAGCAGTGTGTTGTAAAACATTACAAGTGATGGGAATAGTTATATATGTCTTTCACAATCTGTCCATTATCACCGTCTGTGTGGTCTCTTCTCGTGATGTAACACCGTTCTCTGATTCGGTAGTGTTTGGTGTTTGGGTTGGTAATGTACATACATATACAGTTTGGGGTTGCCAGATATGGATGGTAACCTCATGAGAATTGTACTACAAACTGTGAGTATTTTGTGTACAGTACTCGAGCTCAGACCTGGAGACTCTAAAAATGTCCTCTGTATATGTTTAAGAAAACAGCCAATTGAGCTAAATAGAACTTTGCAAAAAACAGGAACAAATACCCCAAAAACTATCCAGTTGCTTTCTGTTGGGAAAAAATACAATTGATTATAACCCATAATAGCTCACCCATGTAAGTAAA
The DNA here is from genome assembly GCA_963970385.1 of Theonella swinhoei. Lineage (NCBI taxonomy): Eukaryota > Metazoa > Porifera > Demospongiae > Tetractinellida > Theonellidae > Theonella > Theonella swinhoei. The sequence continues at coordinate 4,006,727 of OZ019960.1, read as the reverse complement.
TCTCTTGATCATGCCCTTAGCTGTGTAGCCAATAGTATTAGCTGTGTAGTGTGTACTAAGGAAATACATGTGCTTCTACTGAAAAGATCATTTGGAATTAACTCAGAGTTGTAGGCATTATCATGCATCTGTGTGGTCTGGTTCTAGTACTGGTTACAGTGTTCTGTGCACCTGTCAGCAGTAATGAACTGGTTGCAGCAGTGGAAGATGGCACCTGTCCTCCATGGACGTACCGTCAGAACACCACTTCTCCTTGTCAATGTGGGAGTATTGGACATGGAATCATCCAGTGTAATACTACCAGTGGTATATTGACCCTGAAAATGTGTACATGTATGACATATGATCCTCTAACTAATCACAGTGTTTCAGGAAGGTGTGCCTATTCATGTATTACTAACTGGATCCAGAAACAGCCAGTTTATCAACTTCCTATGATAAGAGAGAACTTCACAGAGTTAACATGTGGTTGGTGGAAAAGAGAAGGGCCACTCTGCTCAAAGTGTATCCAAGGTCATGGATTTCCACTGTATACATATGACTTGAAGTGTGTCCAATGTACTGGCTTCCACATCAAAGAATTGTTTGAGTTTCTTGCAAAGTCACTAATTCCACCAACTATTCTGTGCATTGTAGCAACAGTGTTCCACTTGAATGTAGTGCAGCCTCCCTGGAGTATGTTTGTGTTAGTGGCACAACTGATATCATCACCTCCAATAATGCAGGGTTCATTCAATTATTGTTCTAAAATTACATGTTTTTCTTCAATATTCATAGCAACTGTATATGGTCCATGGAATCTCGATTTCTTTAGAGCACTCTATCATCCCAAATGCATCAGTCCACATATTACCATCTTACATGCATCCCTTATAGATGGTGCAGTTGGTCTATATCCACTAGTGTTAGTGGCTGTTATGTACACATTTGTGACACTTCGTGATCGTGGCTGTAAGATAATTGTCCAAATGTGGAAACCTTTTCATTATTTACTGGCACGTTTTCAAAGTAGAATTAACCTGAAGACATCTCTGGTTGACACATTTGCTACACTACTTCTTCTGTCATACATGAAAATTGGATATGCTGCCTTCTATGTATTGGCTCCAACTCGACTGTGGAGCCCAGATGGGTCCTATGTGTGGGTTGTGTACATTGATCCCTCTTTGCAATACTTTGGTTCATTCCATGCTGGATATGCCATTGTAGCTTTACTTCTCCCATTCACAGTACTGCTTGTACCAGTCATCATTTTACTCCTCTATCCATGCCTATGTTTCCAGAGATGTCTCAATCGTCTTCACCTCAGATCACTAACACTTCACACCTTTGTGGATGCTTTTCAAGGTTGTTACAAAGATGGAACTAATGGCACTCGAGACTGTCGCTACTTTGCAGCACTTCAGCTTGTGCTTCGCTTACTTTTTCCTTTGGTATTTTTATTTACAGAGGAATTAATTACATCTGCCTTTTTATATTTTGTTGTTTTGGTTTTATATATAGCTCTATTTGTAATTGCTCAACCATACAAATATGCAATGTACAATAAAACAGATATTCCACTGCTATTAGCATTACTTTTTGCACCAGTTAGAGTGTATCATGCCATGTTGGTGCATGGTCATTCATCTCGAATTGTTAGTTCATTATTAGTCTTTTTACCACTACTGTACCCCATCATCTGGTCAGTTGTCTACATCAAACCTATCATTACTCATTGCAGCTGGTGTAGAAAAGAAACACCAGAAACTTCTCAACTGTTGTCACATGCAGAGCAATGACACTTGCACTTCCATCACCACATTGTGTTACAGCAGCTAGTGTGTGTTTAATGTATACATGTGTACAGTTACAGCAATAGCATATACACACATTCACAATTCACCTTTTCAACTTCTATATTCAACATAATGTTATTTTATATTAATGTTGAGATTGAAAATTAGCACTTTATTGTAAAACTAGTGTGTATTTTTATTAGTGATGGATCATGTCATGAGAACAACTTACTTCCTAGCAGCAGTAGTCACTTCTGTTGTAGTGTGTGATCATGAAAACAACCTTTAACTTTCCCAATTCTTGGGTCTGAAGAGGTTAGTAGAAGTGTCATGATAAGTTGATTTCATTGGTTTTAAGTTTGTGGCAGAAAAAACTTGCCCAGGTGTACTACACAATTCACAAATGCATGTGAATTGTGTAGTCTCAAATGTAACACTGTGAATATTTTGTGTACAGTACTTCCAGCTTAGACCTGGCAACTCCATAAACTGCAGTCCTCTGGCTGTAGGTATATATGTTAAATTAGCTAACCCAAGCTCTTTATATGCATGTTCTATAAATATACACGTATCCCCCAACTCATTCACTGTGCTCATACTCAGACCACTGACTATATATAGCTGCTGGAAAGAGTAACCATGCACTAAAATGCTATCGCTTGACTTGTCCACTAGTAATTGTAATAGATGCACTAAGTAAGTTGAGGAAAGAATGGCATACCAACTCATAAAAATAAATTCTCAGAAATTAGTACTTTGTTCTGACATATGTGATTGAATGAGTCATGCCATGAGGACAACTTGTCCATTATCACTGCCTAAGAGGAGTAGTCTCTTCTCTTGTAGTGTGGCCATGGAAGTCACACCCCCTTTCAGTTCCCTGCTTCTGACCTTTGTCCCCCAGTAGAGTGAGGATGAGGGGTCTTTCTGCAAGGTGAGATGATGGGGGGATAGTTAGTTGTTACGTGGGACCAAGTGCTTGGCATGCTTCGGCCTTTGATATGTTACTCTACTGGACAACAACACATGACTGAAGGATTTTCATAACTGAAGGGTTTTCATAACTCCTCCCTCCACTCCATCTGTTCAGCCTCCCCTGTGACTGTCCTCCACATCCAGCCTCCCTCCTGTCTGGGGCCAGGGAGTACCTCGATCCTTTCTTGCAATGTTCTGTACTCTTCTTTCAGAGCCTCACTGGCATACACTTCACACAACCCAGTGATGGTGAGATCTATTTATAGTAACAAAACAGTATATATAGTAACACAGTGATATAAGGGGATACATGTGGTTGTGTCCTATATAACTTCAATACTATACAATTTACCGGATTCCCTATTGTTTTCTGCCTGTTACACTATATATATGCATATGATGTACATTTGTATATATCTTCTCTAGAGTCGATGGTCTTCTCTGAGATGTGCAAGTTCCTTAACGTGCCCCATGCACTCCACACGCTGTTGGATGAGCCAGAAACCTCCTTTGTCTACTCCATCCGCAATCTTGCCCACTCGTGAGTCAACACACTGTTCAGTTGTACTGTGCACACAGCAAGTAGTGTGGTATGTGTACACATACTAACTGGGTAGTAGGAACAATCATATTGTGAGAGGACCACAGCACATACATTGTGTACTCTATGTGGTTCTCAATTTCTTATCACAATACTGACTAGTATGACACAGGAGCCCTCTATATTGACTGCCATGATTATTGTGAATTAAACTTACACACGTGCTACTCAGGTGGTGTGATCACAGTCAACTGAGGCAGCTAGAGGGAGCCGCTCCACCACCCATTTTACAGCAGCAGAGACTACTCATCTCCCTGCCAAAGAGCTACTCTGAACTGGTCAACAGAGCATCAAAATTTCAGTAAGGAAGATAGGGTTGTCAGAAAAGACTGTGTCTGACTTCTTCGAACCTCTCTCACCTTCTCTCACCCCCTCTCTTCCTCTCCCTCTCCACTCCCTCACCCTTCCTCCTCCCTCTCCCTCTCTCTCTCCCTCTCCCTCTCCATCTCTCCTTCTCTCTCCCCCCTCTCTCCCCATACCAGGTGCCCTAACCATGTGATAGATGGAGATGATGGCCAAGCGGCCATGCTCTGCCTTCTCTGTGGTCAAATGCTATGCACTAATTCCTACTGCTGTATGCACGACGTGGAGGGAGAGGAGACACAACCGGGGAGGAAACCTCTTCGAATTGGTGGATTCACACACCACTCACAGACGTACGTCTCATAGGACACCAACATGTGATGTTCACATGACGTGCATGGCACCCACATGCTGTACACACACCTTCATACGCTTCTAGTTCAAGAGATTCTTGCTAGCATCTGGTACAAATTTCTGTCCTGTAGGATACACTTTAACAAAAAACATGCCAATAGATCCAATGGTTTGGGTGGTATGAAAACTTGTTAGATAGAAGTTCAAATCATAAGTGGATCCTTTCATGATGTAGCTATCAATAGCTCAAGCTTGTTGGCATTATCAAGCAGTCCTGCAGGATACAGTCATCAATGTATATTAAGCCTTTGTTGCTATATATCCCTTCAGCTGTGGTGATGGACTGGGTGTGGCATTGTGGATCTTGGAGTCCTACGTAGTACTACTGGACGCAACTGACCTTCACCATGTGAAGGGCTGCACACTCACCCCTCCATACTTAGACCAGTACGGGGAATCAGATCCAGGGCTGAGGTAAGGGCCATAATAGGAGGAACCCCTCTAATCAAGATCCTGATATGAAATGCAACACTTGGTTATCCCATTACCACATTTGGGTACTTTCCACCCCCTGAAATCAGGACACTTCCCTAATCAGGACACCTCACCAGGGTTGAATTTTGAAAATGAAGGTGGGATGGGGGGGGGTGGTAGGGGGGCAAAAGGCTAAAGGGGGGTGGGGTAATGCACCCTCCCCCCCCCCCCAAAATGCAACCCTGCTCATTAATCAGGACACTTGCTTCTGTCCTGTCTGGATTATTCACTACATATAACAGATATACATGTATGTGTGCTTAAGAGCATGTGGGCCACATGTACTTTGGTACTATAATTATCCCACTTCTTTCTGTTAACAGGAGAGGCACTCCTCTTATATTGAATGAAGAGAGCTTCCAACAGTTGCAAAAGGTCTGGTTCCAGCACCGCATTCCAGAACGCATTACCCAAGAGATTGAATCCAATCGTAACCTCTTACGAATTGTGTGGTCTCAAATGTAACACTATAACTGCTACCAAAAACTGCTTAGATCGCAATCCAACATGAGACAGACCACACATTGTCATATGTACACGATGTATAATATAGGGATCTTTGTGTATACCTTACTGTGAATGTGAATCTGATGTTGCATTGGAATTGTAGTTGTCTGTAATTACTTTTATAGTGAGTACATAGATTTGGTACAGCAAAGAATTGATAACATACATGATTTGGCCCATCCAGTTAATCTGTAGTGGTAGCAGTGGGTAGAGACGTCAAACTGAAGTGAGGTGGCTCGTTTTTGTTTGAAAATGACTGCTTTGGATGAATTGTGTGAGCAGCTCCCAACTATTCATCCATAGTGCTGCTGATTATGCAGTTGAAAGCAGTATACTCTACAGTAAAACAAGTGTAAATGGGCCTAAAACCACTATCAATTTGTGACCATTTCTTTAAGTGGTTTGCTTTGAAAACACACACAAGAGCATATGCTAAGAAAAACAGCAAACACATCTCAGGTCAACCACTTTTAGCAACCCCAACTCTGCCTTCAGTGTAGTGTAGTGTGGAGGTGGCCATAAATTCACTTCTGTATCAATATAGTCCAGGCTGTGATCAGTGAATCATGTATAGTCTAATTCAGCTGGTTCTCATTACAGTGTATTGTGCACCTGTCAGCTTTAGTGAACTAGTCACAGCAGTGAAAGATGGCACCTGTCCTCCATGGACATACCATCAGAACACCACTTCTCCTTGTCAATGTGGGAGTATTGGACATGGAATCATCCAGTGTAATATTACTAGTGGTGCATTGACCCTGCAAATGTGTACATGTATGACATGTGATCCTCAAACTAATCACAGTGTTGCAGGAAGGTGTGCCTATTCATGTATTACTACCTACCCAAGACCAGTTTATCAACTACCTATGACAAGAGAGAACTTCACAGAGTTAACATGTGGTTGGTGGAAAAGGGAAGGGCCACTCTGCTCAAAGTGTATCAAAGGTCATGGATTTCCACTGTATACATATGACTTGAAGTGTGTCCAATGTACTGACTTCCACATCAAAGAATTGTTTGAGTTTCTTGCAAAGTCTCTAATTCCACCAACTATTCTGTGCATTGTAGCAACAGTGTTCCACTTGAATGTACTGCAGCCTCCCTGGAGTGTGTTTGTGTTAGTGGCACAACTGATATCATCACCTCCTCTAATGCAGAGTACATTAAATTATTGATCTAAAATTACATGTTTTTCTTCAATACTTGTAGCAACCATATATGGTCCATGGAATCTCGATTTCTTTAGAGCACTCTATCATCCCAAATGCATCAGTCCACATATTAATTTCTTACATGCATCCCTTATAGATGGTGCAATTGGTCTATATCCACTAGTGTTAGTGGCTGTTATATACACATTTGTGACACTCCGTGATCGTGGCTGTAAGATAATTGTCCAAATGTGGAAACCTTTTCATTATTTACTGGCACGTTTTCAAAGTAGAATTAACCTGAAGACATCTCTGGTTGACACATTTGCTACACTACTTCTTCTGTCATATGTGAAAATTGGATTTGCTGCCTTCTATGCATTGGCCCCAACTCAACTGTGGAGGCCAGATGGGTCCTATGTGTGGGTTGTGTTGTATTGTACTACAAACTGAGTATTTTGTGTACAGTACTCAAGCTCAGACCTGGAGACTCTAAAAATGTCCTCTGTATATGTTTAAGAAAACAGCCAATTGAGCTAAATAGAACTTTGCAAAAAACAGGAACAAATAGCCCAAAAACTATCCAGTTGCTTTCTGTTGGGAAAAAATACAATAGATTTTAACCCAGAATAGCTCACCCATGTAAGTAAATCTCTTGATCATACCCTTAGCTGTGTAGCCAATAGTATTAGCTGTGTAGTGTGTACTAAGGAGATACATGTGCTTCTGCTGAAAAGATCATTTGGTATTAACTCACAAGAGTTGTAGGCATTATCATGCATCTGTGTGGTCTGATTCTGGTACTGGTTACAGTGTTCTGTGCACCTGTCAGCAGTAATGAACTGGTTGCAGCAGTGGAAGATGGCACATGTCCTCCATGGACGTACCGTCTGAACACCACTTCTCCTTGTCAATGTGGGAGTATTGGACATGGAATCATCCAGTGTAATACTACTAGTGGTACATTGACCCTGCAAATGTGTACATGTATGACATATGATCCTCTAACTAATCACAGTGTGGCAGGAAGGTGTATCTATTCATGTATTACTAACTGGATCCAGACACAGCCAGTTTATCAACTACCTATAATAAGAGAGAACTTCACAGAGTTAACATGTGGTTGGTGGAAAAGAGAAGGGCCACTCTGCTCAAAGTGTATCCAAAGTCATGGATTTCCACTGTATACATATGACTTGAAGTGTGTCCAATGCACTGGCTTTCACATCAAAGAATTGTTTGAGTTTCTTGCAAAGTCACTAATTCCACCAACTCTTCTGTGCATTGTAGCAACAGTGTTCCACTTGAATGTACTGCAGCCTCCCTGGAGTGTGTTTGTGTTAGTGGCACAACTGATATCATCACCTCCTCTAATGCAGGGTTCATTAAACTATTATGATAGATTTTCACGTTTTCCTTTCATATTCGTAGCAACTGTATACGGTCCATGGAATCTCGATTTCTTTAGATCACTCTATCATCCCAAATGCATCAGTCCACATATTAATTTTTTTCATGCATCCCTTATAGATGGTGCAATTGGTCTATATCCACTAGTGTTAGTGGCTGTTCTGTACACATTTGTGACACTCCGTGATCGTGGCTGTAAGATAATTGTCCAAATGTGGAAACCCTTTCATTATTTACTGGCACGTTTTCAAAGTAGAATTAACCTGAAGACATCTCTGGTTGACACATTTGCTACACTACTTCTTCTGTCATATGTGAAAATTGGATATGCTGCCTTCTATGCATTGGCCCCAACTCGACTGTGGAGCCCAGATGGATCCTATGTGTGGGTTGTGTACATTGATCCCTCTTTGCAATACTTTGGTTCATTCCATGCTGGATATGCCATTGTAGCTTTACTTCTCCCATTCACAGTACTGCTTGTACCAGTCATCATTTTATTCCTCTATCCATGCCTATGTTTCCAGAGATGTCTCAATCGTCTTCACCTAAGATCACTAACACTACACACCTTTGTGGATGCTTTTCAAGGTTGTTACAAAGATGGAACTAATGGCACTCGAGACTGTCGCTACTTTGCAGCACTTCAGCTTGTGCTTCGTTTACTTTCTCCTTTGGCATTATTTTCTACAGAGGAATTAATTACATCTGGCATTTTATCATTTGTTGCTTTGGTTTTATACATAACTCTATTTGTAATTACTCAACCATACAAAGATGCTGTGTATAATAGAACAGATATTCCACTGCTAATGGTATTACTTTTTGAACCAGTTACAGTGTATCGTACCATGTTGGTGCATGGTGATTTATCTCGAATTGTTAGTGCATTAGTCTTTTTACCACTATTGTACCTTTTCATCTGGTCAGTTGTCTACATCAAACCTATCATTACTCATTGCAGCTGGTGTAGAAAAGAAACACCAGAAACTTCTCAACTGTTGTCACATGCAGAGGAATGACACTTGCACTTCCATCACCACATTGTGTTACAGCAGCTAGTGTGTGTTTAGTGTATACATGTGTACAGTTACAGTATATACACATTTACTACTCACCTTCTACCACATTGTGTTACAGCAGCTAGTGTGTGTTTAGTGTATACATGTGTACAGTTACAGTAATATCATAATACTATACACATGCAGACTAAATTTACGTTTTCACCTTCTATATGCTATATGCTTGTAACATTTTCATGCAATTTAGCAGTGTGTTGTAAAGCATTAAAAGTGATAGGAATTGTCTTTAACAACCTGTCCATCTGTGTAATCTCTTCTCTTGTGATGTGGCCATGGAAATAACACAGTTCTCTGATTCAGTAGTGAAGTGTTTGGGTTGGCAATGTGCATAGTTTTGGGTTGCCAGATATGGACGGTAACCTCATGAGAATTGTACTACAAGCTGTGAGTATTTTGTGTCACTCAAGTTCAGACCTGGAGATTCCAAAAAATGTCCTCTGTATATGTTTAAGAAACAGCCAATTGAGCTAAATAGAACTTTGCAAAAAACAGGAACAAATAGCCCAAAAACTATCCAGTTGCTTTCTGTTGGGAAAAGGTACAATTGATTATAACCCATAATAGCTCACCCATGTAAGTAAATCTCTTGATCATACCCTTAGCTGCGGACATACCGTCATAATACCACTTCTCTTTGACATGTGCATGACATGACATCCACCAATGTACACACTACTTCATAGTCATCTAGGACAAGAGATTCTTGCTAGCATCTATATCCTGCAGGAGAGCTAATCACACAGTTTAACAAACCAGGTGGGACTCGAACCCACGACCATCAGCTTTCCAGGTGATGCTCTTACCAACTGAGCTACCGAGCCAGGGTGATGTAGCTATCAATAGCTCAAGCTTGTTAGCATTATCAAGCAGTCCTGCAGGATACAGTCATCAATGTATACTCAGCCTATGTTGCTATATATCCCTCCAGCTGTGGTGATGGACTGGGTGTGGCGTTGTGGATCTTGGAGTCCTACGTAGTACTACTGGACACTACTGACCTTCACCATGTGAAGGGCTGCACACTCACCCCTCCATACTTAGACCAGTACGGGGAATCAGATCCAGGGCTGAGGTAAGGGCCATAATAGGAGGAACCCCTCTAATCAAGATCCTGATATGAAACGCAACACTTGGTTAGCTATCTCATTACCACATTTGCATGGGTACTTTCCACCCCTGAAATCAGGACACTTCCCTAATTGGGACACCTCACTAGGGTTGAATTTAGAAAATGAAGGGGGGGGCAAAATGAATGCAGAAAATATACATCAAAACTGAAAATTGGGGGGGGGGGGCAAATGCCACCCTGCAGCCCCCCTGAATGCAACCCTGCTCACTAATGTACATATTACAGATACACATGTACGTGTATGTGTGCTCAAGAGCATAGAGGCTGCTAGCAGTTGTGAAGGAACATATACTTTGGCACTATAAACCACTGCTTTCTGTTACAGGAGAGGTACTCCTCTTATATTGAATGAAGAGAGCTTCCAGCACCGCATTCCAGAATGCATTACCCAAGAGATTGAATCCAACCATAACCTCTTGCGAATTGTGTGGTCTCAAATGTGACACTATAACTGCTACCAAAAACTGTTTAGATCGCAATCCAAACATGAGACAGACCACACATTGTCATATGTACACAATGTATAATATAGGGCTCTTTGTCTATGAATGTGAATCTAATGTTGCATTGAAATTGTAGTTGTCTGTAATTACTTTTATAGTGAGTACATAGATTTGGTACAGCATACCATACATGATTTGGCCCATCCAGTTAATAATCTGTAGTGGTAGCAGTGGGTAGAGACGTCAAACTGAAGTGAGGTGGCTCGTTTTTGTTTGAATTGGGTGCGTTTGGTTCAATATCTTCAAAGTTTTGAGCTCCAACTATTCATCCATATAGTGCTAATTCATGCAGTTGATAAGTTGAATGCAGTATACTCTTCAGTAAGTGGCCATGGACATACACATACATGGGTCCTTCAGGTAAGCCCTCCATAACAGCCTAAAAGCTGATAACAGTTGCATAAACAGGCCTAAAACCACTATATATCAATTTGTGACCATTTCTTTAAGTGGTTTGTTTGAAAACAAGAGCATATATATGCTGAGAAAAACAGCAAACAAATCTCAGGTTAACATTTAGCAACCCCAACTCTGCCTTTAGTGCAGTGTAGTGTGGATTATTCAGGAGGTGGCCAAAAACTCACTTCTGTATCATGTATAGTCTGATTCTGATACAGGTACTGGTTACAGTGTTCTGTGCACCTGTCAGTAGTAGTGAACTGGTCACAGCAGTGGAAGATGGCACTTGTGCTCCATGGACATACCGTCAGAACACCACTTGTCAATGTGGGAGTATTGGACATGGAATCGTCCACTGTAATACTACTAGTGGTACATTGACCCTGCAAATGTGTACATATATGACATATGATCCTCAAACTAATCAGAGTGTTGCAGGACAATGTGTCTACTCATGTATTACTAGCTACCCAAGCCCAGTTTATCAACTATCTATGATAAGAGAGAACTTCACAAATGCAATATGTGGTTGGTGGAAAAGGGAAGGGCCACTCTGCTCAAAGTGTATCCAAGGTCATGGATTTCCACTGTACACGTATAGCTTGAATTGTGTCCAATGTACTGACTTCCACATCAAAGAATTATTATGGTTTCTTACAAAGATACTAATTCCACCAACTATTATGTGCATTGTAGCAACAGTGTTCCACTTGAATGTACTGCAGACTCCCTGGAGTGTGTTTGTGTTAGTGGCACAACTGATATCATCACCCCCTCTATTCCAGTTTCTGGACACACTGCCACATATTCCTTTTAAACTTATGGCAAGTGTATATGATCCATGGAATCTTGATTTCTTTAGAGCACTCTATCATCCCAAATGCATCAGTCCACATATTAATTTCTTACATGCTTCCATCATAGATGGTGCAATTGCTCTGTATCCACTAGTGTTAGTGGCTGTTCTGTACACATTTGTGACACTTCGTGATCGTGGCTGTAAGATAATTGTCCAAATGTGGAAACCTTTTCATTATTTACTGGCACGTTTTCAAAGTAAAATTAACCTGAAGACATCTCTGGTTGACACATTTGCTACACTACTTCTTCTGTCATACATGAAAATTGGATTTGCTGCCTTCTATGTATTGGCCCCAACTCGACTGTGGAGCCCAGATGGGTCCTATGTGTGGGTTGTGTACATTGATCCCTCTTTGAAATACTTTGGTCCATCCCATGCTGGATATGCCATTGTAACTTTACTTCTCTCATTCACAATACTGCTTGTACCAGTCATCATTTTATTCCTCTATCCATGCCTATGTTTCCAGAGATGTCTCAATTGTCTTCACCTCAGATCACTAGCACTTCACACCTTTGTGGATGCTTTTCAAGGTTGTTACAAAGATGGAACTAATGGCACTCGAGACTGTCGCTACTTTGCAGCACTTCAGCTTGTGCTTCGTTTACTTTTTCCTTTGGCATTTTTATTTACAGAAGAAGTAATTATAGCTACCTTTTTATCTTTTGTTGGTTTGGTTTTATATATACTTCTATTTGTACTTACTCAACCATACAAAGATGCAGTGTACAATAAAACAGATATTCCACTGCTAATGGCATTACTTTTTGTACCAGTTACAGTGTATTATAGTATGCTGGTGCATTATGGTTATCCACATCAATTTAAAGGAATTTTCAGTGCATTATCCTTTTTACCACTACTGTATCTTATCATCTGGTCAGTTGTCTACATCAAACCTATCATTACTCATTGCAGCTGGTGTAGAAAAGAAACTACTCAACTGTTGTCACATGCAGAGGAATGACACTTGTACTTCCATCACCACATTGTGTTACAGCAGCTAGTGTGTGTTTAGTGTATACAGTTACAGTAATAGCATAATACTATATACAGATTCAATTTTCACCTTCTATAATAATAATATTATATACTATATGCTTATAATATTTCATGTAATTTAGCAGTGTGTTGTAAAACATTGCAAGTGATGGGAATAGTTATATATGCCTTTCACAACCTGTCCATTATCACCGTCTGTGTGGTCTCTTCTCGTGATGTAACACCGTTCTCTGATTCAGTAGTGTTTGGTGTTTGGGTTGGTAATGTACATACATACAGTTTTGGGTTGCCAGATATGGACGGCAACCTCATGAGAATTGTACTACAAACTGTGAGTATTTTGTGTACAGTACTCGAGCTCAGACCTGGAAACTCCAAAAAATGTCCTCTGTATATGTTTAAGAAAACAGCCAATTGAGCTAAATAGAACTTTGCAAAAAACAGGAACAAATAGCCCAAAAAATATCCAGTTGCTTTCTGTTGGGAAAAAATACAATTGATGATAGCTCACCATGTAAGTAAATCTCTTGATCATGCCCTTAGCTGTGTAGCCAATAGTATTAGCTGTGTAGTGTGTACTAAGGAGATACATGTGCTTCTGCTGAAAAGATCATTTGGTATTAACTCACAAGAGTTGTAGGCATTATCATGTGTCTGTGTGGTCTGATTCTGGTACTGGTTACAGTGTTCTGTGCACCTGTCAGCAGTAATGAACTGGTTGCAGCAGTGGAAAATGGACATACTGTCATAATACCACTTCTCCTTGACATGTGCATGACATACATCAATGTACACACTACTTCATAAGTAATTTAGGACAAGAGATTCTTGCTAGCATCTATGCACAAATATCTATCCTGCAGGAGAGCTAATCCCACAGTTTAACAAACAACATGCCACCATGGTTTGGGTGGTATGAAAACCTGACTAGTAGACAAAAAGGTCCTGGGTTCAAATCATAGCTAGATCCCTTCATAATTAGCCATCAATAGCTTAAGCTTGTTGCCTTTATCAAGCAGTTCTGCAGGACACAGTCATCAATGCCAATGTTGCTATATATATCCCTCCAGCTGTGGTGATGGACTGGGTGTGGCATTGTGGATCTTGGAGTCATGTAGTACTACTGGACGCTACTGACCTTCACCATCTCAAATGTGACACTATAACTGCTACCACAAACTGCTTAGATCTCAATCCAAACATGAGACAGACAACACATTGTCATATGTACACAATGTATAATGTTAAATATTCTTAGTGACCTGGTAAAGATGTATTAAGTTTTGTTGTCAGCATACTCAGGCCCAGATGATCAAGAGGGAATGAGAAAGACAGACTTCCGTCCGGAGTCGAACCCAGGTCTAATGACCAGCAAACCAGCACACCAGACACTGAGCCACGATCACAATGTATAATATAGGGCTCTTTGTGTATACCTTACTGTGAATGTGAATCTAATGTTGCATTGGAATTGTAGTTGTCTGTAATTACCTTTATAGTGAGACTGAGCACATAGATTTAGTACATGATTTGGCCCTTCCATATAGTGGTAGCTGTGTGAGTAGGGACATCTGTCATACTGAAGTGAAGCAGCTTGTTTTTGTTTGAAATGACTGCTTTGGGTGAGTTGTATTCAATATCTTCAAAGTCTTGAGCTCCAAGTATTCATCTATAGTAGTGCTGATTCATGCAGTTAATAAGTTGAATGCAGTATACTCTATACATACAGTATGTGGACATACATGTACGTGGGTCCTGCAGGTAAGTCCTCCATAATGGCCTAAAAGTTGAGAGTTGCATAAACTATAGGTGGCCTATGAATAATTTGTTTGAAAACAAGAGTATATGCTGAAAAAAACAGCAAACAAATCTGAGGTTAACATTAGTAACACCAACACTCCCTTCAGTGCAGTGTAGCGTGGATTATTCAGGAGATAGCCAAAGAATTCACTTCTGTACCGATATAGTCCAGGCTGTGATCAGGGTATCATGTATAGTCTGATTCTGATACTGGTTCTTGTTACAGTGTTCTGTGCACCTGTCAATAGTAGTGAACTGGTTGCAGCAGTGGAAGATGGCACTTGTCCTCCGTGGACATACTATCAGAACACCACTTCTCCTTGTCAATGTGGGAGTATTGGACATGGAATCATCCAGTGTAATATTACTAGTGGTACATTGACCCTGCAAATGTGTACATGTATGACATGTGATCCTCAAACTAATCACAGTGTTGCAGGACAATGTGTCTACTCATGTATTACTAGCTACCCAAGACCAGTTTATCAACTACCTATGACAAGAGAGAACTTCACAGAGTTAACATGTCATTGGTGGAAAAGGGAAGGGCCACTCTGCTCAAAGTGTATCCAAGGTCATGGATTTCCACTGTATACATATGACTTGAAGTGTGTCCAATGTACTGGCTTCCACATCAAAGAATTGTTTGAGTTTCTTGCAAAGTCACTAATTCCACCAACTATTCTGTGCATTGTAGCAACAGTGTTCCACTTGAATGTACTGCAGCCTCCCTGGAGTATGTTTGTGTTAGGGGCACAACTGATATCATCACCTCCTGTATTGCAGGGTTCAAATTACCATAATATATTTTCACAATTTCTTTCAATACTCGTAGCAACCATATATGGTCCATGGAATCTCGATTTCTTTAGAGCACTCTATCATCCCAAATGCATCAGTCCACGTATTAATTTCTTACATGCATCCCTTATAGATGGTGCAATTGCTCTGTATCCACTAGTGTTAGTGGCTGTTATGTACACATTTGTGACACTCCGTGATCGTGGCTGTAAGATAATTGTCCAAATGTGGAAACCTTTTCATTATTTACTGGCACGTTTTCAAAGTAGAATTAACCTGAAGACATCTCTGGTTGACGCATTTGCTACACTACTTCTTCTGTCATATGTGAAAATTGGATATGCTGCCTTCTATGTATTGGCCCCAACTCGACTGTGGAGCCCAGATGGGTCCTATGTGTGGGTTGTGTACATTGATCCCTCTTTGAAATACTTTGGTCCATCCCATGCTGGATATGCCATTGTAACTTTACTTATCTCGTTCACAGTACTGCTTGTACCAGTCATCATTTTATTCCTCTATCCATGTTTATGTTTCCAGAGATGTCTCAATCGTCTTCACCTCAGATCACTACCACTACACACCTTTGTGGATGCTTTTCAAGGTTATTACAAGGATGGAACTAATGGCACTCGAGACTGTCGCTACTTTGCAGCACTTCAGCTTGTGCTTCGCTTACTTTTTCCTTTGGCATTTTTTTTTACAGATCAATTAATTATATCTGCCTTTTTATCATTTGTTGCTTTGGTTTTATATATAGCTATATTTGTAATTGCTCAACCATACAAAGATGCAGTGTATAATAAAACAGATATTCCACTGCTAATGGCATTACTTTTTGCACCTGTTACATTTTACTTTAGCATGCTATATTGGATAGATCACCCAACTTCACTTTCAGATTCAAAAGGAATTTTTGTTCTAATAGTATTATTATTTCTTGTGCCACTACTGTACCCTATCATCTGGTCAGTTGTCTACATCAAATCTATCATTACTCATTGCAGCTGGTGTAGAAGAGAAACACCAGAAACTTCTCAACTGTTGGTACATGCAGAAGAATGACACTTGGACTTTCAGCACTAGATTAGAGCTAGTGTGTGTTTAGTGTATGCATGTGTCATGGTGCATACACACATTCACTTTTCACTTTCTATGTAAACAAGTAACACTGTAACTGCTACTACAAGATCTCAATCCAAGTTGTGTTCTACATGAGACATGCCACACATTGTCGTGTTATGTAAAGTGTAAAAAACATTTCATTAAAATGTTAAGGGATGTAGGGATGGTAGTGCCAAAAATTAAAGGAACAAGATTGTAATAACCTGAGTGGTGCACAGTGAACAACTGATTCTGATTATGATATGACCATACACATCTTACATGTATAGTTTAGAGTTCATGCTACCACAAAGATGAATTACAACTCCATGGATGTACCGTCATAATACCACTTCTCCTTGACATGTGCATGACATGACATCCACTAATGTACACACTACTTCATAGTCATCTAGGACAAGAGATTCTTGCTAGCAGCTATATTCTGCAGGAGAGCTAATCGCATAGTTTAACAAACAACATGCCACCATAGATCGAATGGTTTGGGTGGTATGAAAACCTGACTAATAGACTAAAGGTCCAAATCATAGCTGGATCCTTTCATGAACGATCGCTTCAAGGGATGCTGAGAAAGGCAAGGCAAAAACAACACAACAGAAAGACAAAGCAACACAACACAACTCGCCCGAGATGGTCATTTTTCAAAGAAAAATTGGCTGCCTCAGGTGGGACTCGAACCCACGACCATCAGCTTTCCAGGTGATGCTCTTACCAACTGAGCTACCGAGCCAGGGTGACATATACTTTGGCACTATAAACCACTGCTTTCTGTTACAGGAGAGGTACTCCTCTTATATTGAATGAAGAGAGCTTCCAGCACCGCATTCCAGAACGCATTAGCCAAGAGATTGAATCCAACCATAACCTCTTGCGAATTGTGTGGTCTCAAATGTGACACTATAACTGCTACCAAAAACTGCTTAGATCGCAATCCAAACATGAGACAGACCACACATTGTCATATGTACACAATGTATAATATAGGGATCTTTGTGTATACCTTACTGTGAATGTGAATCTAATGTTGCATTGGAATTGTAGTTGTCTGTAATTACTTTTATAGTGAGTACATAGATTTGGTACAGCATACCATACATGATTTGGCCCATCCAGTTAATAATCTGTAGTGGTAGCAGTGGGTAGAGACATCTGTCAACTAAAGTGAGGTGGCTCGTTTTTGTTTGAATTGGGTGCGTTTGGTTCAATATCTTCAAAGTTTTGAGCTCCAACTATTCATCCATATAGTGCTAATTCATGCAGTTGATAAGTTGAATGCAGTATACTCTTCAGTAAGTGGCCATGGACATACACATACATGGGTCCTTCAGGTAAGCCCTCCATAACAGCCTAAAAGCTGATAACAGTTGCATAAATAGGCCTAAAACCACTATATATCAATTTGTGACCATTTCTTTAAGTGGTTTGTTTGAAAACAAGAGCATATATATGCTGAGAAAAACAGCAAACAAATCTCAGGTTAACATTTAGCAACCCCAACTCTGCCTTCAGTGCAGTGTAGTGTGGATTATTCAGGAGGTGGCCAATAACTCACTTCTGTACCGATATAGTCCAGGCTGTGATCAGGGTATCATGTATAGTCTGATTCTGATACTGGTTCTTGTTACAGTGTTCTGTGCACCTGTCAGCAGTAGTGAACTGGTCACAGCAGTGGAAGATGGCACTTGTGCTCCATGGACATACCGTCAGAACACCACTTGTCAATGTGGGAGTATTGGACATGGAATCATCCAGTGTAATACTACTAGTGGTACATTGACCCTGCAAATGTGTACATATATGACGTATGATCCTCAAACTAATCACAGTGTTGCAGGACAATGTGTCTACTCATGTATTACTAGCTACCCAAGCCCAGTTTATCAACTATCTATGATAAGAGAGAACTTCACAAATGCAATATGTGGTTTGTGGAAAAGAGATGGGCCACTCTGCTCAAAGTGTATCCAAGGTCATGGATTTCCACTGTACACGTATAGCTTGAATTGTGTCCAATGTACTGACTTCCACATCAAAGAATTATTATGGTTTCTTACAAAGATACTAATTCCACCAACTATTATGTGCATTGTAGCAACAGTGTTCCACTTGAATGTACTGCAGCCTCCCTGGAGTGTGTTTGTGTTAGCGGCACAACTGATATCATCACCTCCTCTATTCCAGTTTCTGGACACACTGCCACATATTCCTTTTAAACTCATGGCAAGTGTATATGATCCATGGAATCTCGATTTCTTTAGAGCACTCTATCATCCCAAATGCATCAGTCCACATATTAATTTCTTACATGCTTCCCTTATAGATGGTGCAATTGCTCTGTATCCGCTAGTGTTAGTGGCTGTTCTGTACACATTTGTGACACTTCGCGATCGTGGCTGTAAGATAATTGTCCAAATGTGGAAACCTTTTCATTATTTACTGGCACGTTTTCAAAGTAGAATTAACCTGAAGATTGACGCATTTGCTACACTACTTCTTCTGTCATATGTGAAAATTGGATATGCTGCCTTCTATGTATTGGCCCCAACTCGACTGTGGAGCCCAGATGGGTCCTATGTGTGGGTTGTGTACATTGATCCCTCTTTGAAATACTTTGGTCCATCCCATGCTGGATATGCCATTGTAACTTTACTTCTCTCATTCACAGTACTGCTTGTACCAGTCATCATTTTATTCCTCTATCCATGCCTATGTTTCCAGAGATGTCTTAATCGTCTTCACCTCAGATCACTAACACTTCACACCTTTGTGGATGCTTTTCAAGGTTGTTACAAAGATGGAACTAATGGCACTCGAGACTGTCGCTACTTTGCAGCACTTCAGCTTGTGCTTCGCTTACTTTTTCCTTTGGTATTTTCATTTACAAAAGATGTAATTACATCTGCCTTTTTATCATTTGTTGCTTTGGTTTTATACATAACTCTATTTGTAATTGCTCAACCATACAAATATGCAGTGTATAATAGAACAGATATTCCACTGCTAATGGCATTACTTTTTGCACCTGTTACATTATACTTTAGCATGCTATATTGGATAGATCACCCAACTTCATTTTCGGATTCAAAAGGAATTTTTGCTCTAATAGTATTCTTATTTCTTGTGCCACTACTGTACCCTATCATCTGGTCAGTTGTCTACATCAAACCTATCATTACTCATTGCAGCTGGTGTAGAAAAGAAACACCAGAAACTTCTCAACTGTTGGCACATGCAGAGGAATGACACTTGCACTTTCAGCACTAGATTAGAGCTAGTGTGTGTTTAGTGTATGCATGTGTAATGGTGCATACACACATTCACTTTTCACTTTCTATGTAAATATTCTATGCATTGTAAATTATCAGTTTGTTGAAAGGATGGGAATGTATTTGCAAAAGGTCTGGTTCCAGCACTGAATTTTGGAACACATTACCCAGGAGCCATTGTAACCTCATATGAATATGTGGTCTCAAATGTAACACTATAACTGCTACTACAAGATCTCAATCCAAGTTGTGTTCTTCATGAGACAGGCCACACATTGTCGTGTTATGTAAAGTGTAAAAAACATTTCATTAAAATGTTAAGGGATGTAGGGATGGTAGTGCCAAAAATTAAAGGAACAAGATTGTAATAACCTGAGTGGTGCACAGTGAACAACTGATTATGATATGACCATACAACACATCTTACAGTTTGGAGTTCAGAGTTCATACTACCACAAAGATGAATTACAATTCATGTATGCAGACAAGAGATAATTCCATGCAACAATAACAACATGCGTGACCCCACGAAATAAAACGTAGAGAGGGGTTACGCATGTTATTGTTGCATGCAATTATCCCTTAATAATCTGTAGGGGTAGCTCTATGGATAGGGACATCTGTCAAACTGAAAAAATATACTGAGTGGAATGGCCCATTTATCTTTGAACATGATTGTTTTGGGTGAGTCGTGTTCAAATTGCCTTGAGGTCCAACTATTCATGCACAGGTAGCATTCATGAATTTAAGTTGAATGTATTATACTGTACAAGAATTAGTATGTGGACATACATGTACATGCATCTTTCAGCCATAACTGCCTAAAAGATGATAAGAGTTGTGTAAACAAGTTTCAAAGTAAATGATCTAAAACCACAATAAATTTGTGACCATTTCTTTAAGTGGTTTGTTTGAAAACAAGAGCATATGCTGAGAAAAACAGCAAACAAATCTCAGGTTAACATTTAGCAACCCCAACTCTGCCTTCAGTGTAGTGTAGTTTGGAGGTGGCCAAAGAATTCACTTCTGTATCAATATAGTCCAGGCCGTGATCAGGGTACCATGTATAGTCTGATTCTGATACAGGTACTTGTTACAGTGTTCTGTGCACCTGTCAGTAGTAGTGAACTAGTTGGAGCAGTGGAAGATGACACCTGTCCTCCATGGACATACTATCAGAACGCCACTTGTCAATGTGGAAGTATTGGACATGGAATCATCCAGTGTAATACTACTAGTGGTACATTGACCCTGCAAATGTGCACATGTATGACATATGATCCTCTAACTAATCACAGTGTTGCAGGAAGGTGTGCCTATTCCTGTATTACTCACTTCTCACAGCTAGTGTATCACCTACCTATGATAAGAGAGAACTTCACAGAGTTAACATGTGGTGGGTGGAAAAGAGAAGGGCCACTCTGCTCAAAGTGTATCCAAGGTCATGGATTTCCACTGTATACATATGACTTGAAGTGTGTCCAATGTACTGGCTTCCACATCAAAGAATTGTTTGAGTTTTTTGCAAAGTCTCTAATTCCACCAACTATTCTGTGCATTGTAGCAACAGTGTTCCACTTGAATGTACTGCAGCCTCCCTGGAGTGTGTTTGTGTTAGTGGCACAACTGATATCATCACCTCCTCTATTGAAGGGTTCATTCAATTATTATGCTAAATTTACACATTTACCTTCAATATTCATAGCAACTGTATATGGTCCATGGAATCTCGATTTCTTTAGAGCACTCTATCATCCCAAATGCATCAGTCCATATATTAATCCCTTACATGTATCCATCATAGATGGTGCAATTGGTCTATATCCACTAGTGTTAGTGGCTATTCTGTACACATTTGTGACACTTCGTGATCGTGGCTGTAAGATAATTATCCAAATGTGGAAACCTTTTCATTATTTACTGGCATGTTTTCACAGTAAAATTAACCTGAAGACATCTCTGGTTGACACATTTGCTACACTACTTCTTCTGTCATATATGAAAATTGGATATGCTGCTATTCATGTATTGGCCCCGACTCGACTGTGGAGCCCAGATGGGTCCTATGTGTGGGTTGCGTACATTGATCCCTCTTTGCAATACTTTGGTCCATCCCATGCTGGATATGCCATTGTAACTTTACTTCTCTCATTCACAGTACTGCTTGTACCAGTCATCATTTTATTCCTCTATCCATGCCTATGTTTCCAGAGAGGTCTCAATCGTCTTCACCTCAGATCACTAACACTTCACACCTTTGTGGATGCTTTTCAAGGTTGTTACAAAGATGGAACTAATGGCACTCGAGACTGTCGCTACTTTGCAGCACTTCAGCTTGTGCTTCGCTTACTTTTTCCTTTGGCATTTTCATTTACAGAGGAATTAATTACATCTGCCTTTTTATCATTTCTTGTTTTGATTTTATATATAATTCTATTTGTAATTACTCAACCATACAAATATGCAGTGTATAATAAAACAGATATTCCACTGCTAATGGCATTACTTTTTGTACCTGTTACAATTTATTATACCATGCTGGTGCATTATGGTTATTTACATCGATTTAAAGGAATTTTCAGTGCATTCTTCTTTTTACCACTACTGTACCTTATCATCTGGTCAGTTGTCTACATCAAACCTATCATTACTCATTGCAGCTGGTGTAGAAAAGAAACACCAGAAACTTCTCAACTGTTGGCACATGCAGAGCAATGACACTTGCAGGTTCAGCACCACATTGTGTTACAGCAGCTAGTGTGTGTTTAGTGTATACATGTGTACAGTTACAATATATGCACATTTACTACTCACCTTCAATGCAAATGCCATGTATAGTTGCTGTTTTTATACTCTGTCACATTTATACAAGTAAATAAAAAATTTAGGAAATTTGAAGTGTAATATAGGAATTGCATAAAAATGAACAGAGACAAGATTGGGACACAGACATGCTATGTACATCAACATACCTTGTAGTACATTGATGTATATAGCATGTCTGTGTCCCAATCTTGTCTCTGTTCATTTTTATGCAATTCCTATATTACACTTCAAATTTCCTAAATTTTTTATTTACTTGTCTCTTGTCATTTTTTTACTATTGTAAGCAATAATTCTCCCTAGCATGTGCTCTCCATATCCATAAACATCTGACCAAGTATTGAGCTACTGTATAAATGCGTGATTAGTACTGAGGGCGTGGTTTGGTTGCAAGAAACAGCTGCGTTCACCTTTGGTCTATAAGCAAACCTGCTAGCAACGCACTATCAGTCACCAGCGCTTTGGCTTGGTGGTACATAGTATCGTGGTAGAATAGCGTGCCGTTTCTCCAGCTGCAGCAGACGGTATATAAGCATAGATACTATATGGTATCTACGATATAAGCTTACCGAGGTATATACATACGTAGAGGCAGAGGCAACACACTGTACGCGTGTGCAGTGTTCTGACGGTGAGAATAGCACAAGAATCGTCAACACATCCCTGTTTTGCTAAGTGCTAGTTGCTATACAAATCGTCAACACGTTCTCTATCAGCCAGTTCACTCCGTGCCTAGTTGTTACGCGCTAGTTGCTAAGCTTTTGCGCATGCGCGGCTGGTGTGAATGACGTCATTAATGAGTCTTGTCTCATTACGTAATCGTTTTATTGTATGACGCAAGCTAACTATATACGTAAAACGTATGTATATACTATGCACGTACATTCAAAATGAATTACGTAATCGCTATATACCTATGTACATGTATTGCATTGAGAGGAGTGTTAACATCATTATTACAAGAATCACAAGGGTTAATAACATATGCTTCTGTCATGTTGCTATTAGTGATGATATCTCTACACATGCTAACTATCAGGTTGATGGTTACCATGGTTGCTGAGTTTTGCTCATTAGTTATCCTCATTCATAATACATTGCTGGGAGAGATAACGATCAGTAGTACATGAACTACAAGGGTTAACGACAAAATTATGCCTCTATTCCCCAGTACGTAATGATACATTTTCACATGCAAAGATTCAATTTCATTGATTTTATGGTTATTGAGTTACGCTTCTTCAAGAAGAAGAAGAATAATAATAAGAAGATGAAGAACATGGCAAAAATGTGAAAAGCACTTTTTGAGATATTACGCTTATCTTACATCACAGATCAACTATTTTTTGTTTCATGGTTATTTTTCACATATTCTTCACCTTGATATCATTAAAAGTGAAATCAACTTCAAATTGAAAGTTAAAATGAACAAAATGCTTATATATGGTTTTCAATGGGAATAGACCATAGCAATCCCTATATACACAGTACTACCGTACTGTGTGATTGTGGTTGTAAATTAGGAGTTTGTTGTAAAACCTCTTGGAATTTGTCATGCCACGATAACAACTTGCCCAATATCACTGCCTAGCAACAGTAGTGTGTGTTTAGGGAACAGTACTAGTCAAAGAGCTGAATAGAGCTTTGCACAAACAGGAACAAAAAGCC
The DNA here is from genome assembly GCA_963970385.1 of Theonella swinhoei. Lineage (NCBI taxonomy): Eukaryota > Metazoa > Porifera > Demospongiae > Tetractinellida > Theonellidae > Theonella > Theonella swinhoei. Next base: position 3,982,651 of record OZ019960.1, on the reverse strand, counting down.
TGAATATTATCCATTAGTAGTAGCTTGCCTTCTGTTGGGAAAAGAAGGTTGTTTTTAAAGCAAGTGTACAACTGAAAATAGCTAGTGTAAGTAAATTTCTTCATCACATCCTTAGCTGTGTACTCATAGTCAGTAATAGAGCTGAATAGAGCTTCAGTAATAGAGTGAGTGTGTACTTAGGAGGTACATGTGCTTGTTGATGAAGTGAGACTCAATCAGTCGATATTAAGTCACAAGAGTTGGAGGCATCATCATGCGTCTGTGTGGTCTGATTTTGGTACTGGTTATAGTGTTCTGCGCACCTGTCAGCAGTAGTGAACTAGTCACAGCAGTGGAAGATGACACCTGTCCTCCATGGACATACTATCGAAATGCCACTTGTCAATGTGGAAGTATTGTACAGGGAATCATCCAGTGTAATATTACTAGTGGTACATTGACCCTGCAAATGTGTACATGTATGACATATGATCCTCTAAATAACCACAGTGTTGCAGGAAGGTGTGTCTATTCCTGCATTAATCACTTCTCACAGCCAGTTTATCAACTACCTATGATAAGAGAGAACTTCACAGAGTTAACATGTGGTGGGTGGAAAAGAGATGGGCCACTCTGCTCAAAGTGTATCCAAGGTCATGGATTTCCACTGTATACATATGACTTGAAGTGTGTCCAATGTACTGATTTCCACATCAAAGAATTGTTTGAGTTTTTTGCAAAGTCCCTAATTCCACCAACTATTCTGTGCATTGTAGCAACAGTGTTCCACTTGAATGTACTGCAGCCTCCCTGGAGTGTGTTTGTGTTAGGGGCACAACTGATATCGTCACCTCCTATATTGCAGATATTTTCACGTTTTCCTTCAATACTTGTAGCAACTATATATGGTCCTTGGAATCTTGATTTCTTTAGAGCACTCTATCATCCCAAATGCATCAGTCCACATATTACCTTCTTACATGCATCCCTTATAGATGGTGCAATTGGTTTGTATCCACTAGTGTTAGTGGCTGTTCTGTACACATTTGTGACACTTCGTGATCGTGGCTGTAAGATAATTGTCCAAATGTGGAAACCTTTTCATTATTTACTGGCACGTTTTCAAAGTAAAATTAACCTGAAGACATCTCTGGTTGACACATTTGCTACACTACTTCTTCTGTCATACATGAAAATTGGATTTGCTGCCTTCTATGTATTGACCTCAACTCAACTGTGGAGCCCAGATGGGTCCTATGTGTGGGTTGTGTACATTGATCCCTCTTTGAAATACTTTGGTTCATTCCATGCTGTATATGCCATTGTAACTTTACTTCTCTCATTCACAGTACTGCTTGTACCAGTCATCATTTTATTCCTCTATCCATGCCTATGTTTCCAGAGATGTCTCAATTGTCTTCGCCTCAGGTCACTAACACTTCACACCTTTGTGGATGCTTTTCAAGGTTGTTACAAAGATGGAACTAATGGCACTCGAGACTGTCGCTACTTTGCAGCACTTCAGCTTGTGCTTCGCTTACTTTTTACTTTTACATTTTTTTCTACAGATGAATTAATTATGTCTACCTTCTTATCATTTGTTGCTTTGGTTTTATACATAACTCTATTTGTAATTACTCAACCATACAAAGATGCAGTGTACAATAAAACAGATATTCCACTGCTAATGGCATTACTTTTTGCACCCGTAGCACTTTATGTTGACATTATATGTCAGAAAAGTTTATTTTCACATCCAAAAGGAATTTATTCTGCGATAATATCCCTTATACCACTGCTCTACCCCATCATCTGGTCAGTTGTCTACATCAAACCTATCATTACTCATTGCAGCTGGTGTAGAAAAGGAACACTAGAAACTTCTCAACTGTTGTCACATGCAGAGGAATGACACTTGCACTTTCATCACCATATTGTGTTATAACAGCTAGTATGTATTTAATGTAAAGTGTAAAAAAACATTTCATTAAAATGTTGAAGGATGTAGGGATGGTAGTGCCAAAAATTAAGGAAAGAAGATTGTAATGACTGGAGTGGTGCACAGTGAACAACTGATAATGATATGACCATGCACAACTTATGAATGCAGGAAATGATGAAAAGCCACGTGGAAATTATGCATGCACAACAATGGCAGAGTTACAACATAACATTATATAGTTTGTAGTTCAGAGTTCACGCAAAGATGAATTGCAATTCATGTATGAGACAAGGAATAATTGCATGCAACAATCATAATCCCTCCCTACATTTTATTCCGGGCCTTAACTTGCATGTTAATTATTGCATGCTTATTGTTGCATACTATCATCCTCTGCCTTTGCTTGCATGCTGCACCTTGTTTCTATGCTTCAATCCCTACATCCTTAAACATTTTACTGAAAATGGTTTTACTCTATAAGTGATGGAACTAGTGATGTGATGCATGAGAACAACTTGTCCATTATCACTCCCTAGAAGCAGTAGTTTCTTCTCTTGTAGTGTGTGATCATGAAAACAACCTTTCACTTTCCTGATTCTTGGGGTTTTAGTGAAGTGTCCTAACTTGCCCAGGTGGTAGGGTCCAAATGTGAATTGTGTAGTGTAACACTGCTACAGTACTACAAACTGGGAACATTTTGTGTACAGTTTACTCAATTTCATACCTCAAGACTCAAAGATAAACAAAAATGCATTATGTATGCCTAAAGTAACTCCTCTGTATTTGTTAAGCAAATAGCCAAACAGCTGAATAGAGCTTTGGATAAACAGGAACAAATTGAAAACTATCCATTTGTAGTAGTTTGCCTTCTGTTGGTTGTTTTTAAAACAAGTGTACAACTGTCCTTAGCCTGTGTACTGATAGAGAGAGAAGTGTGTACTTAGGAAATACATGTGCTTGAACATGTGCTGAAGTGAGATTCAATCAGTCGGTATTAACTCAGAATAGTTGGAGGCATTGTCATGACACACTTCAAGTCATATGCATAATAGTGGAAATCCATGACCTTGGATACACTTTGAGCAGAGTGGCCCATCTCTTTTCCACAAACCACATGTTAACTCTGTGAAGTTCTCTCTTATCATAGGTAGTTGATAAACTGGCCTTGGGTACATGAGTAGATACATCTTCCTGCAACACTGTGATTAGTTTGAGGATCATATGTCATACATGTACACATTTGCAGTGTCAATGTACCACTAGTAATATTAGACTGGATGATTCCATGTCCAATACTCCCACATTGGCAAGGAGATACGTGGGCTCTGCTGAAAAGATCATTTGGTATCAACTCTTAGGCATTATCATGTAACACTACACACTTTTGTGGATGCTTTTCAAGGTTGTTACAAAGATGGAACTAATGGCACTCGAGACTGTCACTACCTTGCACTTTTTCCTTTAGCATTTTCATTTATAGAAGAATTAATTATGTCTACCTTCTTATCATTTATTGCTTCAGTTTTATACATAACTCTATTTGTAATTGCTCAACCATACAAAGATACAGTGTACAATAAAAGAGATATTCCACTGCTAATGGCATTACTTTTTGGACCCGTAGCACTTTATGTTGACATTATATGTCTGAAAAAATTATCTTCAGATCTAAAGGGATTTATTCTGCAATAATATCTCTTGTGCCACTGCTGTACACTATCATCTGGTCAGTTGTCTACATCAAACCTATCATCACTTGTTGCAGCTGGTGTAGAAAAGGAACACTAGAAACTTCTCAACTGTTGTCACATGCAGAGCATGACACTTGCACTTGCAAAATGTCTCATATACATATGCGTTTTTATACTCTGTCACATTGATATTGTAGTCGTTAATTAGCATTTGTTTACTATATAGCTGTTTATTGTAGTCATGCCATGAGAACAACTTGTCTATTATCACTACTTAGCAGCAGTAGTTTAGGGAACAGCCAAAGGGCTGGTTGAAATAGAGCTTTGCATAAACAGGAAGAAGAAGCCTGAAAAATATCCAGTTGTGCTTTCTGTTGGGAAAAGAAGGTTGTTTTTAAAACAAGTGTACAACTGAAAATAAGTATAGTTAATCTCTTGATCACATCCTTAGCTGTGTACTCAGAGTCAGTACTAATAGAGTGAGTGTGTATTTAGCAGGGGAGTAGGAATGGGGAAGACAGACTCTGGCATGGAGTGCTATTATACAAGTGTAAAAACATTTTCACTAAAATGGTTGAAGGATGTAGGGATTGAAGTGCCAAAAAGTATAGAAACAAGGTCAAAGTGCAGTATATATACAGACAAAGGCAGGGGATGATAGCATGCAACAATCATAACATGTGTAACCCCTTTTAGTATTTACAGATGTAGGGATATGGGGTTATGCATCGCTTTGTGGGTTACGCATGTTGTTATTGTTGCATGCAATTATCCCTTGTCTGCATACAGTCGGTAGACCATCTGCCTAGAGTACAGAATGTCATGGTTCGAGTCCCACTGAGGCAGCTCTGTCATGGATGAGTTGCATTGTGTGGTCTGATTCTTTGTATGGTCTGGTGGTCAAGAATTCCTGGAAATATTTGAAATAAAACGAAATAAAATGTAGGGAGGGGTTACGCATGTTGTTATTGTTGCATGCAATTATCCCTTGTCTGCATACATGAATTATTCATTTTGTGGTAGTGTGAACTTTGAACTCCGAACCATTTCCTGCATACATAAGTTGTGTATGGTCATATCATAAACTGTGCGCCACTCGGGTTATTACAATCTTGTTTCCTTAATTTTTGGCACTACCATCCCTACATCCTTTACCATTTTAAAGAAATGTTTTTACACTTGTGTAAGTAAATCTGATCACATCATTAGCCTGTGTACTGATAGTAAGTAATAGAGTAAGTGTGTAGGGATGGGTTTGCAACAATCATAACATGCATAACCCCATACACCTCCTCATACAAGTCATCCTCATCAGATTTCTAAAATCTTTGAGGAATCTGAAATTAGAAGTGATGGGAATTGTCTTCACAACCTGTCCATTATTACTGTCTGTGTAGTCTCTTCTCCTGCAGTTGTGACCATGGAAATAACACAGTTCTCTGATTCTTAGGACAGAAGTAGTGAAGTGTTTGGGTTGGCAATGTACATGCACACACAATGTTTTGGGTGGCCAGATATGCTGTGTTTGGGATGGTAACTTCATGTGAATTGTGTACAACTGCTATATACTACAAACTGTAAGTATTTTGTGTACAGTACATGAGCTCACATCTGGAGACTCCAAAGAAACTAGAAAGTATTATGTAATCCAATGAACGAAAGTAAATCCTCTGTATATGTTTACGAAACAACCAATTGAGCTTTCAAAACATGAACAAATGGCCCAGAAAATATCCAGTTGTAGTGGCTTGCCTTCTGTTGGGAAAAAAAATTGTTTTTTTTTTAAAACAAGTACAATTGATAATAACCCATGATAGCTCACCCATGTAAGTTAATCTCCTTTGATCATACCCTTAGCTGTGTAGTCAATATTATTAGCTGTGTAGGGTGTACTAAGGAGATACGTGCGCTTCTGCTGAAAAGATCATTTGGTATTAATTCACAAGTGTTGTATCATGTGTCTGTGTGGTCTGATTCTGGTACTGGTTACAGTGTTTTGTGCAGCTGTAAGCAGTAGTGAACTAGTCACAGCAGTGGAAGATAGTACTAGATCACTAACACTTGACACCATTGTGGATGCATTTCAAGGTTGTTACAAAGATGGAACTAATGGCATTCGAGACTGTCGCTACTTTACAGCACTTCAGATTGTGCTTCGCTTACTTTTTCCTTTGGCATTTTTTCTACAGATGAATTAATTATGTCTACCTTCTTATCATTTATTGCTTTGGTTTTATACAACCATACAAAGATGCAGTGTATGATATTCCACTGCTAATGGCATTACTTTTTGGACCCGTCGCACTTTATGTTGACATTATATGTCAGAAAAGTTTATTTTCAGATCCAAAAGGAATATTTCCTGTGATATATAATATATCTTGTGCCACTGCTCTACCCCACCATCTGGTTAGTTGTCTACATCAAACCTATCATTACTCATTGCAGCTGGTGTAGGAAAGAAACGCCAGAAACTTCTCAACTGTTGTCACATGCAGAGCAATGACACTTGCACTTCCATCACCACATTGTGTAACAACAGCAGCTAGTGTATGTTTAGTGTATACATGTGTACAGTTACAGTATATACACATTTACTACTCACCTTCTATGCAAATGTCATGTATATTTATACTCTGTCACATTTATATTGTGGTTGTAAATTAGCAGCTTGTTGTAAAACCTTTTGGAATTAGTCATGCCATGAGAACAACTTGCCATTATCACTGCCTAGTAGTTGGCTTTCTGTTGGGAAAAGAAGGTTATTCTTAAAGCAAGTGTACAACAGAAATTAGCTAGTGTAAGTAAATCTCTTCATCACATCCTTAGCTGTGTACTCATAGTCAGTAATAGAGATGAATAGAGCTTCAGTAATAGAGTGAGTGTGTACTTAGGAGGTACATGTGCCTGTTGATGAAGTGAGACTCAATCAGTCGATATTAAGTCACAAGAGTTGGAGGCATCATCATGCGTCTGTGTGGTCTGATTTTGGTACTGGTTACAGTGTTCTGTGCACCTGTCAGCAGTAGTGAACTAGTGGAAGCAGTGGAAGATGGTACCTGTCCTCCATGGACATACCGTCAGAACACCACTTCTCCTTGTCAATGTGGGAGTATTGGAAATGGAATCATCCAGTGTAATATTACTAGTGGTATATTGACCCTGCAAATGTGTACATGTATGACATATGATCCTCTAACTAATCACAGTGTGGCAGGAGGGTGTGCCTATTCCTGTATTGCTCACTTCTCACAGCCAGTTTATCAACTACGTATGATGAGAGAGAATTTAACAGGGTTAACATGTGGTCGGTGGGAAAGGGAAGGGCCACTCTGCTCAAAGTGTATCCAAGGTCATGGATTTCCACTGTATACATATAACTTGAAGTGTGTCCAATGTACTGGCTTCCACATCAAAAAATTGTTTGAGTTTCTTGCAAAGTCCTTAATTCCACCAACTATTTTGTGCATTGTAGCAACAGTGTTCCACTTGAATGTACTGCAGCCTCCCTGGAGTATGTTTGTGTTAGGGGCACAACTGATATCATCACCTCCTGTATTGCAGGGTTCATTAAATTATGATAATACATTTTCATCAATACTCGTAGCAACCATATATGGTCCATGGAATCTTGATTTCTTTAGAGCACTCTATCATCCCAAATGCATCAGTCCACATGTTAATTTATTACATGCTTCCCTTATAGATGGTGCAATTGGTCTATATCCACTAATGTTAGTGGCTGTTATGTACACATTTGTGACACTTCGTGATCGTGGCTGTAAGATAATTGTCCAAATGTGGAAACCATTTCATTATTTACTGGCACGTTTTCAAAGTAAAATTAACCTGAAAACATCTCTAGTTGACACATTTGCTACACTACTTCTTCTGTCATACATGAAAATTGGATATGCTGCCTTCTATGTATTGGCCCCAACTCGACTGTGGAGCCCAGATGGGTCCTATGTGTGGGTTGTGTACATTGATCCCTCTTTGAAATACTTTGGTCCATCCCATGCTGGATATGCCATTGTAACTTTACTTATCTCATTCACAGTACTGCTTGTACCAGTCATCATTTTATTCCTCTATCCATGCCTATGTTTCCAGAGATGTCTCAATCGTCTTCACCTCAGATCACTAACACTATACACCTTTGTGGATGCTTTTCAAGGTTGTTACAAAGATGGAACTAATGGCACTCGAGACTGTCGCTACTTTGCAGCACTTCAGCTTGTGCTTCGCTTACTTTTTCCTTTGGTATTTTTATTTACAAAGGAATTAATTACATCTGCCTTTTTATCATTTGTTGCTTTGGTTTTATATATAAATTTATTTGTAATTGCTCAACCATACAAATATGCAATGTACAATAAAACTGATATTCCACTCCTAACGGCATTACTTTTTGGACCTGTTACAGTGTATCATACCATGCTGGTGCATTATTCAATTCAAATTGTTAATGCATTAGTCTTTTTACCACTATTGTACCTTTTCATCTGGTCAGTTGTCTACATCAAACCTATCATAACTCGTTGCAGCTGGTGCAGGAAAGAAACACCAGAAACTTCTCAACTGTTGTCACATGCAGAGGAATGACACTTGCACTTTTATCACCACATTGTGTTACAGCAGCTAGTGTGTGTTTAGTGTATACATATGTACAGTTACAGCAATATATATATATATACACACACATTCACAATTCAACTTTATAGGATTTGAACCGTAAATCACTCAGGCCTCCCACTTGGCAGAGTGGTAATGCGTTCCGTCCGGTCAACGGTTGAACGTAGGTTCGAGTCCTACAGTGGGAGCCGTTCTTTTCGGCGATGAAAGCAGAGTATGTTGTGGTTGCGGAGCAATCTGAAATTACAAGTGATGGGAATATTGTCTTCATAATCATGTTACAGTGTATTATACCATACATGTATACAGTTACAGCAATAGCATATACACACATTCACAATTCAACTTTTCCCCTTCTATACATAATGTTATTTTATATTAATGTTGAGATTGAAAATTAGCACTTTATTGTAAAACTAGTGTGTATTTTTATTAGTGATGGATCATGTCATGAGAACAACTTGTCCATTATCACTTCCTAGCAGCAGTAGTCACTTCTGTTGTAGTGTGTGATCATGAAAACACCCTTTTACTTTCCCAATTCTTGGGTCTGAAGAGGTTAGTAGAAGTGTCTTGATAAGTTGATTTCATTGGTTTTAAGTTTGTGGCAGAAAAACTTGCCCAGGTGTACTACACAATTCACAAATGCATGTGAATTGTGTAGTCTCAAATGTAACACTGTGAATATTTTGTGTACAGTACTTCCAGCTTAGACCTGGCAACTCCATAAACTGCAGTCCTCTGGCTGTAGGTATATATGTTAAATTAGCTAACCCAAGCTCTTTATATGCATGTTCTATAAATATACACGTATCCCCCGACTCATTCACTGTGCTCATACTCAGACCACTGACTATATATAGCTGCTGGAAAGAGTAACCATGCAGTAAAATACTATCGCTTGACTTGTCCACTAGTAATTGTAATAGATGCACTAAGTAAGTTGAGGAAGGAATGGCATACCAACTCATAAAAATAAATTCTCAGAAATTAGTACTTTGTTCTGACATATGTGATTGAATGAGTCATGCCATGAGGACAACTTGTCCATTATCGCTGCCTAAGAGGAGTAGTCTCTTCTCTTGTAGTGTGGCCATGGAAGTCACACCCCCTTTCAGTTCCCTGCTTCTGACCTTTGTCCCCCAGTAGAGTGAGGATGAGGTGTCTTTCTGCAAGGTGAGATGGGGGGGGATATTAGCTGTTACGTGGGACTGAGTGCTTGGCATGCTTCAGCCTTTGATCTGTTACTCTACTGGACAACAACACATGACTGAAGGATTTTCATAACTGAACGATTTTCATAACAGAATACAGAGGATGGTGTCAATATGTCCATTAGCACTACAGCCCTACTTGAAGCAGTATGCTCATATGAGAAAGTGTGTCATGTCAGATTGCTAGTTATTCACAACTTACTGTGCAAGCAGTTGTGAATAACATGTCCATTGGAAGACACAGATATCAACTGTTCTCCCATCGTATCCAGACAGTGAGTGGAGGACGACTGACCTGTGAACAAGCAGAGAACACCATACCATACATGATATCATGGGATCATGGATACACACTATTACACAGTCCTCATATAAGTCATGAGCAGAAGGATGGAAGCTGGAAATAAGACCGTGGATATGCACAGGATGATGAAATTGCACAGATATTTGGTATTTGGTGATCGACAGCTGTATGACTAGTGGGCTCACTCCCTCACCCAATGCAAGTATGAGACCACACCCACCTCTGATATGGGCAAGTAGCTTGCCAGTGGAGGGTCTCCATAGTTGAATGGTACCTGGTCCCACGCTTGTCACGATGTGTGGCATGCAGCTGAAACAGGTTCTCATTCCATGTGGTGGTCTGGAGGCAGAGCAGCATTGGGACACAGTGTAAACCCTCTAATGTGGAGTGACAATTCAATAAAAAAAAAAAACCAAAATTCCTGTGCAATGTCAACTCCCAAAATTAGACCACCTCACTATTATAGCTTCCTTATGTCACATGCACATCTGCACCATAGGAACTCCACACACAATGACACTGAGCTCCCTCAGGCACTAACTCTTCCCTCAATGACATGCTCTATACCTGGACAATGGAGTAGTCACTTGGCTTCCACTGGTGTAACAGTTGCCAGGGGCAGAGACACCATGTCAAAAGTGGAATGTGAATGTTCTTTGCTTGCATGCTGCACTTTGTTTCTATGCTTCAATCCCTACATCCTTCAACATTTTACTGAAAAATTTATGAGAACAACTCCTCATACAATTCATCCTCATCATCAGATTTCTAAGAGGAATCTGAAATTACAAGTGATGGGAATATTGTCTTCATAATCTGTCCTGTCTGTGTAGTCTCTTCTCCTGCAGTTGTGGCCATGGAAATAACACAGTTCTCTGATTCTTAGGACAGAAGTAGTGAAGTGTTTGGTTTAGCAATGTACATACACACACAATGTTTTGGGTGGCCAGATATGCTGTGTTTAAGATAGTAACCTCATGTGAATTGTGATGTAACACTACAACCGCTATATACTACAAACAGTGAGTATTTTGTGTACAGTACTCAACATCAGACCAGGCCGGGAATATACTATTTCTATAGAAAGTATTATGTAATACAATGAATGAAAGTAGTCCTCTGTGTCTGTTTAAGAAAACAACTTTGCAAAATAGGAACCAGTGCCCCAAAAACTATCCAGTTGTATTGGCTTGGGAAAAAACAAGTACATGCATAATAATAACCCACGATAGATCACCCATGTAAGCTAATCTCCTTTGATCCTTAGCTGTGTAACCAATTGTATTAGCTGTGTAGCGTGTACTAAGGAGATACATGTGCTTCTGCTGAAAAGATCATTTGGTATTAACTCAAAAGAGTTGTAGGCATTATCATGCGTCTGTGTAGTCTGATTCTGGTACTGGTTACAGTGTTCTGTGTACCTGTCAGCAGTAATGAACTGGTTGCAGCAGTGAAAGATGGCACCTGTCCTCCATGGACATGTTATCGAAACAACACTTGTCAATGTGGGAAGATTGGACATGGAATCATCCAGTGTGATATTACTAGTGGTATATTGACCCTGAAAATGTGTACATGTATGACGTATGATCCTCAAATTAATCAGAGTGTTGCAGGAAGGTGTGTCTACTCATGTATTACTAACTGGACACAGCCAGTTTATCAACTACCTATGATAAGAGAGAACTTCACAGAGTTAACATGTGGTGGGTTTAAAAGAGAAGGGCCACTCTGCTCAGTGTGTATCCAAGGTTATGGATTTCCAATGTATACATATGACTTGAAGTGTGTACAATGTACTGACTTCCACCTCAAGGAATTGTTTGAGTTTTTTGCAAAGTCCCTGATTCCACCAACTATTCTGTGCATTGTAGCAACAGTGTTCCACTTGAATGTACTGCAGCCTCCCTGGAGTGTGTTTGTGTTAGTGGCACAACTGATATCATCACCTCCTGTATTGCAGATATTTTCACGTTTTCCTTCAATACTTGTAGCAACCATATATGGTCCATGGAATCTCGATTTCTTTAGAGCACTCTATCATCCCAAATGCATCAGTCCACATATTACATTTTTGCATGCTTCCCTTATAGATGGTGCAATTGGTCTGTATCCACTAGTGTTAGTGGCTGTTATGTACACATTTGTGACACTTCGTGATCATGGCTGTAAGATAATTGTCCAAATGTAGAAACCTTTTCATTATTTACTGGCACGTTTTCAAAGTAGAATTAACCTGAAGACATCTCTGGTTGACACATTTGCTACACTACTTCTTCTGTCATACATGAAAAATGGATATGCTATGTTCTATGTATTGGCCCCAACTCGACTGTGGAGTCCAGATGGGTCCTATGTGTGGGTTGTGTACATTGATCCCTCTTTGAAATACTTTGGTCCATCCCATGCTGGATATGCCATTGTAACTTTACTTCTCTCATTCACAATACTGCTTGTACCAGTCATCATTTTATTCCTCTATCCATGCCTATGTTTCCAGAGATGTCTCAATTGTCTTCACCTCAGATCACTAACACTTCACACCTTTGTGGATGCTTTTCAAGGTTGTTACAAAGATGGAACTAATGGCACTCGAGACTGTCGCTACTTTGCAGCACTTCAGCTTGTGCTTCGCTTACTTTTTCCTTTGGTATTTTATTTACAGAAGAAGTAATTATAGCTACCTTTTTAACATTTGTTGGTTTGTATTTATATACAAGTGTAAAAAAGAAACAAGATTGTAATAACCCGAGTGGTGCACAGTGAATAACTGATTATGATACGTATATAGTTTGGAGTTCAGAGTTCACGCTACCACAAAGATGAATTACAATTCATGTATGCAGACAAGGGATAATTGCATGCAACAATAACAACATGCGTAACCCCCACGAAATGAAATGTAGGGAGGGGTTACGCATGTTGCATCTTTTAACATTTTAATGAAATGTTTTTTACACTTGTTTCACTAGTTTTTCTTGGGTACCTACAATGTCCATTTCTGTACGTGGAGTGATCCCTACTTGCTTGTGTTCGCACGAGCCCCACCCGCTTCTACTCCCGCGGACCTGCGCGCGCTTGAGCCCCACCTTTCTATGAAACGCGTGCACGTGACCACACAGAAAATGGCTTCCGACAAATAAGGAAAATTTGCGATTATACAGTTGTGAGTAGATCTAAACTTACGAAGATTCTCTTGGTCAAGGATTACGCACGCAAGGGAAAGGAGTCGTTTCATGTAAAAACCAAGGACAGTACTTGTGCCACTTTTGCGGTAGGCCAGTTCAACTGAATTAGAAGAAGAAGATGATGAACAAAACTATCCAAAAAGGGGGGTGTGGCAAATTCCGTAAGTCATTGTAGCTGTGTATTTTACGTACTTTGAGGGTCTTAGCGGGTACAGAATCACTCGTAGAGTACGTGTATGTATCTAAAAGGGCTTGTAACTGCCGCGTTTGGGAGTTCTGAGCCATTCTATTTTGGAAAATGGGCGTGTCCTGTCGGCGCCATCCCTACATAGAGAGTCTACCGACTCTCTGATAACTCTATTTGTACTTACTCAACCATACAAAGATGTAGTATACAATAAAACAGATATTCCACTGCTAATGGCATTACTTTTTGTACCAGTTACAGTGTATTATAGTATGCTGGTGCATTATGGTTATCCACATCAATTTAAAGGAATTTTCAGTGCATTATCCTTTTTACCACTACTGTACCTTATCATCTGGTCAGTTGTCTACATCAAACCTATCATTACTCATTGCAGCTGGTGTAGAAAAGAAACTACTCAACTGTTGTCACACGCAGAGGAATGACACTTGTACTTCCATCACCAAATTGTGTTACAGCAGCTAATGTGTGTTTAGTGTATATGGTTACAGTAATAGCATAATACTATATACAGATTCAATTTTCACCTTCTATAATAATAATATTATATACTATATGCTTATAATATTTCATGTAATTTAGCAGTGTGTTGTAAAACATTACAAGTGATGGGAATAGTTATATATGTCTTTCACAATCTGTCCATTATCACCATCTGTGTGGTCTCTTCTCGTGATGTAACACCGTTCTCTGATTCAGTAGTGTTTGGTGTTTGGGTTGGTAATGTACATACATACAGTTTTGGGTTGCCAGATTTGGACGGCAACCTCATGAGAATTGTAATATAAACTGGGAGTATTTTGTGTACAGTACTCGAGCTCAGATCTGGAGACTCCAACTCTGTATATGTTTAAGAAACAGTCAATTGAAACAACTATTGGAACAAATAGCCCAAAAACTATCCAGTTGCTTTCTGTTGGGAAAAAATACAACTGATTAACCATGATAGCTCACCCATGTAAGGTAATCCCCTTTGATTATATCCTTAACTGTGTAGCCAATAGTATTAGCTGTGTAGTGTGTACTAAGGAGATACGTGTGCTTCTATTGAAACGATCATTTGGTATTAACTCAGAGTTGTAGGCATTATCATGCGTCTGTGTGGTCTGATTCTGGTACTGGTTACAGTGTTCTGTGCACCTGTCAGCAGTAATGAACTGGTTGCAGCAGTGGAAGATGGCACCTGTCCTCCATGGACATATTATCAAAACAACACTTGTCAATGTGGGAGTATTGGACATGGAATCATCCAGTGTGATATTACTAGTGGTACATTGACCCTGCAAATGTGTACATGTATGACATATGATCCTCTAACTAATCACAGTGTTGCAGGAAGGTGTGCCTATTCATGTATTACTAACTGGACACAGTCAGTTTATCAACTACCTATGATAAGAGAGAACTTCACAGAGTTAACATGTGGTAGGTGGAATAGAGATGGGCCACTCTGCTCAAAGTGTATCCAAGGTCATGGATTTCCACTGTATACATATGACTTGAAGTGTGTCCAATGTACTGATTTCCACATCAAAGAATTGATTGAGTTTCTTGCAAAGTCCCTAATTCCACTAACTATTCTGTGCATTGTAGCAACAGTGTTCCATTTGAATGTACTGCAGCCGCCCTGGAGTGTGTTTGTGTTAGTGGCACAACTGATATCATCACCTCTCCTATTGCATGGTTCATCTTCAATACTCGTAGCAACCATATATGGTCCATGGAATCTTGATTTCTTTAGAGCACTCTATCATCCCAAATGCATCAGTCCACATATTAATTTCTTACATGCATCCCTTATAGATGGTGCAATTGGTCTATATCCACTAGTGTTAGTGGCTGTTATGTACACATTTGTGACACTTCGTGATCGTGGCTGTAAGATAATTGTCCAAATGTGGAAACCTTTTCATTATTTACTGGCACGTTTTCAAAGTAGAATTAACCTGAAGACATCTCTGGTTGACACATTTGCTACACTACTTCTTCTGTCATATGTGAAAATTGGATATGCTGCTATTTATATATTGGCCCCAACTCGACTGTGGAGACCAGATGGGTCCTATGTGTGGGTTGTGTACATTGATCCCTCTTTGAAATACTTTGGTCCATCCCATGCTGGATATGCCATTGTAACTTTACTTCTCTCATTCACAGTACTGCTTGTACCAGTCATCATTTTACTCCTCTATCCATGCCTATGTTTCCAGAGATGTCTCAATCGTCTTCACCTCAGATCACTAACACTTCACACCTTTGTGGATGCTTTTCAAGGTTGTTACAAAGATGGAGCTAATGGCATTCGAGACTGTCGCTACTTTGCAGCACTTCAGCTTGTGCTTCGCTTACTTTTTGCTTTGGTATTTTCATTTACAAAAGATTTAATTACATCTGCCTTTTTATCATTTGTTGCTTTGGTTTTATACATAACTCTATTTGTAATTACTCAACCATACAAATATGCAGTGTACAATAAAACAGATATTCCACTGCTAATGGCATTACTTTTTGTACCAGTTACATTGTATTATAACATGCTGGTGCATTATGGTTATTCAATTCAAATTTATAATGTATTAGCCTTTTTACCACCACTACTGTACCTTATCATCTGGTCAGTTGTCTACATCAAACCCATTATTACTCATTGCAGCTGGTGTAGAAAAGAAACACTAGAAACTTCTCAACTGTTGGCACATGCAGAGGAATGACACTTGCAGTTTCATCACGACATTGTGTTACAGCAGCTAGCCCCCAGTGTGTGTTTAGTGTATACATGTATATACACATTTACTACTCACCTTCTATGCAAATGTGTCATGTATAGTTGCTGTTTTTATACTCTGTCACATTGATATTGTGGTTGTAAATTAGCAGTTTGTTGTAAACCTTTTGGAATTAGTCATGCCATGAGAACAACTTGTGTATTATCACTGCCTAGCAGCAGTAGTATGAGTGTATGTAGGGAACAGTACTAGTCAAAGAGCTGAATAGAGCTTTGCATAAACAGGAACAAAAAGCCTGAATATTATCCATTAGTAGTAGCTTGCCTTCTGTTGGGAAAAGAAGGTTGTTTTTAAAGCAAGTGTACAACTGAAAATAGCTAGTGTAAGTAAATTTCTTCATCACATCCTTAGCTGTGTACCAGTGGTCAGTAATAGAGTGAGTGTGTACTTAGGAGGTACATGTGCTTGTTGATGAAGTGAGACTCAATCAGTCGATATTAAGTCACAAGAGTTGGAGGCATCATCATGCGTCTGTATGGTCTGATTTTGGTACTGGTTACAGTGTTCTGCGCACCTGTCAGCAGTAGTGAACTAGTCACAGGGGCACAACTGATATCGTCACCTCCTCTATTGCAGATATTTTCACATTTTCCTTCAATACTTGTAGCAACCATATATGGTCCATGGAATCTTAATTTCTTTAGAGCACTCTATCATCCCAAATGCATCAGTCCACATATTAATTTCTTACATGCATCCCTTATAGATGGTGCAATTGGTCTGTATCCACTAGTGTTAGTGGCTGTTATGTACACATTTGTGACACTTCGTGATCGTGGCTGTAAGATAATTGTCCAAATGTGGAAACCTTTTCATTATTTACTGGCACGTTTTCAAAGTAGAATTAACCTGAAGACATCTCTGGTTGACACATTTGCTACACTTCTTCTTCTGTCATACATGAAAATTGGATTTGCTGCCTTCTATGTATTGACCTCAACTCGACTGTGGAGTCCAGATGGGTCCTATGTGTGGGTTGTGTACATTGATCCCTCTTTGAAATACTTTGGTCCATCCCATGCTGGATATGCCATTGTAACTTTACTTCTTTCATTCACAGTACTGCTTGTGCCAGTCATCATTTTATTCCTCTATCCATGCCTATGTTTCCAGAGATGTCTCAATCATCTTCACCTCAGGTCACTAACACTTCACACCTTTGTGGATGCTTTTCAAGGTTGTTACAAAGATGGAACTAATGGCACTCGAGACTGTCGCTACTTTGCAGCACTTCAGCTTGTGCTTCGCTTACTTTTTACTTTTACATTTTTTTTCTACAGATGAATTAATTATGTCTACCTTCTTATCATTTGTTGCTTTGGTTTTATACATAACTCTATTTGTAATTGCTCAACCATACAAAGATCCAGTGTACAATAAAACAGATATTCCACTGCTAATGGCATTACTTTTTGCACCTGTAGCACTTTATGTTGACATTATATGTCAGAAAAGTTTATTTTCACATCCAAAAGGAATTTATTCTGCGATAATATCTCTTGTACCACTACTGTACCCCATCATCTGGTTAGTTGTCTACATCAAACCCATCATTACTCATTGCAGCTGGTGTAGAAAAGAAACACTAGAAACTTCTCAACTGTTGTCACATGCAGAGGAATGACACTTGCACTTTCATCACCACATTGTGTTACAGCAGCTAGTGTGTATTTAATGTAAAGCGTACAAAACATTTCATTAAAATGTTGAAGGATGTAGGGATGGTAGTGCCAAAAATTGAGGAAACAAGATTGTAATGACTGGAGTGGTGCACAGTGAACAACTGATAATGATATGACCATGCACAACCTATGAATGCAGGAAATGATGAAAAGCCACGTGGAAATTATGCATGCACAACAATGGCAGAGTTACAACATAACATTATATAGTTTGAAGTTCAGAGTTCATGCTACAACAAAGATGAATTGTGATTCTTGCATGCAGACAAGGAATAATTGCATGCAAAAATAACAACATGTGTAACCCCTCCCTACATTTTATTCCATGCTTTTACTTGCATGTTGATTATTGCATGCTTATTGTTGCATACTATCATCCTCTGCCTTTGCTTGCATGCTGCACCTTGTTTCTATGCTTCAATCCCTACATCCTTAAACATTTTACTGAAAATGTTTTTACTCTATAAGTGATGGAACTAGTGATGTCATGAGAACAACTTGTCCATTATCACTCCCTAGTAGCAGTAGTTTCTTCTCTTGTAGTGTGTGATCATGAAAACAACCTTTAACTTTCCTGATTATTGGGTCTGAAGAGGCTTTAGTGAAGTGCCCTAACTTGCCCAGGTGGTAGGGTCCAAATGTGAATTGTGTAGTGTAACACGGCTACAGTACTACAAACTGGGAATATTTTGTGTACAGTTTACTCAATTTCATACCTCAAGACTCAAAGATAAACAAAAACGCATTATGTATGCCTAAAGTAACTCCTCTGTATTTGTTAAGCAAAGAGCCAAAGAGCTGAATAGAGCTTTGCATAAACAGGAACAAATTGCCTGAAAAACTATCCATTTGTAGTAGTTTGCCTTCTGTTGGTTGTTTTTAAAACAAGTGTACAACTGTCCTTAGCCTGTGTACTGATAGAGAGAGAAGTGTGTACTTAGAATGTACACATGCTTGAACATGTGCTGAAGTGAGATTCAATCAGTCGGTATTAACTCAGAATAGTTGGAGGCATTATCACGACACACTTCAAGTCATATGCATACAGTGGAAATCCATGACCTTGGATACACTTTGAGCAGAGTGGCCCATCTCTTTCCACAAACCACATGTTAACTCTGTGAAGTTCTCTCTTATCATAGGTAGTTGATAAACTGGCCTTGGGTACATGAGTAGATACATCTTCCTGCAACAATTTATTGCTTCAGTTTTATACATAACTCTATTTGTAATTGCTCAACCATACAAAGATCCAGTGTACAATAAAACAGATATTCCACTTAATAGCATTACTTTTTCCCGTAGCAATTTATTTTGACATTATGTCTGAAAAAATTATCTTCAGATCCAAAAGGGATTTATTCTACAATAATATCTCTTGTGCCACTACTGTACCCTATCATCTGGTCAGTTGTCTACATCATTACTCGTTGCAGCTGGTGTAGAAAAGAAACACCAGAAACTTCTCAACTGTTGTCACATGCAGAGCATGACACTTGCACTTGCAAAAAGTGTCATATATACATATGTGTTTTTATACTCTGTCACGTTGATATTGTAGTTGTTAATTAGCATTTGTTTAGTATAGTAGCTGTTTATTGTAGTCATGCCATGAGAACAACTTGTCTATTATCAACTACTTAGCAGCAGTAGTTTAGGGAACAGCCAAAGGGCTGGCTGAAATAGAGCTTTGCATAAACAGGAAGAAGAAGCCTGAAAACTATCCAGTTGTGCTTTCTGTTGGGAAAAGAAGGTTGTTTTTAAAACAAGTGTACAACTGAAAATAAATAGTTAATCTCTTGATCACATCCTTAGCTGTGTACTCAGTCAGTACTAATAGAGTGAGTGTGTATTTAGCAGGGGAGTAGGAATGGGGAAGACAGACTCTGGCATGGAGTGCTATTATACAAGTGTAAAACATTTTCACTAAAATGGTTGAAGGATGTAGGGATTGAAGTTATTGTTATTGTTGCATGCAATTATCCCTTGTCTGCATATATGAATTATTCATTTTGCGGTAGTGTGAACTTTGAACTCTGAACCATTTCCTGCATACATAAGTTGTGTATGGTCATATCATAAACTGTGCCCCACTCAGGATATTACAATCTTGTTTCCTTAATTTTGGCACTACCATCCCTACATCCTTTACCATTTTAAAGAAATGTTTTTACACTTGTGTAAGTAAATCTGATCACATCCTTAGCCTGTGTGCTGATAGTCAGTAATAGAGTAAGTGTGTAGGGATGGGCATGAAACAATCATATAACATGCGTAACCCCATACACCTCCTCATACAAGTCATCCTCATCAGATTTCTAAAATCTTTGAGGAATCTGAAATTAGAAGTGATGGGAATTGTCTTCATAATCTGTCCATTATCCCTGTCTGTGTAGTCTCTTCTCCTGCAGTTGGGGCCATAGAAATAACACAGTTCTCTGATTCTTAGGACAGAAGTAGGGAAGTGTTTGGGTTGGCAATGTACATGCACACACAATGTTTTGGGTGGCCAGATATGCTGTGTTTAGGATGGTAACCTCATGTGAATTGTGTACAACTGCTATATACTACAAACTGTGAGTATTTTGTGTATAGTAGTACTTGAGCTCAGATCTGGAGACTCCAAAGAAACTAGGAAGTATTATGTAATACAATGAACAAAAGTAAATCCTATGTATATGTTTACAAAACAGCCAATTGAGCTTTCAAAACATGAACAAATGGCCCAGAAAATATCCAGTTGTAGTGGCTTACCTTCTGTTGGGAAAAAAATGTTTTTTTTTAAACAATAATAACCCATGATAGCTCACCCATGTAAGTTAATCTCCTTTGATCATACCCTTAGCTGTGTAGTCAATATTAGCTGTGTAGCGTGTACTTGTGCTTCAGCTGAAAAGATCATTTGGTATGAACTTACAAGAGTTGTAGGCATTATCATGCGTCTGTGTGGTCTGATTCTGGTACTGGTTACAGTGTTCTGTGCACCTGTCAGCAGTAGTGAACTGGTTGCAGCAGTGGAAGATGGCACTTGTCCTCCATGGACATACCGTCAGAACACCACTTGTCAATGTGGGAGTATTGGACATGGAATCATCCAGTGTGATATTACTAGTGGTACATTGACCCTGCAAATGTGTACATGTATGACATATGATCCTCAAACTAATCACAGTGTTGCAGGAAGGTGTGTCTACTCATGTATTACTAACTGGACACAGCCAGTTTATCACCTACCTATGATAAGAGAGAACTTCACAGAGTTAACATGTCGTTGGTGGAAAAGAGAAGGGCCACTCTGCTCAAAGTGTATCCAAGGTCATGGATTTCCACTGTATACATATGACTTGAAGTGTGTCCAATGTACTGGCTTCCACATCAAAGAATTGTTTGAGTTTCTTGCAAAGTCACTAATTCCACCAACTCTTCTGTGCATTGTAGCAACAGTGTTCCACTTGAATGTACTGCAGCCTCCCTGGAGTGTGTTTGTGTTAGGGGCACAACTGATATCATCACCTCCTCTAATGCAGGGGTCATTAAATAAATTTAAACATTTTCCTTCAATATTCATAGCAACTGTATATGGTCCATGGAATCTTGATTTCTTTAGAGCACTCTATCATCCCAAATGCATCAGTCCACATATTAATTTCTTACATGCTTCCCTTATAGATGGTGCAATTGGTCTGTATCCACTAGTGTTAGTGGCTGTTATGTACACATTTGTGACACTTCGTGATCGTGGCTGTAAGATAATTATCCAAATGTGGAAACCTTTTCATTATTTACTGGCACGTTTTCAAAGTAGAATTAACCTGAAGACATCTCTGGTTGACACATTTGCTACACTACTTCTTCTGTCATACATGAAAATTGGATATGCTGCCTTCTATATATTGGCCCCAACTCGACTGTGGAGCCCAGATGGGTCCTATGTGTGGGTTGTGTACATTGATCCCTCTTTGAAATACTTTGGTCCATCCCATGCTGGATATGCCATTGTAACTTTACTTCTCTCATTCACAGTACTGCTTGTACCAGTCATCATTTTACTCCTCTATCCATGCCTATGTTTCCAGAGATGTCTCAATCGTCTTCACCTCAGATCACTAACACTTCACACCTTTGTGGATGCTTTTCAAGGTTGTTACAAAGATGGAACTAATGGCACTCGAGACTGTCGCTACTTTGCAGCACTTCAGCTTGTGCTTCGCTTACTTTTTCCTTTGGTATTTTTATTTACAGAGGAATTAATTACATCTGCCTTTTTATATTTTGTTGTTTTGGTTTTATATATAGCTCTATTTGTAATTGCTCAACCATACAAATATGCAATGTACAATAAAACTGATATTCCACTCCTATTAGCATTACTTTTTGCACCAGTTAGAGTGTATCATGCCATGTTGGTGCATGGTCATTCATCTCGAATTGTTAGTTCATTATTAGTCTTTTTACCACTACTGTACCCCATCATCTGGTCAGTTGTCTACATCAAACCTATCATTACTCATTGCAGCTGGTGTAGAAAAGAAACACCAGAAACTTCTCAACTGTTGTCACATGCAGAGCAATGACACTTGCACTTCCATCACCACATTGTGTTACAGCAGCTAGTGTGTGTTTAATGTATACATGTGTACAGTTACAGCAATAGCATATACACACATTCACAATTCACCTTTTCAACTTCTATATTCAACATAATGTTATTTTATATTAATGTTGAGATTGAAAATTAGCACTTTATTGTAAAACTAGTGTGTATTTTTATTAGTGATGGATCATGTCATGAGAACAACTTACTTCCTAGCAGCAGTAGTCACTTCTGTTGTAGTGTGTGATCATGAAAACAACCTTTAACTTTCCCAATTCTTGGGTCTGAAGAGGTTAGTAGAAGTGTCATGATAAGTTGATTTCATTGGTTTTAAGTTTGTGGCAGAAAAAACTTGCCCAGGTGTACTACACAATTCACAAATGCATGTGAATTGTGTAGTCTCAAATGTAACACTGTGAATATTTTGTGTACAGTACTTCCAGCTTAGACCTGGCAACTCCATAAACTGCAGTCCTCTGGCTGTAGGTATATATGTTAAATTAGCTAACCCAAGCTCTTTATATGCATGTTCTATAAATATACACGTATCCCCCAACTCATTCACTGTGCTCATACTCAGACCACTGACTATATATAGCTGCTGGAAAGAGTAACCATGCACTAAAATGCTATCGCTTGACTTGTCCACTAGTAATTGTAATAGATGCACTAAGTAAGTTGAGGAAAGAATGGCATACCAACTCATAAAAATAAATTCTCAGAAATTAGTACTTTGTTCTGACATATGTGATTGAATGAGTCATGCCATGAGGACAACTTGTCCATTATCACTGCCTAAGAGGAGTAGTCTCTTCTCTTGTAGTGTGGCCATGGAAGTCACACCCCCTTTCAGTTCCCTGCTTCTGACCTTTGTCCCCCAGTAGAGTGAGGATGAGGGGTCTTTCTGCAAGGTGAGATGATGGGGGGATAGTTAGTTGTTACGTGGGACCAAGTGCTTGGCATGCTTCGGCCTTTGATATGTTACTCTACTGGACAACAACACATGACTGAAGGATTTTCATAACTGAAGGGTTTTCATAACAGAATACAGAGGATGATGTCAATATGTCCATTAGCACTACAGCCCTACTTGAAGCAGTATGCTCTTATGAGAAAGTGTGTCATGTCAGATTGTTAGTTATTCACAACTTACTGTGCGTTCAAAGCAGTTGTGAATAACAACATGTCCATTGGAAGACACAGATATCAACTGTTCTTCCATCGTATCCAGACAGTGAGTGGAGGACGACTGACCTGTGAACAAGCAGAGAACACCATACCATACATGATATCATGGGATCATGGATACAAACTATTACACAGTCCTCACATAAGTCATAAGCAGAAGGATGGAAGCTGGAAATAAGACTGTGAATATGCACAGGATGATGAAATTGTACAGATATTTGGTATTTGGTGATCAACATACATAAACAGCTGTATAACTAGTGAACTCACTCCCTCACCCAATACAAGCACGAGACCACACCCACCACTGATATGGGCAACCCAATAGCTTGCCAGTGGAGGGTCTCCATAGTTGAGTGGTACCTGGTCCCATGCTTGTCACGATGTGTGGCATGCAGCTGAAACAGGTTCTCATTCCATGTGGTGGTCTGGAGGCAGAGCAGCATTGGGACACAATGTAAACCCTCTAATGGGGAGTGACAATTCAAGCCATGTCTTGCTATCCATCCTCCTGTGCAATGTCAACTCCCAAAATTAGACCACCTCACTATTATAGCTTCCTTCTGTCACATGCACATCTGCACCATAGGAACTCCACACACAATGACACTGAGCTCCCTCAGGCACTAACTCTTCCCTCAATGACATGCTCCATACCTGGACAATGGAGTAGTCACTTGGCTTCCATTGGTGTAACAGTTCCCCCATTCTCAGGTGTAGAGTGTTGACCGTCCCATTATTGGTCCCCAGTTATCTTCACAGGGATTGAAGTGCCAAAAAGCAGAGAAACAAGGTGCATGCAGCATGCAAACAAATGGGCATGTAACAATAAGCATGCGAGCAAAGGCAGGGGATGATAGCATGCAACAATCATAACCCACATATTTCTGCATCTGTAAATACTAAAAGGGGTTACACACGTTATTATTATTCTCTGCCTTTGCTTACATGTTAATTGTTGCATGCTTTTTTGTTGCATGTTATCATCCCCTGCCTTTGCTTGCATGCTGCACCTTGTTTCTATGCTTCAATCCCTACATCCTTCAACATTTAACTGAAAACATTTATGAGAACAACTTGTTCATTATCACTCCCTAGCAGCAGTAGTTTCTTCTCTTGTAGTGTGTGATCATGAAAACAACCTTTAACTTTCCTGATTCTTGGGTCTGAAGAGGTTAGTGAAGTGTCCTAATTTCAGTGGTGATTTGTGGCAGAAAAACTTGCCCAGGAGGTAGGGTGCAAATGTGAAATGTGTAGTGTAACACTGCTACAGTACTACAAACTGGGAATATTTTGTGTACAGTTTACTCAAGCACTCATTATGTATGCCTAAAGTAACTCCTCTGTATTTGTTAAGCAAATAGCCAACGAGCTGAATAGAGCTTTAGATAAACAGGAACAAATTGCCTGAAAAACTATCCATTTGTAGTAGTTTGCCTTCTGTTGGTTGTTTTAAAACAAGTGTACAACTGTCCTTAGCCTGTGTACAGATAGAGAGAGAAGTGTGTACTTAGGATGTACACATGCTTGAACATGTGCTGAAGTGAGATTCAATCAGTCGGTATTAACTCAGAATAGTTGGAGGCATTGTCATGACACACTTCAAGTCATATGCACACAGTGGAAATCCATGACCTTGGATACACCACATGTTAACTCTGTGAAGTTCTCTCTTATCATAAGTAGTTGATAAACTGGCTTTGGGTAGCTAGTAATGCATGAGTAGACACACCTTCTTGCAACACCAGTACCAGAATCAGACCACACAGATGCCAATGTACTGGCTTCCACATCAAAGAATTGTTTGAGTTTCTTGCAAAATCACTAATTCCACCAACTATTCTGTGCATTGTAGCAACAGTGTTCCACTTGAATGTACTGCAGCCTCCCTGGAGTGTGTTTGTGTTAGTGGCACAACTGATATCATCACCTCTCCTATTGCAGGGTTCATTAAATTACCACAAGTGTAAAAAACATTCATTAAAATGTTAAAGGATGTAAGGATGACATGCTAAAAATTACAGGAACAAGATTCAGGCAAAATCAGTGATGATGGCATGAGAAATAAGGAGCAGCATGAAGGCAAAGGCAAGGGATGGGGATGCAACAATCATAACATGCATAACCCCATACACCTCCTCATACAATTCATCCTCATCATCAGATTTCTCTAAGAGGAATCTGAAATTACAAGTGATGGGAATATTGTCTTCATAACCTGTCCATTACTCCTGTCCGTGTAGTCTCTTCTCCTGCAGTTGTGGCCATGGAAATAACACTGTTCTCTGATTCTTAGGACAGAAGTAGTGAAGTGTTTGGTTTAGCAATGTACATACATACACAATGTTTTGGGTGGCCAGATATGCTGTTTAAGATGGTAACCTCATGTGAATTGTGATGTAACACTACAACTGCTATATACTACAAACAGTGAGTATTTTGTGTACAGTACTCAACATCACACCAGGCCGGGAATATACTATTTCTATAGAAAGTATTATGTAATACAATGAATGAAAGTAGTCCTCTGTGTCTGTTTAAGAAAACAGCTAATTCAACTTTGCAAAATAGGAAAAAGTGCCCCAAAAACTATCCAGTTGTATTGGCTTGGCTTCTGTTGGGAAAAAACAAGTACATAATAATAACCCACGATAGCTCACCTAATCTCCTTTGATCCTTAGCTGTGTAGCCAATAGTATTAGCTGTGTAGTGTGTACTAAGGAGATACGTGTGCTTCTGCTGAAAAGATCATTTGGTATTAACTCAAAGGAGTTGTAGGCATTATCATGCGTCTGTGTGGTCTGATTCTGGTACTGGTTACAGTGTTCTGTGCAACTGTCACCAGTAGTGAACTGGTTGCAGCAGTGGAAGATGGCACCTGTCCTCCATGGACGTACTATCAGAACACCACTTGTCAATGTGGAAGTATTGGACATGGAATCGTCCAGTGTAATACTACTAGTGGTACATTGACCCTTAAAATGTGTACATGTATGACGTATGATCCTCTAACTAATCACAGTGTTGCAGGAAGGTGTGTCTACTCATGTATTACTAACTGGACACAGTCAGTTTATCAACTACCTATGATAAGGGAGAACTTCACAGAGTTAACATGTGGTTGGTGGAAAAGAGAAGGGCCACTCTGTTCAAAGTGTATCCAAGGTCATGGATTTCCACTGTATACATATGACTTGAAGTGTGTCCAATGTACTGACTTCCACATCAAAGAATTGTTTGAGTTTCTTGCAAAGTCACTAATTCCACCAACTATTCTGTGCATTGTAGCAACAGTGTTCCACTTGAATGTACTGCAGCCTCCCTGGAGTGTGTTTGTGTTAGGGGCACAACTGATATCATCACCTCCTCTAATGGCGGGGTCATTAAATAAATTTAAACATTTTCCTTCAATATTCATAGCAACTGTATATGGTCCATGGAATCTTGATTTCTTTAGAGCACTCTATCATCCCAAATGCATCAGTCCACATATTAAATTTTTGCATGCTTCCCTTATAGATTGTGCAATTGGTCTATATCCACTAGTGTTAGTGGCTGTTATGTACACATTTGTGACACTTCGTGATCGTGGCTGTAAGATAATTATCCAAATGTGGAAACCTTTTCATTATTTGCTGGCACGTTTTCAAAGTAAAATTAACCTGAAGACATCTCTGGTTGACACATTTGCTACACTACTTCTTCTGTCATACGTGAAAATTGGATATGCTGCTATATATGTATTGGCCCCAACTCGACTGTGGAGCCCAGATGGGTCCTATGTGTGGGTTGTGTACATTGATCCCTCTTTGAAATACTTTGGTCCATCCCATGCTGGATATGCCATTGTAACTTTACTTCTCTCATTCACAGTACTGCTTGTACCAGTCATCATTTTATTCCTCTATCCATGCCTATGTTTCCAGAGATGTCTCAATCGTCTTCACCTCAGATCACTAACACTACACACCTTTGTGGATGCTTTTCAAGGTTGTTACAAAGATGGAACTAATGGCACTCGAGACTGTCGCTACTTTGCAGCACTTCAGCTTGTCCTTCGCTTACTTTTTCCTTCGGTATTTTTATTTACAAAGGATTTAATTACATTTGCCTTTTTATCATTTGTTGTTTTGGTTTTATATATAACTCTATTTGTAATTGCTCGACCATACAAATATGCAATGTACAATAAAACTGATATTCCACTGCTATTAGCATTACTTTTTGTACCTGTTACAGTGTATTATACCATGCTGGTGCATTATTCAATTCCAATTTTTGGTGCATTAGTCTTTTTACCACTATTGTACCCCATCATCTGGTCAGTTGTCTACATCAAACCTATCATTACTCGTTGCAGCTGGTGTAGAAAAGAAACGCCAGAAACTTCTCAACTGTTGTCACATGCAGAGGAATGACACTTGCACTTTAATCACCACATTCTGTTACAGCAGCTAGTGTGTGTTTAGTGTGTACATGTGTACAGTTACAGCAATATATATACACACATTCACAATTCAACTTTTCACCTTCTATATTCAACATACATAAATGCTATTTTATATTAATGTTGAGGTTGAAAATTAGCACTTTATTGTAAAACTACTGTGTATTTTTATTAGTGATGGAATTAGTCGATCATGTCATGAGAACATTATCACTCCCTAGCAGCAGTAGTCTCTTCTCTTGTAGTGTGTGATCATGAAAACAACCTTTAAATTCTTGGGTCTGAAGAGGTTAGTAGAAGTGTCTTGATAAGTTGACTTCACTGGTTTTAAGTTTGTGGCAGAAAAACTTGCCCATGCAGGAGGTGTAGTCCAAATGTGTGTAGTCTCAAATGTAACACTGTTACTATAAACAGTGAATATTTTGTGTACAGTACTTCAAGCATAGACCTGGCAACTCCATAGATAAACTGCAGTCCTCTGTAGGTATATAAATATTAAGCTCTTTATGCATATGCATGTTCTATAATTATACACGCATCCCCAACTCATTCACTGTGCTCATACTCAGCATGTGTATACATTTATTTTTCTGACTATATATTATAGCTGCTGGAAAGAGTGACCATGCACTAAAATGCTATCGCTTGACTTGTTCACTAGTAATTGTAATAGATGCACTAAGTAAGTTGAGGAAAGAATGGCATACCAACTCATAAAAATAAATTCTCAGAAATTAGTACTTTGTTCTGACATATGTGATTGAATGAGTCATGCCATGAGGACAACTTGTCCATTATCACTGCCTAAGAGGAGTAGTCTCTTCTCTTGTAGTGTGGCCATGGAAGTCACACCCCCTTTCAGTTCCCTGCTTCTGACCTTTGTCCCCCAGTAGAGTGAGGATGAGGGGTCTTTCTGCAAGGTGAGATGATGGGGGGGGGGATAGTTGGGACCAAGTGCTTGGCATGCTTCAGCCTTTGATATTTTACTCTACTGGACAACAACACATGACTGAAGGATTTTCATAACTGAAGGGTTTTCATAACAGAATACAGAGGATGATGTCAATATGTCCATTAGCACTACAACCCTACTTGAAGCAGTATGCTCTTATGAGAAAGTGTGTCATGTCAGATTGTTAGTTATTCACAACTTACTGTGCGTTCAAAGCAGTTGTGAATAACAACATGTCCATTGGAAGACACAGATATCAACTGTTCTTCCATCGTATCCAGACAGTGAGTGGAGGACGACTGACCTGTGAACAAGCAGAGAACACCATACCATACATGATATCATGGGATACAAACTATTACACAGTCCTCATAAAAGTCATAAGCAGAAGGATGGAAGCTGAAAATAAGACTGTGAATATGCACAGGATGATGAAATCATACAGATAAAAATGATATTTGGTATTTGGTAATCAACAGCTGTATGACTAGTGGGCTCACTCCCTCACCCAATGCAAGTATGAGACCACACCCACCTCTGATATGGGCAAGCAGCTTGCCAGTGGAGGGTCTCCATAGTTGAATGGTACCAGGTCCCACGCTTGTCACCAGGTTACCACGATGTGTGGCATGCAGCTGAAACAGGTTCTCATTCCATGTGGTGGTCTAAGGGCAGAGCGGCATAGGGACATGTAATATACAGTGCAAACCCTCTAATGGGGATTGACAATGCAAGCCATATCTTGCTATCCTATAATATCATTCTTCTGTGCAATGTCAACTCCTAAAATCAGGCCACCTCACTACTAGCTTCCTTCTGTCACATGCACATCTGCACCAAAGGAACTCCACACACAATGACACTGAGCTCCCTCAGATTAGGGGTTGACAAAATATACTAGCATAATTTTTTGACTAATAGGTCAAGTTTCAATGCCCCTGACTAATCGGCAAAGATTGCTTTAGTCTCAGAATGTAAATTAATCCCAGAGAATAGAATTATAGGCCACATATTTTGTCGACCCCTACCTCAGATACTATTAACCCTAACCCTCTTCCCTCAATGACATGCTCTATACCTGGACAATGGAGTAGTCACTTGGCCTCCATTGGTGTAACAGTTCCCCCATTCTCAGGTCTAGAGTGTTGACTGTCCCATTGTTGGTCCCCACTGCCACCCAGTTATCTCCACATGCCAGGCACCGTATAATACCTACACATATATAACATGTACATACATGTACGAGAAATAAGTGGTAAAACCACATTTGAAGGTAATTAGGTTGCTCCCACCTCCAGTGCTGAATTGAAGTTTCCAAGTATGCTGTAGAGTCCTAGCCCTGAAGTCAACAAACCTGCATGCATTATGTATGATGTAACAGTGATGTAACAGTTAATGTAATCGTGTGAAATTTGGCATTCTGTACATACAATGTACAATCAGTTTGGCCCTCAAACAGTACAAACGTAATGTTTGTGTACTTTTCAACTCCTAATACTGTCCTCTGTCCAGTGTCTGAATCGTACCTGAGGGAAAGGTCGTTGGTTGCTACAACAGCCACAGGTTGAGGGGGTAACAGGCATTTCATGGCGATAAACTCTCGAGTGCGAGGAGAGGAGAAGTGGTGGATGGGATAGCCACTCTCTGTGTCCCACAGCTGTAAGAGGAAGACACAGCCATGCTTATACCAAGACAAACCTGCATAGTATTACTTGTAGTAGGCAATGTACATACATCATCTGAATGAATGTGTTAATGTCAGCCTCTGTTGAACACTGCTAGTAACTCTAAATATGTTGATGAAGGAGAGTGCTAATACACATCATCTATATCTTCATCTATATTAAGTGTAAACCTCATGTAGATCAAGTACATTGTACGTGATGAAGAGAGGCTCTTAAATATGTGCAGAGTAAACCAAGGTGGGCAGCTGTTTCAGGCTATTAGGTGAAGTCAAATAGAGAATAGTTGGCCCTCGCCAGCTCGGTGTATGCCTAGTTGTATACCATAGGCAAGCCTGTGCATGTACTGCATGCTCACTTGTAGAGTCCCATCACAGGATAGGACATTGCCCAAGGCTGATATCAGTTCCACATGAGACACTGACTTCTGGTGATGGGAGTACGTGAGGTGGGAGGAGAGATGGGCGGAGCCATCCCCCTGGTTCCTTAGCAACCACAGTTTAACAGTCTTGTCTTTGCTACCACTGACAAAGAAGTGTTCCGTGTCTGAGGCTGCCAAACACCTCACTGCACCCTTGTGACCTGCATGGAGATACCACCATATAGCTAACACTAACTAACACTGAACTATGTGCACTTTGGCATGGGGTGCTGGAATGATTTCTAAAAATAGCCTTAAAATCATGACCTAATGCCATGTAATGTTTACCTGTATATGTCTGTAGTTTCTTTCCCATACAATGGGAGTAAGGTGGCTGGTTGTGAGGAGCTGGTGAAGAAAGTCAAGATTAATGTATATACATAAATGAGTGAGAGAGGTAGGAACAGTACGAGAGAGAGAAAGGCAGCTTACATTGGCCTAGCTGGGATTCCCATAGCTCACGCCATTGCCCATTCAAACTGCAGTCCACATTATCTGAGCTGCACGCCAGAAATAGTACATACACACACAGTCATATACACAGTCATATATTTCAGCAGTTACAGAATGGGACATGTTATGAGTACCTGGAAATGGGCTGAGTTGATTTTCCGTCCACGAGGGTCTGTCCAGTCTGTGTAACGTAACTGGGTTGAAACTTCATGTCAAAGTTGAAAGAATGTCGAGCAAGAGAGTCGGTTCCTGCCCCACTGCTACCCTGCTGGGTGTCTGCAACTGGCCGAGTCTGAATGAGCTGTAGTACCCCCTCCATCCATCCCTTGCCTCCTACACCCTCCTCCCCCATACCCTTCATGACCTCTGTTGACCCTCCTACACCTACTCCAACCACCCCACCACTCACTCCAATCAATCCCTCATTACCCCGCTCTACTCCACTCATTACCCCAGTAGGAGTGACTACATTACCAGTGGAATCAACACTGCTTTCATGCTGCAAGTTAACAAACCAGTTTGATCTTCCAAAGTCTACAGCATCTTCACTCAAACCTCTCTTTCTCTGCAGAGCTACTACTGGACCTAGTTTTATTGTGACGTCATGTGCAGTGTCATATTCCTCTGCGGTTGAATCATCACTCTCTGCACTCGACAAACTTGACGGTTCATCTTCAGAGGTGGGGAATACACTCGGTAAGCAGATCTTCTCCTTCACATCGTTGTCATATTTGTACGCAATTTGCTCAATCAGGTCAGAGTTCTGCAGTTCATTTGTAATCTTGATCTGCCCAATTAGCTTGCAAAAAGGTATGTACGTTGCGTGTGCCATTGCGGGTGTAAAAGTGGCTTGGAGTTGCTTTTCCAATGCCTCTGGCCACTTAGGTTTATTGATTATAGGGGTAACTCCATTATCAGAAGTGACTTGTGTAGCAAGTGAGCTAGTGGCTTGGCTTTCTCTCTCCAACGAAACTGTATTCTTGGAGTGATTCCACTTTCCTCGGCGAGATGACATCATTGAAGGTGATGCAGTGTTGGACCTTTCCCTGCCCCCAGCCTGCAACTTCCCAGGAGCAAATTTCTGTGAAACAAGGGTACTGTGTTGTAAAACAGATGATGACTCAGCACGACTGCGTTCACCGACAACAGTGGCCACAGACTCCAGTGTGTCGTGAGAACCACACTGAGTGTACACTCCATCAAAACAAGTAAAGAAAAGACGCAGAGTCTCAAGTAAAACTGATGACCTCTCTCGACCAAGTTTCTCGCCAATTTTGAGGAGGATGAGCACAAGAGAGTGACATACAGTGGCCCTGGCTTCACCTCCACTGGGAAATATGGTCTGTGAAGACAGCAGCTGAATCAGAGGAATGAAGATATTCTCACAGAGCACCTGGCCACAGAGACGAGAGAAAAGAACACATAAAACATTGTGTGTAAGCATATACAATGTATATACATGTGTACATGCTAGCTATATAACTTGTATAGGAATGAGAGGGAACAGAACTCACGCCAGTGACTTGATCCAATAGCAGATCTGACAGTTGCTGGATGACGATTTTCACTACAGCCAGTGCAGCCGCCAGATTTGACTCTGTCTTCACTGTCATCCGACTCATTGCTGACGATACCTGTGTGACATGCAGAACACATACATTGCATGCACTACACACATAGACTATGTGGCACACACTTACCCATCCCTCCACTTGTGGTAGGTACAATTTCAGTAGCACATTATCTCCGTACAACTCGGCCATTGATGATAGACACTTCAAGACCACAGTCTCTCTGTCCCCTCGGTCTAAAATGCCAGTAAAACAACGATGCATCCCATTCAGTAGAGGGCTAATGATGTGTCGGGTGGCTAGCAGTGGACCCAGTCGTCTCTGCAACCAGCACAGGCAATCCCCAGCCACCTCTGCAATCTGTCCATTGATGGCCATCATTTCAGGGTCATTCCTAGCTTCAGTCCTCGCTTTATTGGGCAACTGTTCCTCCTCCCCTTCTCCTCCCATACTTCCACGTCTCTCTTCACCTCTCCCCACTGTGCCCTCCTCTTCCAACTGTCCCTCGACACTAACGGAAAATCCACCATCTTGTGAAACAGAGCCACCCATGCTGCCACTTTTCAACCTGCCTCTGAATGAACTGTGCTTTGAGAAGGAGCTGCTACTAATGGAAGATCTAAGTGAGTCTTCGATGGTGGGAGACCCAAGATTAGTGGTCGCTTCCGAGTCACACGGGCTATCCAACGATGTTCTAAAGACACTTGAAGTCGTATCAATTCTTATTGTGTTTTGAGAGCCATTATATTCTTTGTCTGCCTCTGTCTCCCCAGGTAGACTGCTACTGAGTGGCAGTGTCTCATTCCCACGTACCTGTGACTTCTCAGCCTGGGCTGATTCCAAGTTCTCGGCGATAGAGCTCTGTGACAGTTTGCGCTGTTGTCCACTCTGCTCATCGCCCTCCTTTACGTGACCTTTGTCCCCTCTCTTCTCCCCCTCCTCCTGGAGATCTGGGGACATCCCCACAGACCCCAGCACCATACCAGATCGGGCAAGAAGAGAAGTGTCTGGTTGGTAATCACTGTCAGACTCCCCAGAACTATACTCCCTGTCAGAGCTGTACCCACCCACTTCTGAGAGGTCAACACTAAAAGTGAGTTGTGCCTGCCTCTTATTTTCATCATACTGCAGAGACTGTCCCAAATCTGTTGGGATCAGCGTCAGAACACTCTCTGATTCTTTCAGCCGAAAGACATTCTTACGTACCCCAGTGCCCTTGGTCATCAGACGAGCCGGCTCCAGAACAGCCTCCAAGAAAAATTCCAAATACTTCACAAGAAAGACGTGAAGTCCAAAGTGCCTTATGAGAAAGTCGGCCATGGAGCGACTGAGGAGGTAGCCCTGCTGATGAGGCTCCAGAGGTCTGTCAAAGAAGTGGAGGAGAATGCTCGTAAAGAGTCGGTCCATTTGCGGATGGCTCATAAATTTCCCAAGGGTGTCGAGGTGCAATTGCATCATCTCGAAACCTGTCTCTGGATACTGGAAGAGTGGGTAAAGATGGAGGAGGAGGAGGATGAACCCCTCTCCCTGCGTTGCCCTCAAAAGGGACTGGAGATTCTCTACAACCAAAGCCATAATCTTATCGAAGACACTTGGGTCAAAGTCTGCGCAGTGCGAAGATGGTAATGATCGGGGCTTACTAGCCAGTTGTTGTGATTCGTGATACTTCCTCAGACCAGCCTCTCGGCAAAGAAGCTCCAGATTAAATGCAAAACTGTACACACGTTCAAAATAGGACGGGAAGGAGACAACAGGGATGAATGATTGTAGTAACAGGCTCGGAGAGAGGTGAGGAAGATGTCCAGAGAGTGTCTTCTTTATGTCAGAGAGAAGAACAAACTCAGCAAGATTCTGTAAATAGCTGTAAAAGGAAACAGTGATATAAAAACCACAGACATTCAAATACCTGGAAGGGGTTGGTGTGATATATACATTGCTTTGTATGCGTTGTTTTGTATATCCATAACGATATTTTCGAGCAAGAAACATTGATCTACACAGCAGTATTAGACATGCACGTACACATACCTTGGTAAACGCAATTGACCAGAACAGAGCAGCTTTCTTATGACAGAGATTCTCTCCAGAAGACTGGAATCAGTGCATGTGGCAACACGCAGCTCTCTCATGCAGCACATTTCAATGACTGTCACTACAGCTGATGCAACGTCGACGGTCACACACTCTTCGAGGGACGGGGAAAAGAGAGGGTCAGTGTGCTGTCGATGTAATGTCTCCATAAGTGGCAAAGAAGTACAGGTGGAAGCATGAGATGCTTTCTGTGAGAATAGACGAAAGCCGTGTTTCACACACATACATGTATCAGTGACCTTGGTCTAGTAAACTAAAGATAGAGGGAGAAGATCAATTTGCCTCTAATGGAAGGAGCTCACCTCAAGGTCCTGCTGTTCCCAGGATGGACCAAGCATGTCTCCAAAGTCTTTACAGCATCGAGCCACAAAGTGGGCCCTTTCTTCGTGTTCAATCAGGCCACGTAGCAGGTCCTTGGGGAGGCTGATCTCGGCATTCTGCCACAGGTAGTCATCACTACTGCCTTCGGACTGATTATGTTTCCGTGTCCGGAAATAATTCACTACACGGAAACGATTCTGTTGGCCAGTCAGTGGTTGGTTATTGAGAACGGCACTTTCCTTCTGCTTTACGTAGGATTTGCCCTGTGAGGGAGGTGGAAGGTCTAATGGTGATTCACCATACGTGATTCCTATCATATTATTTTGATGGGTGGACGGTGCACCACTGTACAATTCATCAGGGACTGTGACCTCTTCAAACGAGGAATCACCATCTTGCAGTGCTTCCTCATTTGCACGTGCAGTTCCTTCAGCTCCCCCTCTCCCCTCCCCTCCGCCCTCCCCAAGACTCTGTCTCTGCTGCTCAACAATACTCTTCAGAGTTCTTACAGGCGGCCGCTCTACATTTCCGTTCTGTTCACGAAGAGGAGTTTTGACTAATTCTTCTTGATTGATAGGGAAACTTGCACCATCACTTACACTACTCTGCCCGAGGTATGACTCCCACTCCAGTAGAGCAATAGGTGCACTGCTACACGAAACACGCTTCGGATGAGAGGAACGGAATAACTGAACAATGCCGTGGTTCTTTGGGTTCTTGTGCTTATCGACAAGTGTCACATACACGTTTTTTGCGCGGATGGCAGCCTCTCCTGTTAGCTTGTACCCAAAGGTGAGGTCGATCCAGTGATGCAGCTGGGATGACACGTAGTCTCCCTCGAGAAGACGGCGATGGGTCATGATAAACACCTCTGGTGTGGGGCACCACAGAGGAAGCTCTAGATCAGGTAGATCAGAATGGATTGAGTTAAAGATGAGTGGATCTGTAAAGAACTCTGGTATGCTCTCATCCGGTGTCCATATGTACATTTTCTCAATGGAGACTGGGTACTCCTCCGGTACCCAGCGGGGGCGTACGTGGGAGCAGAGAACGTCACGAGGGGTCCTACGTGCCATGTAAACATAGTAGGTCACGTCGGTTGAAATGTCCCCTACGTGATGGGGAATTGGTGTGTCTTGATCCACAACTCTTCGTGAATCTTCCATTGCACTGTAGTAGGTAAAGTTCAACTGGTCGTCTCCCTTGTTCAGGCGGTGTTTGGACTTTGTGAAGTCACGAAAATTTCTGGTAGGGTGGGTGAAATCGGTGACCCAAGGGAATATTGGATGGTTGTTGGGATCTCCCACACGTCTCCCTGCGTAGTGATTCAACAACATGAGGTAAGTGAAGTTGTCCAGTTCCCCGTGCTGCCATTTCTTTACCGCTTCGTTGAGTGGTATTAGAGGAGGCTGAGGAATAGAGTGTGAGAGACGATGGTCGGATGTGTCGAGTGCCATGTGCAACTGTTTGACTGGACTGGACTCTGTGGAGGTGTCTTTGGCACTGTCCGTCCATTCCTCCTCACTATCTACCTCTGAACAGGCCAGAGTTGAAGCAGAGGCTGATTTGGAACCTTCTCGTGTTGGAGAAAGAGAGCCCCTCTCTCGTCGCAACCACATCTTCTCCCTTTCCTTCCCTCTCTTTGGTTCTCCACTACTCCGAGAATTCTCCCCTCCCCTCCCCCGTTCCTTCTTGACCTTGCCTGTGTCTGAAGTGTCATGTTCAAGACGCAGTATGGCAGCAGGCATCCTAATTTGCACCCACAAACGGCTATCCACAAACACACTTTGCATAGAGAGCGGACCCAGTGTGACTCCAACCTTGTGACAGTGCTCCATCGCCTTGAGAAGCTGGTAGAGCACAAACAGTGGTTTAGATACAGAGTCATTGAACATTGCTGGACTGTGTACTGCAATGTCAAACAACGTGAACCGCATGTATGGAAACACCAAGTAGAATGCCTTATGACTCTCGACAGCTGCCAAGAGTGGAGACAGATTTGAGTGAACCTGCTCCTCTGCAGACAATTGAGAGGCATTCTTGGCTTGTATCCTTCTCTCTAGTTTTCCCACATCTCGACCTGTGACCTTTTTCTTCTGACCCCCTGCCCTCCCTGACTGCAGGGAACACATCTCTGTGTGATAGAGCTTGTGGACCACCTCCCGCACGTATGCCTGAAATCATGAAAATGGGCAATGAGACGATGTTAAATTATGCAAGAAAAGCATATGTACGTATACACATGGATTACTTCATATGCTGTATGTAGGTAGCGTTTGTTACAGTGGTTAGCTCACAGAGGTTGGAGTATGTGGTCCAGTGGAGGGAACAGGATGTACGGATTGCAATAGTTCCCGCCAGGACACCAGTATATTCTCCTGGGAGATCTGGCATACAATACACAACTGCAGTCAATACCATACCACACACACATGTACATGTAGGTTGAGACATAATGTAACAATGTAGCATATGACTTCTTTGAACTGGCTTGCCTCTGTTAGGACCACCATGTATGTGTATACATGTATGTACATGTACATGTACATTTGCAACTGCTTTCAAAGTCAAGGAGCTATTCAGCTGAGATGACTCTCACATGTCTTTACCTGAGTTAGCAGCTCATGGATACTCTCCTTGGAATACCCACTGTCTTGTGAGATGAGAAACCTAGAGGGAGAGGGAGAGGGAGAGAGAGAGAGGGAGAGAGAGGGAGAGAGGAAGGGAGGAAGAAAGGGAGAAAGGAATAGCGGGAGGGAGAGGGAGAGAGGAAGGGAGGAAGAAAGGGAGAGAGGAATAGCGGGAGGGAGAAAGGTACAAGAGAGTATGTAGAGATGGCAAACTATTCACCTATACATGGGCTCTTATGAAGTACACTGAGAGCACACAACATCAAAACATTGCCAAGTTGGTATATACATATACTATAACTGGATTCTCCAAAAAGCAAACACTGCTCATGA
Source organism: Theonella swinhoei (assembly GCA_963970385.1). Lineage (NCBI taxonomy): Eukaryota > Metazoa > Porifera > Demospongiae > Tetractinellida > Theonellidae > Theonella > Theonella swinhoei. The sequence continues at coordinate 3,944,339 of OZ019960.1, read as the reverse complement.
TAAGTTTGCAACAGCGATTATGTATTTATTGTGTGTTTCTATTACATGTACTTCTTTGATCTTTTGTTGGATGAGTCTGGTTCCAAGGTCTTCCGGATACACAGAATGGAGACTCGCTGCCACTGGTTGGGGGTGGGGCAGTCACATGACGTCTGCAGGAGCCAGTGAATCTCCTCAGCAGGCAGAGGAGGTTTTTGGAGAGAAGGGAGGGAGCCAGACGATATGCTCCGCACCCAGTCATCATGAACCTGTACACCACAAGCTAAGTCATATGCCATACATACACTATGTACTCATGTACTCATTGCCAGTTGCCAGTATTGCTACATGTGTAAGTTTTTGACTCCATGTACAGTAAGTGGTGTGCTGTACAATAACCAAATAGTGGATGAAGTAATGTAAGTTGATACATGTATTAGAGTACTATAGTAAACGTTGCAGGAATTTGTGTTTTAGAACAGTGAGTGATGTAGTCAGGCCTAAGACATCTACTCTACTCACCAGGCAATCCACCTCCAGAAGAGCGTCGGGTGGAGTTGAGGCCTGCGCTTCTCTGTTTCTCTTTGGCGCTTCTTCCCACTGCCGCCGGTCGAGCCTGAGCTCCTTGGTAAGGAGCTTGTCGAAAGATGGCCGGGACTCTCCAGGGGCCTCTTCCATCTCCTGATTAAGCTTTAGAAAGTCAAAAATGCGATAGTGTGAAATAGGGGGTTGGGCTAAAGGCGTTTCTAATTATAGCGCACCGAGCAATATACAAGCAGGGGCAGGGATGGCTGCAGCGTCACTGATGCTGCAAGGAGAGTTGAGTAATCCCAACCCCGTCCTGTACACCTCGTCTCAGAAGTCTACTGATGGATGCCAAGACGCTATTATAAACGAGATATTTGGTGAGTTTAAACTGACTCTGAGTGAAGTTAACCAGATGTAGGCAGTGATGAGTGCGTTCTTCTCTCTTGCAGATTTGATTCGTGATATCAAGGACCCTGAGCATCCACATACTCTGGAAGAGCTGAACGTCGTAAGAGATGACTGTATAACTGTACAACATCGTGGTACAACTGGAGGAGCAATCAGGCATTCCACTGCCCCAACCACTGAAGCTGGGAAGAGTGATCCACCAGAGGAGCAAGAAGAAGAAGAAGAAGAGTTATGGATAAAGATTGAGTTCACTCCCACTGTACCTCACTGCTCACTTGCAACTCTAATAGGGCTGTGTCTGCGTGCCAAACTGGAACGGTGTTTGGACATGAACTTTAAACTTGATATTGTCCTGTCTAAAGGTACACACACTATTGAGGGAGATGTGAACAAACAGATCAACGACAAGGAGAGGGTTGCTGCCGCCATGGAAAACCCTAGCCTCAGAGACATGGTAGAGCAGTGCATTAAGGATGCCGAGTACTGATATACAGCACACCATTTTCATCAATCATTTTTTATCCAAAGTGGAATCATTCTAACATACATGTACATTATATTCCAGGTAGTAAATCTGTTATTTGTGTACTTGTAAGAATACAACAGGTATACTGTATGTGTGTACTATGTACGGCAATAAAAATTGATGTCCAACTAACTCTTCAAGTACAAAAAGAAACACACATATCAAACTTATATAGCATGTCAATGCTCACAAATCTGATTCCCAATGGACACTAATGTTCTGGTCTACATGTAGTATGAAGTAGGGTATGTGGTTCAACCAAATCTACACATGCAAGAGTAGTTTGTGTGTAGAGGGAGAAGGTGAGTGTTGCTATTGGTAGTAAGGGGGGGTGGTTGTTGGTCGATTTGCTCTGCCCCTCCTAGCATCATCCTGTATGTGTGGGGAGGGAAGAGAGATTTGTATGCTGTGTGTGTGTGTGTGTGTGTGTGTGTGTGTGTGTGTGTGTGTGTACACTAACCTTAAGTGGTGGTAGTTTGTTAGATGGCATTCTTCCTTTGTAGATGTGTCCATCGTGACCTGTTATATCTACCTCATGGCGGCCACTACAAAACACAGACATCTTCATTCACATACATGCCTCTGTACGACAACATGTAAGAGATGGGATTTGTCTACCATTGTGTGTGGATGGATCAGCCCTTACAAGAAACATTACTTACAGATGTACATGACCACGTTGCTAAGCTTACATATAAGAGCTATCCCTGCTAGGTCTTTATCTTTTATTTGGCCCTCCTGCCCAACTTCCGTTATGCTGCGGAGCCACCATTTTTCAAGGTATTATTACTGTTTAGTTGTGTAGCTTGATATGGTAGTTAGGTGTAGGGTGAGTGGGTAGAGTTCACTGGTGGTAAAAGGTACCTTAAACCCACCAGTCTCAACTCTCAAGGTTGGGCACCCTATACCTCCTACCTGAAGTGAATTGTTGGTGAGAGATGCTTGGGTTTTGATGTTTGTACAATGTCTGCTGATTATAGAATATATATTTGTGTCTAAAAACTAGGATCTTTATTTTTATTTCAAATCTAGTACATTTATTTTAATATAACAGATCTTTATTTTTGCTACTACTAATATTTTTGCTACTATTATTATGTTTGGTTGTCAATCCAATATCATCATTTTTATATTTGTGCAATATGTGACCTATGTGTATATGTGTTTTTTCCTAATTTTAGTGCTTATGAGTAGCCCATTGTCCGTGGTAAGCCCTACTAGAAGCCCAATTTGTAAGTCCTAGTGTAGGTTTTGTAGTGTGCTATGTATATGATATTTCATGTACACACGTATGTACACACACCCTGACCTGACACGGGAAGGAGGTGTAGTGTATGGTTCAGGGGAGTAGGCTGAGCTGAGGGGAGCTACTCTGATTCTCCTTCTGTTCTGAGTGAGGGTGTGTGACCCACCAGCACTGCGAGGCCCTCGAGAGAATTGCATTAATGGGCCAAATACGGGCAACCCCCTGCAATTATGAACCAATCAGGTATATGTCGACAAGTGCCGTGTCATACATATTTGGTGACATACATTCTCTGGTGCCTTCGAATTAGCTCCAGTTCATATGTAGTGTAGGGTCTGAAGGATCGCGTTCCTGGAAAGGTTGCAATGGATGGCAGAGCTGGTACAGCACTGCAAGTAGTGAGGGAAAGAGTGCATGCAATTGTGGTGGTATGATGGTTAGTGCATGGATGCATGTTCTGTTTCTTACTCGGTGGCCTTCATTCCCAGTGGCTTGTCACAGGAGATACACCTAAATCTCAGGGGTCTGAGGAGAGGGAAGCAAGGAACAGAATGTTACTGTAAGTTCAGTGAGTTACAGGAAATGATTTACTTTCTGAAACCTGCAGCATCTTCAGCCATTGCACCTTCTTTCTCAACCGCTGGAGCAGTTTTCACCCGCGCCAACTTCTTATCTGCAAGGGTAGTGAAGATCTGTTCACACAAACCATTTTGAAATAGCGGATGCTGTCTAATAGGGAGTGTCCTATTCACCGAAGTATTCCTTGAGCGGCTCTAACTCCATTCTGTCGAGTTTGGTCTCCACGTCTTCATCCAGTCGAGTGACGGCCGACCGCAGGGCCTCTTCTTGACCCATGAGTTTATCCCTTGCCTCACGAATCTGCTGATCCAGCCTTTCAAATGTCGAGTCCACCCAGTCTCGACTAGCCTTGCCCTCCAGGGCAGCGCGATCTGCTTTCTGTGACATTGGAAGAAGAGTAATAGGAATCCAAACTAGTCTACTGAATAGCACACACTCACCTCCCTGACTTCTACCTCTAACTGTTCTTTGTCAACTTTTCCATTTCTTAGATCATCCACTGACGAGTAGAGTGCCTGGTGTGTGTGTGTGTGTGTGTGTGTGTGTGTGTGTGTGTGTGTGTGTGTGTGTGTGTGTGTGTGTGTGTGTGTGTGTGTGTGTGTGTGTGTGTGTGTGTGTGTGTGTGTGTGTGTGTGTCAGTAACTACTATACTACAGTATACACTGCAGGAACTTACCTTTATGTGTTCTTTGTTGACTTCCATTTCATTAGAGAGGTGGGCCACAGTACCAATGAACCTCTCATGCTCCTGCTGCTGTTGAGTCAACGCCTCCTGTAGCGCAGCAAATGACTCTAGGTCTGCATATTTGGCCTCTTCCTCTTCATCGGCTGGCCCAGGAGACGCCCGCATGGTAGACACTATAGCATATAAAATACCACATTATACAGTGACACAATGTGTATTGGTGGTGGTGTGTCTAGAGAAATATTACAGAGGAAGTGAAACCCTTGTTTGCATCGTCTGTCCTATTTACGTGTTCATGTATACCTGTATTGGTGAGTGCAGTGACAGCCCTGTCCACTTCAGACATTCTCTCCCTCAGCTGGGCAACCTCAGACCCCAGCTCTTCTAGCCTACTTCTCTCTTCACTACTTGATCCCATCTGAGAGGACAACTGAGGAGGGAGAGTGGATGTACATCTGTAGTACATGATGTAGCATGTATTACATGTATTTACCGAGGCAAAGTCAGCCGTCAGTTTGTCAATGGCTTTCTGCATGGCTGTAATTTGATCCAGCACATCAGGAGGCAGTGTATTCAGCTCTCCTACGGCAAATAGTGGCATTCATTAACTAAAAACATGGACCTAATGTGTTCTGGTTCACCATTATGTGTATGACTACATTTGATCGTCTGACCTTCAATCTGGGCCACTTTATTCTGCAGCTCCACCAGCTTGGGTAGCAGACTGGCAGCCTCTCCCGTGTCTTGCGGCATCAGTGATGCCATGTCAGATATATTCAACTTGGTTGTCTGCATGTGGGACATTGATAACTATTCACACATGAATGCCAGCACACAAAGAAGTAAGCACAGACACACTCTTGCCATCAGACCTACTCAATTGCTCTGCAATACATGTACATACAGTACAGGCATAGCCTGGTCCAGAGAGTGTAGTGGTTGGTCTCACCTGCAGTTCATCTATCTGCTCTGTCAGTCTTGCTAGGTCTGTTTCCACCCCCTCCATCCTCCCACCCAGCTCTGCCACTGCCTCTGACGACTGCTTCAGAGCTGACTCCGATGCCTGCTGGAGAGCAGACTGTAGGTCTGATGTGGTGGCATAAGGACTCAAGTCCAGTGACTCCACTGAGGCCTAGTTGTAGTATGTAACAGAGAGAAGTGTACCTGTGGACATACTGTGTGTGTTAACTAACTTTGACGGCACTCAGCTCTGTTTGGAGAGAGTCAATCTTGTTCTGAAATTCATTGAGCATAGCTGCACAAAAAGAGAGACTTCTTTACGTATGCAAATGGTAGACCACATTTCTATAACATACAGTATCCAACCTCTGCCTGAAGTATTTTGATATAATGTGTTGCATAATTACTGTGATACCTGCTGCAGCATCCCCCATGGAATCTTTGGCTGCAGATAGCCTGACGTTTTCCAACTGTTCTGTAATCCCTGAGATATCCTCTGCCAGCTGTGCAATAGAATAAGAAGAGATGTAGCACTATCTCTTGGACAAGTTATACGACTGTATATCACCTTGTCCTCCAACCGAGAGAGAGATCCCTCACACCCAGTAACGGCAGACTTAATAGTCTGTACTTCACCTAGAAGATCGTCCACCAATGTTGCATTCTGTAAGGAAATTCATTCATAGACCACATAAACAATATATTAGGTCAATAGTGCACCTGCTCCAGACCATCCTCTACTGCACTCAGTCTCTTGCTGAGGTTTGTGAAGTTCCAGCGATCTTTGATCGGTGTTGCTCCCATGTCAGAGGACTTCCGCTCCAGCAACTCGGGCAGTGTATCCATCGTATTGAGTCTGTTTTCCAACTCTTGTAGCTTGCGTTCCATTGCTCCTAGATCATTAGCTGCAGTTACAAATGAAGACTTTGGTCGGTAAATTTGATCCATGCTGGCCCCCACGTGTGTTCTTGAGGCATGACTGGATGAGGGTTTGGAGTGAGGTAGAGCACTCGTCGGAGGAGTAGAGGTTGGACTAGGTTCCTTCTTAGCCTGCTCAGCATCCCCAGCACCATCTCCTTCTCCCTCAACTTTACCCCTCTCTGATGTACTGCCAGACACTGCACCTGTACCGGAGGTTGGAGTGGCTTCCTCCTTTCCCTGCTTAGCACCCTCCGCTTCTCTCCCTGTTCCCTCCTTCTCTGATGTACTCCCAGACACTGCATCTGTACCGGAGGTTGGACTGGCTTTCTCCTTTCCCTGCTTAGTACCTCTCTCTGTTCCCTCCTTCTCTGATGTACTGTCAGGCACACCAGATGTACCATCTGTACCAGTACCAACAGCCGTCTCCCCCGTCCCCCCTACACCATCAATGGTGCTGACACCGCTGACACCGCCCACTGGATATGCAGCCTGCTCCATCGTACCCAGTCGCCTAACAATAGCGTGCATGAGCGTGTGGAGGTAGTTGAAGTTGACCACTCCGCTGGGCTGGCTGCCGAGGGACAGGTCGATCAAATGAACGAGCTCCATTGTTGCCGCGCTCATACTTATAAACGTAGCGAGCTATATTTCAGAAGTGTGCACTCGGCAGCTATTGATCCCTCTACCGTCTGCAAGCAGATCTCCCAGCTTATCTTCACTGTTCACACGCACGGTACTATCTTCCCGATGACAATGTTAGGATCTGCCCAACTATCTCCATGCCAACTGAGTCGTCCCTCCCACGTAAACGTCATGATCAATTATCACATAGTTGGGGGATTCCCTTTCTCACGTGCGAAATGGCTTCCGAAGAGGGAAAGTACAGTGAGCAGGAAGAGAAGGAATGGGAGAAAAAGAAGCGCACGAGGGAGAGGGTCTCCACTCTCATGGGCCAGTACCTGCTCAAGGGATACCGCATGCTCAATATCAACTGTGCCGAGTGCGGGGTACGGTGGTTATTTTATGTACGCATGCGTATATGTTTGCATAGAGAGGTATATAACAAGAGTATAGCAAAGAACTGCACAAGTAAAAGTGAAACTTAAATATGGTGTACACATTAGCTGCATGATATGTGTTGAGGTATTTGTCATAGCAGATGTATATGCTGTGTGTAACACTTCATGGTAATATGAAAGTGACCATGTGCTATATGTACACATAAATGTGAAAGTGTAACAGTATTGCAGTCTTATTGGCTATGATGCCAGACTTATTGAAACTTCTCTGATTGAAATGTTTGTCATGTTCATGTACACACGTCGCAATATGGGAAATGATGTGGGTGCATGTTGTGTCCATATAAGGGTGGATATGGAGTAATCTATATTCCCAAGAATCTAGACAAGATGTTTATTATATCGTCAACTATTAGGAGAAAATGCCATGCAAGGTCTGTGTGCATGTGCGTTCATGTGTGTGAGTGTGTTGTGTGTAGTCAATCAACCACAGGATATGTGGGGGGATAGTGTGTGAACGTAACCACATCACATATGGCTTGCTGTGGTAAAACAACCCACATTAGGCAGTGATTGGTTGGTCTATGGTGGGTGTATGTTTAGTTATTGGTGACCACATCTTCCACTGTTTTCCTACTCCAGAATATTTTACTACAAACTCGAGATGGAACGAATTACTGCGTCTACTGTACTGAAGTTGTCCAACAAGGTACCCCCCTTCACATGTCGTAGTTGTGTGCATGCAAGCTAGCACTATATAGCATTGTATGGGAACATTTGTAGCATACCCACTTGCTTATCCAATACACAGACACCCGGCCCTATCTTATGGGAAGGTTTTTTTGATAGACTGACATCGCTTAGTTCCATAACAAGAGCGATTGGTGGATTGATTTCCTTCTGCCTGTGTTTATAAATCGTCTCTCCCTGCAGGTGTACCGAACAGTACACAGCATCCATCAACTTCACTCAGTGCAATATCAAACACAACACTCTGTTCCATCAAAGATGGCAGCAGTAGCGAGCACAAGGTCCCAATAGTCTCTGCAGGTCAGACTCGAGATACTGTGAAACTAACTACCACTCCTGCTGAACATGACACCTTGACTATGTGTACTGATACTAAACGTACTGGTCCACGTACCAATCCAGCTATCATACAGTCAGCCACGCCCAAACAGTCATCAGACACGTCTCATTTGAACTATTCTGACCCGTCTTCTCCTGCCAAGGTTGTGCCTAAGGTCCAGTTGGTGTCACACACAGAGGCAAGTCTTCAGTGCCAGATGATCTTGATCTCCAAACTAAAGTGGTGTGCCAGTGAACTCGAGAAAACACAATCACTGGAGCAGGCCACATTGCTCTGTAAACTCATCACTGCTACTGGAGAAGCTCTAAAAACACTTCAAGAACTACACGTACCTACTTCCTCCATCTTAGATCATCTGAGACTGGATTCAGCATAAATTAATTAATACATGTCACAAGATATTCATGTGATCCAAATTCACTATATAAGAACTTTCTATGAATTGTAATCATGCAGTCATTGAGAAATGTGCAGTGTTTGGTTTTGAAATATGTACAATGACAGTGCTCCGTACGTTGTACATGTGATGACAGGTGAGGTGAGGTGAGGTGAGGTGAGGTGAGGTGAGTAAATTAAGAGGTTGAAGTCAATGCTAGAGTCTTGGCTGCTTTGCCTATCTCCAAGAGCTCATTCAGTGATCCCAAATCAGAGACTGTCTGTACCCCAAACCTCTGTACCTGGAAGTGGAAATATAATTAATTAGCCTGATGGCTGCCATTGCATGCTACTACGTCCCTTCACTACAAAGGGGGAAATTGCTTTCTCATTAGTGCTATCATTACTGCAAGAGTAAACAGTTGTACATGATGGGGATAACTGCCTTTCCCTGACGGGGACTACTTCCTTTCCCCCGTTACACATAAAGTGGTAGTAAACAGATGTAGCCACATGTAGTGGCGTAGGCAAGGGAAGAGTGTACTACACGAACGAGGGGATATGAGGCAATGTAGCTGTAGTGTAGAGTCGGGGGCAGCCAGAGAGTATGCTACTACACGTGTAAGTTTCAGAGAGTATGTGTAACTATGCATTTATGTTTAGGGGGGAGGGGGGAGGGGAAGAAAGTACGTAGGAAACAGGAGTCAATTGCCTAACCTAATTCCCATTGAACTACATACAGTTTCACACTTCATTGTAATACTCTGCCAAGTGTCCTGACTATGGTATTGACTTCGGGAGTTGGAGTGTATGTAAACCTTGAATTTGGGGCAGACAGAGAGCCATCCTGTTTATTGAGGTGTCCCTACCACCAGGTGATAGGTTTCACTGTACAGTGGAACCGTCTAATGTAGACATCTGATAAACATGACAGAATCAGTTTTGTGTGTTTCAACCCCCCGAAATCAGGACATTTCACTAATCAGGCCACTTAAGGTTCCACTGTATTACAAGTAAAGAGAGTACACCTTTGGCAACATACACATACGACAGAACCACTGGCCCCATAGACATACCTGTGTATTGTATTCTTCTATATCTAGAGCTAATTGTAGACGTATTTTATTATCATCGCTCATCCCAGTGGATGGCAGTAGAGACTGTCGGTTCCTGCGCAGCTTCAGAAGACTGTCCTCCGTGCGTTTCACAGACGTCAGCACTTCAGATGTAATTTCATGGTACCTACATGTACATGGGATTGTATGTCAGTAGTCTAGTGATACCGAAAAGAGTACAGCAATAGTCAGAGACCTCTGCCCAGTAATATTAACATACTTATGGACAAGTGCCTATATAAGTGTATGTTATTCGTTACGTGTGGTCAGTCTCAGTGGGAGTAGTTCTAGTTGTGTATGAGACTGTTGTCGAACAAGATGTGATGGTCAATAGACTGTAATGCTTTCATATTGTACAACTTCATCACGAGGTAGGGGATTGGTAAGTCATGATGGGTGTGTGTACGTGTATACCTCACAGTAACACGCTCAATGATACTTGTAGTCCACTGCAGCTTGTAATCAGCAGGAATCTCGCCCTGAAGTACAATTAGCGGCTTGAAGATATTCACGACATAGTTTGATGCTCCCTGCGGTACCTGAGAGGTGAGAAGGAATGAGGAAATGAATGTCAACTGGGATTTAAAGGGAGTTACTTACACTACTTCATTAAGGCATAAACAGCAGCTAATCAGAAGTCACCATACACTGGGCTAGACACTATAGTGAGTTGTGTATTGTTTTAATGCTGTTGAGAGTATAGAAATTTGTTTTGCTACAATGAAACTAGGAATGTCACAGCACGTGAATATTTGGACTCTGTAATGACGCAAAATCATGTCTCCAAGTGTTTCTAGAGGGAAATGACATAAGCAGTTCCCATTGTAAAAGGAAAAGGGGAATCAAAGTGTTGGGTCTACAACCTTCTTTTAGTAGTAATTCCTGGGACTGTTTACTAACAATATTACTAAACCCTGTCTGTCATGGGTGTTTTCGTCATTGAGGGACTAACACTGTTTCGCTTGCACAGATATTACTTAGTCTGTAATGCCTTGCAGGGTACATACACTAGTGGGGAAGACGGCCGAAACTTACATTTGTCAACATCATTCCTTTCAAAGTTTTACAGAGACACTGGATTGGCCCTACTAGAAATCTACAGAAGCGTGAAGGACTGTCACCTGATGGTACGACTTGCCACCATGTCACCCCACAGGCATGTATCCAGGCAATCAGTGTAGAAAGTAGAGGAAGAGTAGCTAGGCAATAATTGCTCAGGCAACTAAAAGGTTTATGGATGCTACAAGATATATGTCAATGGGCCTCAAACTTCAGGACTTTGAAATGCAGACACTGTTGCACGTTTGTTTATATTTTGATCCATGAAAACAGGATCAGATACTCATTCCTGTGTGGTACATGTACCTCATCACCAGATTTAGTAACCTGGGATTATGCGTGCATAAAGGATGGACCACAAAACAGCTATTTAACACTACATATTTACTAATAGAAAGTCCAATTTAAAAAGTGAATATTTAATTTTCACTATTCAATATGAACTGCTTATCTAGTATTGTGGTCTTTTCTATCTCCATCAAAGCACTTTGAATCCTAATTTATATCTCCACCCAACAGTTTCAGATGGAGTGTGTGATGTATGAAGGGAGCTGACCTCACGGTTAGTTCGACGGAAGAGCCGAGGAACAGTGTGTGCATGTTCGAGGTTCTGACAGCAAGACTGAGACACTTGGGAGGTGATTCTCTCAGAGAACTGAGGGATGAGACGTTCGATGCTGCCCACAGCTTCCTTCATGCAATCTGTGTGAATGCGTGTGTAGGTGTGTGTAGGTATACTCATAAAAGAGAATTATGTGAAATATTCTTGTCTACTGTGCTATGCAGAGGTGCAGTATAGTGGAATTTAGCATATGTCAGAAGCTAACTGGGGGCTACCCTCTTATGACTGCTGACTTAATTTAAGAAAACTTCCTGTCGTGGGAGCATTTCAACTAAAGTATATAGTTGATGTTGACAGATACAATATACTCAAAACAGGCCAAGATAAAAATACTATCTAGCTTTAAAATACACAAACTATATACTTAATTAGCTTATATTTGGAACCATGTGAACAGCTAATAATGTGCTTTGTATGCATATACCTCGGACTGCAGTAAGAGATTTGACCTCTGGAGGTAGCTTTGGGATAATTTGACTTGAAAAGGTCTCAATCTACACAGGATACATATAGAATGATGTTGGAAAGGTCTGAGGATGTGTATCATACTAAATTGACATGTACCTGCTGTCATTGCATAATCGCTGTAACAATAATACATGTATACTTCACCGTTAATATCAAACTTGTGTTATTACGATCGCTTGGCGTAACGCGCGCGTGAATCCTTGAAAGCGCATTTTTACGTGTAACGGGAAGTATATATACGGGAAAGAAGTTCGCTGCCTTACACATCGAGTCGTATTCGGGTAGCGTTTAGCCTATTGTTAGCCTTTTCAGGACCCTTAGTACCTTCATTTGAACGTATAAGCTTAGAAATAAAGACGCACAGCAGGGAGAGACACAAACCAAGTACCGTAACCCTCGCTGCGCATGCGCGCCGAGGGAAAGCTTGTAGGTATATAGAGATGATATTATTATTGTTCTATCAACCTCTATTATTAAAGTGACTTGATTGGTCTACTTCACTTTCGGTGTGCGCGTTGATATAAATACGTAGCAATGCGCGCGCTTTGCAGCGGATCCCCAGCAGTGCTGCAACTCTTGACCACCAAGAATGAAGAATAGAGCTTCTCTGTTAGGACCACCACTTCTCCGCTTATTGTCGCTGCTTCTTGCAGGGATCCTCGCGAGCATCGCGCATGCGCTCCCATCGAGGCCGTCGGGACTTCACGGAGACGACGGAGGCGGTCTCGTAGATGGCCTGGATGTTGAGCAAGACTTGCTCCCTCCCGCGCCTTCCGACAAACTTATTGAGAAGATGAAAATTCATAACGAGGCCTTTCACTATCATTACACGTTCTGGAATATTACAGAACTCGACTCCGATACCTGTCATACGATGGCGGATCAACTGAACAGGGAAATAGCCCGCGACTACAACGGAGTTTGCACGTTTACCTACACCTGCAACTTCGACAGTCTCCGCTATCCGCACTGGCTGATATTCACAAACTGTTCTTTGGGTGTTCGTTGCGATCCCGACCACCGAAGCGCACGATGTTTACCGTACCATGAAGATGTTCTAATGTTACGCTACATCAAGAGGGGCGGGCCCTCCCGCTCTACCACTAATGGGGATACGACCACGACAGGTACTTCGGAGCAAGCTACTCAAGAGAGTGGAGAATGGAAGTTATGGTTTGTGCAAGTCCCGTCGGACTGTAAATGCTCCGCATGACATCATCGAATCACTTTTTAAACCACTTAGTGTAGCACTAGACTACAGGTAGTATTAGCTACTCATTAACTATTAGCTACTTTTTACTTTTGCAAGTATGAATTTATTTCTAGTTTGCCAATTGCACACTATTATACACTTTATATAACTAGTACGCCAAATGCTGCATACTATAGTATCTGAAAATAAATAAGACATGACTTGCTTTCCGACGGTAATCCTTTCCCATTCACGCTTATAGCATTATGTAAATGACACTATTGCCACAAGAGTGACAATTATAATATCACAATGCTGAATGAAAGTGGAAGTAAAACAGACAATAACAATGCTGAATGCAAGTGATATAGTAATACATGGTGGGTATATGCATCATTGTGATGTGGAGTATACATAGTGATCATTCAGCCTTAATGTCAAGGACTTCCCAGCTACAAAATGCATATAATTTTATATTGAATCCATGAAGATGGCTGCCTATACTGATTCAGAGCTATTTATATGTAGTGTAGCCTCTCCAGAAGGTGGTGTTCTGCTTAGTGCAGTGTCCCGATTTCAGGGGTTAAAGCACAGGTATATTTGGGACAGGACAAATTGTGTCCTGTTCATTGAAGTGTTCTTATGTCAGGGTGACCCGATTAGAGTGCTTTCACTGGAAACCTCTAATTTAAACCTCGGTGGGACAGAAGAAAGTTTTGTGATAAGTGCAAGTGTCCTGACTTCAGGAGAGCAAGGAGTGTCCTTTTTACTATATTTTGGGGTGTCGTCATTAGGGGAATTCCACTGTGTTATATATAGCACACTAGGAACAGTCCAAACTGCTGAGAGAACATCCCAAAGGCAGGCATGTATACACACAATGAACACAAAACATCAACACTCATCTTTTTACAAATTTAAATAAACAGCAATAATGTTGGCATTTAGATACAGCGTTCATGTAACCATTATGAATTGTGAAAACACAACAGAGGAGAGAGGGGAAAATGAAGATATGCTGCAATAATATGAATGCTAGTGCAATAGGAGAGACATACACTCAACAGTTGTATCTTGATTTTATCAGTGTTGCATAAACGAATTGGTATTTGATGATTACCTGACAACATACATATTGGCAATACCTCACTTTGAGGGCAAACAAAAGCATATGTTTTCAGGTACATAGGAGCTAGAGAATGCCCACTGCAACTACTGTAACATTCATTTACTGCTCTCCAAAAATTTAATATATCGATTTACCTCATTCCGTTGTAATACATTACAATGTTGCTTTGTTTCATCTTCTTTTTCCCAAGAAACATTCCTTACATGGTATAAAAGTAGTCCAGAATGGTGTGAAAAATCAGACAAAAGTAAAAATCTAACCAATGAAACTGAAGATGCTTTTCTTCTCGAAACTGAAGATGCTTTTCTCAGCAGTGTTTCTAATAGCTCTGACTCTGTCCCAGGTGCATGCAACGTGCAGCAGAAGACAACCCACTCCTCCACAGGAGTGCCGTCAACTCTCGCAGAGAGAAATGCATACCAACTACATCAAATGCTTTGTGGACAGACACTTCAACATGTCAATCAATGTAGAGGTGAATGATTATGGAATATTTACAAGCAGGGCAAACCAGGTTCTGAATAGCGATGACTTTGTGAGTGCTTTTGACGATATAACAAGTGATAGGTGTGAGGTGGATAGACTTCAACCGAAGAATAAGTACTGGCAGTACGTCTGTGACTACAGTCCAACGAGGATCCCTCAAATAACGTGGTCAGTGGAATGCCATCAGGAGTACAATCCATGCCGCAACAAGTCCATCGAATGTGTCTGTGACAACACAGGGCCTCTAAAAGAGACCAGCACATGCAGTGATGGTGTCAAGAGAATATTAGACTGCACTGGCGTGTGTGCTGACGATGAAGACTCGTGCATTGCCACATATTCCATTGCACAGGAATGGAAGGAGTTCAACACCACTGTAACATATCTTGAACTCAGCAGCAGTGGGACAGAGTTCCTCAAGTCGTGCAAAGTCACTCCAATGGAGGTATACCTAGGCAGCAAATGGCAACTGAAGCGTGAACAAGTGGCAGTGGCATGCACCTGTGAAGAACAACGGCCTGTTCTATGTATGTAAATAGAATACTAGATGAATTTGGTAGTAAGAATATAATAATAGATTGGCCTTCAAAATCTGAACTACTACACATCAGTGTATAACATGTGTGTCTATACAGTAGGTACCACCACTATTGGTATTAGCACAGGTACTAGTAGGGATTATATATGCAGGTGAAGTGATCCATTCTCATGAAAAGTATTAGTGTTTTGTATGAAGTGATTCATGTGATACAATAGTGCTGCATCCTGAAAGATAAGATATACCATGCTTGAATAAGTGAAGTATGAGGTATGTCCAGGACTGCCACGGACTGTCCTGGGATGTCCCAGGATTCATATGTATCTATACACTACATCCATATGTATGAATGTATCATCTTCTGCATCCTAGCCATATACTGAGGAGTATATAGAGAAGACAAATACAGGGGATGGTAGAGTTATATACATGCACACAATTACTACACCTCAAAATAGTATACTGACTCATTATAAGGAGTGCTGCATGTAAATAGCATTGCAGAGTTTACACACATGGATAGTTCCCTTTCCCTTGGGTAGAGAGGGGGATACAGTAAAGTCCCTTTGAAAAATGTACACATGTGTATACACATATTCCCCAGTTACTCTTCCTCGATTCCAGCTATTTAATGGAAAATACCTGATGAAACTAATTACTTCCCTTTAGCAAGATCATGTTGAGGATGTAATAGTGAGTACTACTACTGTACATGGGTTAAAGGTATTTTCTGCTATGTTGGTATCTATACTCCCATAATTGTCAATTGTGGACAATAGCAAGTAATGTGATAAGAATTACTACCATCATTTTCAGTATTACATCCGATGATTCTCACGTCCAAAGGGCCGGTATATTTTCTCCCTATCTCACACACTGAAAGACTGCTTGGCATGTGCGAAGGAGGTATATAAGGGAAGGCTGCAGGCAAGTCAGCCAGAATCAGTCAGAAAGAAATCTATTGAATTATACTGGAGAGCAAACCTTGATTTTATATTCATTTTGGAAACACTTCAGATCATGCAAAACTCAAAGGTATTAACTTGCCTCTTGAGTATTAATAACAAAACCACATCTGTGTGTATTCTCATACAACTGACATGTGAATGATTCCTTTCCAATTCAGAAACTGATGGAAGCTGCACTACTGCTGGCTCTCATTGGATGCCTGCAGCAAGTGTGCTACTCAAGATGCATCCCTGGGTGTGACGATGCATTGCAGCAACTCAACTACTATCAGCACCTGAATGCTTCAGAGACACACGTCTTTGACAACGTGTCGGTCAACCTCAGGGAAGCAGAAGGAAGCGATGACAGGCTAAGAGATTTCAATGCTTCCCAAGTATGCCCCTGGCATTATGAAATGGATTACAATGCCTCCAGACTGCCACAAGTGATGTACACAGCTCGATGTGATAGAGAAACATGGTGTGACCATACCAATGGCCAATCATACAAGTGTCTTCCACTTGAAGTGTACAGCATTCCAATCATGATAGGCAAAGAGTGTGACCTCTTCAGCAATACTGAGTGGACACTCAGCTTTGTGAACAGAGCTGTGTCCTGCTATCCATCACGTATAAGATTCGACAGCGAAACAGAAATCTGTAATTATCTAGTCCCTCCAAGACACTAACACTTCAGAATTGGCCATATCTACTATCACTAGCAGTACATGTATATATGTATAGCACAGCATCTATAATACATATATACCACTGATCACACCCAGTCCATCACATCTATTTCTAGTATTTATATCTTAAATAAACATATATTTATTTTATAATAATATGATCAATGCTTTCAGAGTCAAATTCATAGAGATGATCATGCACGCAATGGGCCCCCCTAATCATGCACGCAATGGGCCCCCCTAATCATGCACGCAATGGGCCCCCTAATCAGAACCCGAACCCCCAAATGAGGACATCTTAAATACCACACTTATTAACCCCTGAACTCTCGCTGATTGCTCTGTCCTAAGAGTGTCGAGAATAGAATATATGAACTTGCATGTACAACTTCTTCACCCTCACATTCAATGAACATAGTGGCATGTGTTTGAGCCCCACCTGACAAAACCTTTGAAAATGACACCCTTCTACCTTGGGTGTAAGTCACATGCATGTATACATGTGTCTCCCCAGAGCACTTACTTGTTGGGCAAAGAGTTTACAGTCGTGGATCAGACAAATGTTCTGGGACACAGAGAGTGAGCTACTGCTGATGGGTGTCTGGGCAGAAGTGGTAACTGCCTTCTCTGACCCACTCTGAATAAATCACATGGTATATGTGACTATACACAGTAGCTATATTTGCACAAACCAAGTATAAAAAGTTATTGAATTCACTCGTACCTCACATACAATAATTCTACATGTGACTTCTCGTGGAGTTATCAGGCAGAATAAGAGAGTGAGGCCAAGCACATTGCCAAATATATACTTTTAGGGTATAAAGCAAACTGGTGCTTATATCGTTGCACCAAGAAATGTAGAACTGGTATTTCTGTTGTGAATGGGGGGAATGTCTCCATGTACAAAATTGGATGTTTTGTGTACACACTCAACAAATATCAACGTTTACTGCTCAGCTAAATAGGGAATTGAAAATGTTGGAAAGACCCTATGGAACTTGAGCATAAGCAACAACACACAGCTACACATACCTACATGCAGTTAAAGATGTATGTATACATCATAGAAAATCTGTTAGTGTTCCTATTATCATATCTAAACATGCATATTGGCTTTAAAGAATAACATTGTTTTTAGTGAACATGTAGAGATACATGTATATTTGTACCACTTAGTGTACAGGAACTGATTGACTTGGAGTAGTGAGTGCCTTACCTGTGGAGAGTCCTGTTTGTGTAACTCCATAAGCCAGTTTGAGGTGCGTATCATTAACTGTAGACACAAGCAATACGGTTACACCATTATAGACTTACATGTACATGTAAGAATGCATGATATACATCTGATATACATGTAGACATACATGTACATGTAAGAATGCATGATACACATCTACATATACATGTAGACATACATCTACATGTAAGAATGCATGATACACATCTGATATACATGTAGACATACATCTACATGTAAGAATGCATGATACACATCTACATATACATGTAGACATACATGTACATGTAAGAATGCACACCACACATCATGATAGAACTATATCCAAACACAGTTTGCACTGAAGATGGTCACAACAGACGTGCATCTTTACTTGGAGTGTAAGCTTCCAGAAGCGATGTACTAGAGCAGGCAGGAACACTTCCCCTGACCAGCACTTGTGCAGACAGCTCCATAGAACTCTGAACAGATCCAATTTAAATGGAGGCATGGTGTGAGGTGTGCTTGAAACTAGAGAAAGTGAGTAACAGATATGCCCTTGCTGTAATCTTACCTACTGTTTAGTACCAGATGATAATGACAGTATGTACCGTACATATGGTAAAACTATACCCTGTGACAGAGATAGGGACAGAGAGTTTTCCAGTGCTCCTGCAATCTCCTGGAATCTACAAATAATTAAAAGCACTTACGTCCATACAAATAGTAGTGCATATGTATAGACACATACTGCTAGAGTAGTGTGTTTTGTTGGATAGACTTAGGAAAATGCATACACTCCTCTGCCACCAGAGACCCAGTGAGTCA
This sequence comes from Theonella swinhoei, assembly GCA_963970385.1. NCBI lineage: Eukaryota > Metazoa > Porifera > Demospongiae > Tetractinellida > Theonellidae > Theonella > Theonella swinhoei. The sequence continues at coordinate 3,925,731 of OZ019960.1, read as the reverse complement.
GGGGTAACTCTCAAGCTTACTTCGGTTTAATATTACATAGCTAAACTCGAACATCACAACACACCTTATCTGGAAATAAACAGGTAGGCTCCATTTGCTAAGAAAGGCGGTAAAACTTGGATGAGCTCGAAGTCTTCTTACACTGTTTTGAGTTGGACACAGAGACTCAAACGATGAGACAAATTTCATTGTGGCTGTGTAGCTCTGAAAGGAGGGGAGGGGGGAATTCTGCACATCATAGGTTGGTACACTAGCGGAGGAGAGTACAAATATTGAAAGCTGTAGGATATTACATCATGACAATTAAAACCCCATTTCCTACTTAACAGCATGCACAGAGAGGTCACATACTCCCCGTGCATTTAATATGGTAGAGCATTGCATGCCCTCAAGGCAATCAGCATGCCACTTCAAGATCGAAATGTATGATGTCATACACATCATACCTTGTGGAAGGTGTCTGGATTTCCAGGGGCAAATATCACAGACATTCTATCATCTATTATTACCACAACCTCAGGCCAGACGGCATTCACTAGGAAATTGAATCCCAACAGTCTTGGACGCTGGCCGTTAGGACGGGGGTGGGTGAGCTCTAATAAGAGTGAGCAATGTTTTGGGAAGAAGTCCAGCACCTCGGAATACATGCCAGACAGACCAGAGCTAGACATCAGAGCTTTGGGAGTTATGATCTGTAACAAGCAAGATTAAATGAAAATTTGCCTTGTTGCAATGGATCCCCAGATCCTAGCCATAATAGAGGTTACACACACCATTTACATGTACATTGTAGCTTGTATCTCACATACATCTACTTAAAGATCTGTAGTGGCTCACTTCCTAGGTTCTCTGATACAATACATGTACATGGAAATACATGTGCATAGCACACTAGCTATGAAAGAAGTAGGAAGGAAAGAAAGGGACAGTCAAACAGGACACACAGTACACAGACCAGACACACAGTACACAGACCAGACAAACAGGACACACAGTACCCAGACCAGACCAAACAGGACACACAGTACACAGACCAGACACACAGTACATAGACCAGACCACACAGTACACAGACAAGACACACAGTACACAGACCAGACACACAGTACACAGACCAGACAAACAAGACACACAGTACACAGACCAGACCAAACAGGACACACAGTACACAGACCAGACACACAGTACACAGACCAGACAAACAGGACACACAGTACACAGACCAGACAAACAAGACACACAGTACACAGACCAGACCAAACAGGACACACAGTACACAGACCAGCCAAACAGGACACACAGCACACAGACCAGACAAACAGGACACACAGCACACAGACCAGACTAACAGGACGCACAGTACACAGACCAGACAAACAGGACACACAGTACACAGACCAGATCAAACAGGACACACAGTACACAGACCAGACCAAACAGGACACACAGTACACAGACCAGACAAACAAGACACACAGTACACAGACCAGACAAACAAGACATAGATTTCACCCACCATACAAAATAGGACAAACCAATTCACACAAATGAAACATGTAACATACAGAAGTAAATACAGGCCAAAAATCAATCAAGGGGTACCAGGATACCCAGCCTTGAGAAATGGGATGGTGGGTTAAAGAGTCTTTTATGGCTAGCCAACTCTCCCCACACATGTACACACAGTATACATGACATCAAATAGTGCTACATATGATACTTTTGTTGCCGACTAACTTTTTCAAGGTATGGATGAACAACAGAGTTTTGAAACATGTTCTCAGCATCCTCCTGTCTGCTGATAGAGGCATAAGCTTGTAGAGAGTGGGTGAGCCCTTCTCTATCCTGTTTGTTAAAGGCAGCCTGAAATGAATGCTCCAGACGAGCCTGCAGTGATGATGTAATGGCTGCAATACGCTGAGGGGGGAGGGGGGAGGGATGGGAGAGGGGGCCAGTGGAGAGGAGGATACAGTAAGTAAAGAGAAGAAGCACCACTTGTAGTAGTAGGTATATACCTACATGTACTAGATCCCTAAGTCAGGACTTCCACAAGTAACACTACACTAGATGATTGTAACGCAATGTGGACAAGCGTGAACAAACCCACATGGGAATAATGACAGAAAATGTGCATGTACATATATATGTATGAAGTTTGTCACCAAATACTGAAATCCTTTTTTGAGTACGGTTTCAATATTTTCCAGCTGTACAACTGAGTGGGCCCACTCCTGCTTGGCCAATTAATTCCCAATGCTACATGTATATGAACAGCAAGGCAGAGATGCCTTAGGTCCATAAAATCAGACCGAGGCATACATTACTTATTTGCATTGATAGAAAGCATTCATGTGCCATTAAGCCAACTTCCTCACTGGAGTGATCTCTGTAACCAGAGGATGGTCTTCTGTCTGTGAGACATTGTATTGTAGTCGGTTGAACTCACTTGCCACTCTCTCCATCACTACAGCAGCAAACTCCTCTCTACCAGAGACACAGAGTGTAACCACTATACATGTATATAGTCGCCTTGTCCTAAGAGAAAGGGAGACCACTAACCTTTCTGCTAACTGTTCAATTTCAGATTTTTCTTCATCAGAGGACGACTTCCGTCTGATATTTAGAAGTCGTTCGAGAGACTCCAAAGCCTCCATCACTATCATCAACCTCTTCACTGTAGCCTGGCACATGAGGAGATGAGTAGCAACGTGGCTACCACAAACAACGTCATTTACCTTCTTAGCTCTTATTTCAATCTTCTTGGACAGTTTGCTATCTGTTGCCGATATAGCAGCATCCATTGCCTCCTTTATGTCCTGTATAATCCACACATAAAGTTGTACCACAGATCCCTTATGGAAAAATGTGTAAGATCTTATACAATTCTTACAAGAAGCTGTGTTTCTTATAAGAAAATGCTATGTCTTATAAGATATTTTCAATCTTATAAGAATTGTGGTAAGATGTGGGAATCTTATAAGAATTGTGGGAATTCTTACAAGAAGCTGTGCTTTTTATAAGAAAATGGTATGTCTTATAAGATATTTTCTATCTTATAAGAATTGTGGTAAGATGTGGGAATCTTATAAGAATTGTGGGAATTCTTACAAGAAGCTGTGTTTTTTATAAGAAAATGGTATGTCTTATAAGATATTTTCTATCTTATAAGAATTGTGGTAAGATGTGGGAATCTTATAAGAATTGTGGTAAGATAATGTACATATAGCTATAGGATCAATTGAATCTTGTTTTATAAGATTTTAATCACTTTCAAACAAGTTAGGTATCCTACATATGTATAACATCCCTAAATCTTGTATGTCTACCAACACACATTTCCTAACTATCTCTCGAACTGGTCTAGCAATTAGCGTGGTCGATCTTTGAACAGCTACAATAAAGTCTGCAAGTCTAGAATTGCAGATGACTGATGATTGCTGTGCAGTGAGAGGCTCAATAACAGCAGTGGCACCACATACTTCATCTGTAAAGAAGTACTTTATTTCTCCCCACCCACCACCTTCAAGTTCCACCACACAACTGTTCCTCTTGTGAACCTTCTGATATCTAAATGTTCAAGCCAATATACATTAATGTATATACATGAACATGTACGTATACATACACTCACCGTGTACTCAGGTACAACTCCCCTCGCAACTGCAGCCTGGTAAACGTCTGTACCCGATGTTGGTCTTCCGCACTTCTACCCAGCACATCCATAACCCTTCCCTCTAACTTCTCCACCTTTTTCCCTCCAACACAGTAGCATCCTTCCTCTAACATTTCCCAGTTTTTGTGACTGTATTATGCATAGGACATGTATACAGCTAAATATAGACGTTATTGTGTCTCAAAACAAGTGCTTTCTTACTGGGGCTCGTGTCCATTGAGGTGGAGCAACATTTGCTGTGCCTCTGGTGGTGCATCACAGAAGCTCTCTCCTCCTTGGGCCCCATCAGTGGCTTTAAGGAGGTGCCAATTTGTCAGTATCTTTGGATAAATTTAGTATCACATGTACATCTGCATGTAAGATAATTATATTACCATATGTACATACGTACCTGTTGAGGGATATGTTGTGTTCCATTGTGTAGCTTTAGCAGCCTGCCATTCATTCCCTCAAATGGAAAACACGAATGTGTCCATAATGGTCCCCACAGATCCACATAATGTGTAAGGTGTCTCAGGAGGTGCACATTCATTGTACAGTTTTGTGATCCTGCCATATTGGTTTATGACATGTAAGGGCTATTTGAGAACATACAAATGTATATATGTACCGTATAGCTTCTCAAAATCTTTGCAAAACACTTCTAACATTTCTTCAGCCAACGTTAGATCAGCTTGTGTAATGCAATCACCTAGCAAAATGTGCAAACTACACACTAAGTACTGTAGGTGTTCATGGTAACATGGTGAAAGAAGTCCACTTAAAACTGGAACAGAGTAAAAGAGAAGCCATGCTCTATACTCAGATGCTGTAGAAAACATGAAATATTCAAACCATGAGACTCATACATAATACAATACAACACAATGCCACTCACCCGAGACAGTAATTTTTTCTTTGAAAAATGAGCTACCTCAGGTGGGACTTGAACCCATGCATGACATTCTGCATTCTAGGCAGATGCTCTACCAATGTATACATTGTGTGTACATGTATGTATATGTATACATTGGGATTACAAATGCATCTTTGTAATATTGTACATACCTTTCCACTTGCTGGCTTGATCTACTTCTCGAGGTGTTCGAGTAATTGTGTTGGGGGGTTTTATTGCTAGTAGACGAGTGTTGACTCTGGGCATATGGCACTTAATGTAGTAGGGCTGTCCAACCACACTAAACCACATATTCAGCAATTTCTTCCCTACCCCCTCTAGCACACAATGCATGTAGTCGATAACTGTCCCATTCACAATATCGTATGAAGGCAGGATGTGCAGGGCTGATAAGCCTCTCACTCCATACTGTGGCTGCATATATGTATTGTTATTATGTTTGCATACGAGATGATAATACATGTACATACATGTATATCAAGTGTACGTGTGTATATATATGCAGGCATGCATTTAATGTACGTACCTCGTCTTGAACTAATGCCATCTTCCCAAACTCAAAACATTCTCTGTGACTCCTAAGTTGAGCAAGTGGATCTGTGTATTGGTAGACACGAGTACTCCCCTTACCAACCTTCACCACCACTCCCTCTTGTTTGCACACTGTGCACCCAAAACGACCATTGTACTGGGTAAAGTTAAGTACTTTGGCCTTTGCAGGGAGGTCTACTGTAGTACAGAGCACTTTTACTCTGCAAGTGGCAGTCTGTCCGCCATTAAGTGCCACTTGAACTCCTGTAGAACACAAAAGGTGTTGGTATATGTGTTAATATTAAAGGCATTAGTGAAAAGTTACCATCAGTTTCCAGACGTTTGCATCTTTCAAGAATGGGACGAAGATATTGGAATAGTGGAGGCTGCTCATCTGCACACCAAAGACCACCCAGTAAGGTATATTGGCGTTTAAATCTAAATAACAGTAATTAAGCTATAACTAGACTGCACAATGGCATGACAAACTCGATACCTTAAAACTGGTGGTAGTTCATTAATAATGAAATACACTGGCCACATCGTGCATGAAGAGGAATGAAACACTTGCACTCCATCAGTGTTCATCTGAAGAGTGATGTTGGTTGGGACTGTGAGGAACTCTCCTGGAGATGTGAGTGCAGTGTATGCTCTTCCATCACATATGTCCCTTAGGCACCCATCTTGAGTACGATTAAATCGCCCTTGAAGCAACGACAGGAATTTGCTGTCACCTGAAATATATGCATGCACTATCTGTTACCTCAAATATTATATATATTATACATGCATAAGGATAGCAAACACACCTTTAAAAAGAGCCTGGATTTGAGCATGAAGTTGCAATTCATAGAATTGGACTACATGAGAATGTACGCATTCCATTGAACTTCCACTATTGGACGCTTCACTGATAAGTTCCCCACAGTCTTTACATAGCACATGTTTACATACCATTTCTTCATTTGACTTTAAGCTTGAAGCATTAAGCAGGCGGTATACGGAACCATATGCCTGGGGTGCACTATTTGCTGGCATGTGTAAACGTATGAGTTGAAGTATATCGGTAAGTGCTGTTTGCGTTAATCCATGCTTCACTGTCAAAGAATGTAATAGAAGAGTTCCTGTTGCCACACTAATTTGTGCACTCGGGTACAACAAATTTTGAGCAAGGCTGGATGCCTCAAACGCTGTACCGCTCGCGTAGGCGTTAACATCGCTACTACACGCGCCATCTAAAGCCGTAGGCATAGACTCGTCATCTGAAGGCGTGGGCGACTGAGATTCGTCATGTAAAGGGGAGGGCGACTGACCGCAGGGCGTAGAAGTCGTAGATTCGTCATCTGAAGAAGTGGGCGACTGACCGTGCGTAGGAGTCATTTCCAGCGACGTAGAGAAATGGGCAGGGCTCGCAATCGTGCGGCAAAACTCACTCTCGTCGTAGTTCACTAAGTCTGGTAGTTGGTCTGCAGGCGGTGGTATCAGCTGCGATGTATATGTGCTGCTGCTCGAAGTATCCAGTTTACAGTCTCTCTTTCGCCAGTTCGAGAGGGTTTGTTTAGGAATGGGGAAGTTTGGATCTTTCAGATACCGCTTGTAAGGACCTCTCTTGCCTCGTGCTGTGCTATCTGCCATCACGCTATTTGACTGTAGCTATAGCTATAGCAGCGCTGGCTTAATTACTCGTACTCTCAACTCCAGCCTATTGTGTTTAAACGTTTGTTTCTGCAACGCCATTGGATGAAACTTAGCCAATGCAAAATGCGTACGTCATAAAACTTCAGCTCTGCGCGGAATACGGCAGCTGCATTAGCGGCTGTTCTTGAGTTCGAGTTGGAGTTGGTTGCAATGTCTCGGGTGAAAGGAAGCGGTCTTCGCAGCATCCTGGACGAGGAACGTACGCCGTCTACCGCACACGCGTGGCGGAAGTTACATGCAGACAGTGAGTTTACATACCGCCACTTAACTTAAGTGCTTTACCTGTTACGTTACTATGTATATTCTGTTACCTGTGGAATGTTAACTATAGTACCCCCCAAGGCATCTGTCTGTAATGTCTATGTATTCTGTTACCTGTGGAATGTTAACTATAGTACCCCCCAAGGCATCTGTCTGTAATGTTAAGTGCCCTGTAGACTATCCACTGCATCTACCCAGCGGCCTATATACTTAGTGAATACGTACGTACCGCTTTTGCGCCCTAGGCATGTTTATACAATTAGTGACCTCTTACTAACTACGTATTTCTCCCTTAGAGAGAATAGTAGTGAAGTATGACAATGGAGAGGTGGCAACAGTGACTATTGGGCACGCTGAACCAGAGGGTGATGATTTTGGTCCACCTGCCATAGGGTCTAGCGTCTGCGTGAAGAGTAGGGGTACCAAATACTCTGCTATCATTCAGGATGTATTAGAAGTATGTATATGCCTATGCACCATTGGCGTTAATTCACCGTGACTCCCTATAACCACACTTATACATGTACCTTCATTTATAGATCCCCAATGGAAATGATAAGATGACAAAACAGGTACACATCCATGCATGAATTAATAATTAAGGCAGAATTATAAGTGAACTTAAGCTTAATTCTACTTATAACTTGTAGACACCGAAAAAGCCAGTTGCAAGGAAAAATATCAAGAAAAACAACATCGTTAAAATTCAAAAAGATTATTTTTCCATAGCAGAGAAGGATGTACGTATATCTACACACACATACACACAACACACACACACACACACACACACACACACTTTTAAGTATGCAATAAGTTTGAAAGCACTCCTTATTTCTTGTTTTTAGAAAACCAGTGAAGAAGAGACTGCACCACCACCACGATCTCCCAGTCCTGGAACGTGTGAAAGTGTCTGTGTACGTGTGACCATCCTATATACATGTATATAGTACCATGTACATGCACTTGTAGGCCCAAGAAGAGCCAGCTGCAAAGAAAATTTGTTACTGCCCAACACTGGAGGTTTATATTTGCCTCATGCAGCATAGAGTTAATAATTATATATGTTGTTTGTTAACAGGAAATTAGACAAGTAGTCCATGAGGAACTCAGTGCATTCATGGTAAAAATAGTATGTTCACAAAATGTCCAGGTTTATATATATTCATTGCTGATTGGTTTAGAGCCCAAAACCAGCTGCAGAGGACAGATTTTTAAGGAATTTAAAGGACTGTCAAGATATTTTAAAGTCAAGGGTAAATGGGAAGTTTGTTTTTGTAGGTTATATAGTACGAGCTACACATTTTTTGTAGGAGAGTACCCCAGATGATTTCGATTTGCCATATTCTGTGAGTACACCAGTGGATCATATTGCTGCACACTTATTTATACCCAATATACGTCTAGCTCTATAGTCTTAGCCCTAACCTGTATACATGCCTCTAAGATTTTACATTTGGAGTGAACCCCCTCGTCACTTAGTAACAATTCACCTTGCAGAGCATGAGTAAGATTCAAGAAAAGGAAAAGACACCTCCACCACCTTCTGCACCTCCTGTAACAAGTGTATGTGTTTGACCGTAGTAAAATTGCATATCTACACCTTACTGCCTTGCAACTTCTTTATCTTGATGGATAGTTTCTTCCTTATGTTGATGTGTATGCACTTAATTTATATTTCAGAGCATGGCTCAGACTCCGTCCAAATTATGTCAGACTCCTACCATCCAAAAACCTGGGACAAGTGTATGTATACTACTATCACAATAAATGAGTAGCATGCCTATATACTTAGTACATGCATGGATGTTAGCTAGCTTAATTGTCTCCTAGGTAAGTATTGGCTTTATTATTTCTATATAGACTATTAAAAAACCTGCAGCAAAGTCACCACTGGAAGTGAGTATATATGCAAATACATGCTTCATCTCTCTAAGTAGTGTAGATGTACCTTGGTAGATGTTAAACATGTGAGGTCAACTCATTTACATCACGTACTCCAACAGGAATTTGTCGAGATAGGTGGCATACAAGTTAGGGCAGCCAAGCTGGCCCTAGCGAGGGCCAAAAAATGCCCATATAAAATGGGACGGGCCCTTTTGCCCGAGTTCTTTACTCCAGATGAGCTAAAGACTTGCAGCACTGTGGAAAGCAGAGCGGGTCACACACCCCGCCCACAAGCCGATGCTGCAAAGCTGCAGAGTCTTATTGGTATACATACATATAACAATATTGGGTGAACGAAAGTGAGCCCACCTGCTTGTTGTACCTGCCTGTCATACTGCACATATGTATGCCTATCACCAAATGAATTACCTTTTACACGTACAGTTTTGACATTTTGTCATCCTACACATGAGCACAATGTATAGAATTCACTTATGCTCACCTGTGATTATATAACCAAATGTGCAAATGCTATAGAAATAGTGGGAGTATAATTATGCATACATGTATGTATATATTACTACATCATGAATAATACTCACTGCCTGTATTGATTTTATTATCCCAGATGAAGTACGGAAGACCTACCCTGGGGGGGTTGAGCTAGTCAAGATGAAACAACGCCTCAACCAGGGATTTATAGACTTTAGAAATAAGAATAAATAACTCTCAAACTGTTCACATGCATGTGTATATATAGCTGTTCATGCAAGATGATTGAGTTGCAAGAAAAAATAATATGACATAACAGTCTTATAAGATTCTTTTATAAGATTATTGATAGCTAGACTACCTGTGCAAGCTTCTTATATAAGAACTGTGATATGTTCTTATAACAAGCTTCTTATATCTTATAAGATCTTATAAGAACTGTGGTTTGTTCTTATATCATTCTTATAAGATCATGCTATATTCTTATAAGAAATGTCCCAATTTTCCTATAAGATGCATATATAAGAATGACCCTACTTCTTATAAGAATGCTGTAAGATTCTTATGACTTTTTCCATAAGGGATACTAAAGTACCGCACGCAGAGTAATTCCCAGAAGACAACGTGCAAAGCACGCACGTAGTGTATGAGCTACTGCACATGGTGTATGGTCATACACCACATGTGGAGTGTATGGTAAAGTCAGCAAATTTGTGGTACAAACCAAGCACTAAACCTCTTGTGGGTACAGCATATTTCAACACCTTTGCAACAGAAGCTTGTAAACCACACACAGTTTCTAAGTGTCATTAGTACATAGATGGCTTCAATGTACTTGAGTGTGTGTGCATACAAGTAGTCTGTGTTAGATAGCCATCTATGTACTAATGACACTTAGAAACAGTGTGCGATCCTGTTGCAAATGTGTTGAAATATGCTGTATAGTGTAACCTATATTTAATCACATGGTACCTAGCACATAATGACTCTGACAGACAAAACCAATTGCTTAATCTGACTTGTGCACATGTACACTGACAGGCTAATGACAGTGATATAAGTATAGCCATTTGAGTGTATACATACCAACTTACTTGAATGTACTTACCAAAACCTCTTCCTTGAGTTGACTAAGTGGTGTAGTAAGACCATCAATGGACTTGTCCACTCCAACCTGTATACACATATATATACACGTTACTCAGATGCTCAAATTTATATATACATATATGTACATTGGAATTGATCTGCATATTTTATTCCATACATGCAGTACTGCATGCTGCCTGCAATGTAATGTACAGGTGGTATGTTCGCAGACTTGAAAGGGAATTGTTAACAGGTCGAAGTCTCTCAGATGGACCATGCAACTTCTTACTATCCAGCACGTGAGCCAGAAATCAAGGTGCGCATTAATTGGAAAGCAAACCTTGCACACTTCAAACGATTCACCTGCTAGATGCACGTACCAGGTTTGAGGAGAGATTGACGAAGTCTGCATAATCTTTGTTGATCAGTTCCACCATGGCGCTCTTTAGCGTGCGATAGTAGGCCTCCAGATCGTCCCGCAGACATTCAATAGTCACCCGCTTCCTGCACTGATTCACGAAATCGTCCACGGTGAAGTTCTCCTCCAGAAAAACGTCCGTAGCGAAGCAAAGCTCATCTGTATGCTTTGGTAGTGCCATGATCAGTTTCCAGGAGTATCCGGAGATCAATCCAATAGACGTTTAAGCGCGGGGCGCGCATAAGCTATAACTAGTAAGTTCTTGGCTGGCCCATTGGCTTTGCGTTTCACTTTTCAGTGTTAAACGAAAGGAGCTTGTTCAGTGCAGTGAAGGAAGTATGGCGACTGCAGTACCGCCACCACCGGTTGAGCTGGACATCCATAAGCAGAGAGAGGCAGAGCCGTCCGGCTTGGTGAGCCTTCAATCCATGACCTCTACCTCATCAGCGGCTGCTGGAGTGAAAATAAAACGTGAGTATGTGTGTTTACTCTCGTCCCAGAGAGGAAAGTGTGATGGTTATGTTGTGGTAGTATATAAGCTACTCCACATTTCGTGGATGACATAGGCACCCTGTACACCTTCTTTTCTTGGCAGAGAAGGCTCGGTAAGGGTATAATTTGTGATCACATCCCCCCCCCCATATCCTTGCAGCTGTGACTCTATGTATATACACAATGAAGGAGGGAGAGTCAGTGCAAGGTGCCTACCCGTCAGGACGGTTCACAACAGCTAATCAGATCCAGGATGTTATCATGGACAGGCTTGCAATCTCCAAAGAGTGTACAAATGGTTTCAGCATTTGGTTGTCTTCAAGGCATCTCCGTAAGTGTTGTTGATTACACGTTTTCATTACATTACCAATTATGTTGCTAATCCTATTGAAGTAGCAGCTAATAAGTATTCAATGTGAAATGGTCTACCATTGAGTTGTCTTGGCTCTCTCTCCCTCAGTAAACTGCAACTAGTAGAGAGAGAGCCATAATTGACATTCCATATGTCCTTATTCAACTTGCTGTGTAGATGACACATACATGTACATGTACATAGACTGAAGTACATCGTGCAGGTACACATGGTTTCTCCCTCTCTCCCACCCTTTCTCCCTCTACAGAACTGCAGTTAAAATCATATCATTTGCCGTGTAAGCTATTCAAGAAGTGGAAGGACCTTCTGTCTCAGTACACAAATGCTAGCTATGATGACATATGCCAAGGTGTGTGTACACATGTTGCATCAGGCTTGCCAAGTCTCTGTTTTGCTACAAGCAAACATTTGTTCATAAGAAGTGATACAGAAAATGATTTAAGTTTGCCATAGTGTGTGTGTGTGTGTGTGTGTGTGTGTGTGTGTGTGTGTGTGTGTGTGTGTGTGTGTGTGTGTGTGTGTGTGTGTGTGTGTGTGTGTGTGTGTGTGTGTGTGTGTGTGTGTGTGTGTGTGTGTGTGTGTGTGTGTGTGTGTGTGTGTGTGTGTGTGTGTGTGTGTGTGTGTGTGTGTGTGTGTGTGTTGCTTCCACATCAATAATGCATTCAGTCATTCCCATTGTGTACATGTAGAGTGGGATAAGCCCTGGCGTTTGTTAGTGTGGGTTGATGTCTAAGTAAGGCTTCTCTGGAACCACGTGTGTACTTGGTGTGAAGGGTTGGAGGGCCAGGGTCACTTCTAAATATGGAAGGCATTGCTCTAAATATGGAAGGCATTCCCCATTTTGCCTGGTTTGAGTAGGTGTGTTGACTGTGCTGGCCATGTTCCTGGTCACTGTGTGTTGACGAGGACCATACATGTGTATGTATGTATAGCACCTGTAAGGGCATCACAACAAACATGTGGAGGTGTGAAATGCCCCCAAGAGTACATGTACTCACAAATCTTCCAAAGGTATTTGAATTTCCTATTCCAATGAAGTCTAACCTGTTTAATTGTAATAGGAAGTTGTGTATTGGCTCTACCTATAGGCAGGAAGATAGAACCTTTCAGTAAGATATTCTGTATGGCATGAATTCTCAGAAAGGGCACTGACCATTGGGCAATTAGGATCAAATATCTCTTGTCCTGTGCACATATGTATACGGCCACATTAGAAACCTAGCACACACACAAATAGGTGTTGTTGCACTCTATGTGGGACAATGTAATGCTAATTGTGTATGTGTGTGTGTGTCTGTGCATGTCTATATTGATGTACATTTTGGAGGGGTTCTGTCTGTGTGTTCTGTATGATGTACTGTACATGTCTCTCTCTCCCTATTTTCAGATGAGCCAATTCTATATTTTCAGAGGAACACGTTCTTTCCGCTGAAGGACGAGAGGAAACTAATTGATCCTAAGAAAGACAACAAAAGAGCCATTGACTTACTCTACCATGAGGTAAACACTCCTTTAATACCAGAAATTCCTAAAGTAATTTTATATGGTGGTAATTAGAGGGATTGCCATGAAGGGGAGATATGTCCACCTTCTCATTACCTCTCCCTCCCTACATCCCTCCCTCCCTTGCTCCTTCCCTCCCTCCCTTCCTCCCTCCTTCCTTTCCTCCCTCCTTCCCTTTCTCCCTCCCTCCCTCCCTCCCTCCCTCCCTCCCTCCCTCCCTCCTTCCTTCCCTCCCTCCCTCCCTCCCTCCCTTCCTCCCTCCCTTCCTCCCTCCCTCCCTCCTTCCCTTTCTCCCTCCAGGCTGTTTTCAATGTGACCAAGCGCTATCCTCTCAAAGACGAAGACTATCACACACTGGCTGGTATTCAAGCAGCTGTCTACACAGCAGAGCACCCAGACCTGGGAACTGACTCAGCTGCTCTGCAACCACTCATGCACAAGTTCTACCCATCTCATCTCTCGGACACTCTCATTGGGAAGAAGTCAATTGGAAAACTCTTCAGACAGAAATCCGTTGACCAAACATTGGCTGAAGATGAGTTCCGGAGGAGTTATGACTCAGTGCGGGCCAAGTCACCCTCGGCACACAATCTCAAGATACTCTACCTCCAGTACTGCTGGTCCAAACCTTTTTATGGGTGAGAACAAAAAGTACACCTTGCTGTGTGGGTGTATACTGTCTTCATGTGACATGGGTCAACTCATATTACTTCTTCATACTGGTTCCAGTTCTGTGATGTTCCGAGGGCAGATTGAGCGTCCGTTCAAGGCAGTCCACCTTCTCAACTACTCTGACAAGCGAGTGACTGTGGCCCTCAACCCACAGTGTCTACACATCCTGGACTCCAAATCTCCTCCGGTCAGTTCAACCACACATGAATGTACAGAACGTCTGATATACAGCATCACACACACACACACACACACACACACACACACACACACACACACACACACACACACACAGAATATCATGCTCTATCTGACCTATGACCAACTGTCGTGGGAGTTTGAAGAAGCTCCAGAGGATGGTGAGGATTACTACAGTTCCCTGTGGCTGGAGTTTGACTCTGTGCTGGAGGCTCAGGGGAAGGAGGAGAAGGTGTCCAAGAGAATGCAGATCTTCTCCAGACAGGTCAGAATTACATCAATCTCTGTAACAAGGTTGTAACCATACCCTAGTATAAACACCTTGTTAGGCATACACATTGCTGAGATGTGAAGTGCTGATCATGTACATCTAGTAGTCCTCTGATAATTAAGTGGTATTGCTGTGAAGGCACAATATATAATTGCTCTTTTCTGCTAGAAGAAGCAGGGCATCATACTAACTGCTCTTTACAGTACATATATATCACATGCAATATATATCACATGTTCTCACTGTAGACCAGCGAATGGTCCTACGGCCTCAGTAATTTAATAATAACCACAACCACATTGCATTAAATAATTAGCAAGATGATATTCACAATCTCTTGTTCCCTGACAGTTACTAACATGTTAGTAACTGTCTTTCTTGGCATCTCGTGGATGATTAAGTCATGTATATGTGGACTGTGCTCACCTGTAGACTCCCATGATGGATGCCATGATATCACGGTGTGTGGCTGACATTGAGAAGGAAGAGGAGGAGTTGAGGCAGAAGAGAAAGGCTCAGGGCTACGATGAGTGAGTCCTGAAGGCCTGTGTGTGCATGCGTGCGTGTGTTTGTGTGTGCCCTCCCTCCAGTGTTCTATATTACATCCACTGCAGGTTCCTCCCAGAGTGTTCCATTCAGACCCACAAACCTGGTGAGTCCCCAAGAGTGCAGAGACAGGGCCAGAACTACAAGGAGAATAAGATGAGGTGCACCACATTTAATGACAAAGGTCAGCCGGTTGTTAGCTAATGAATTGCATTTTTGGCAAGTGGAGCAACCCTCCCGACTATCAGTACACATATAGAAAGTGTGGCAACGTTGGTTAGAGAAAAATTGGCCCATTGAAACAACTAGGTGACCTTAATTTACCTAAATAATGCTGGCATTTTTTGATTATAGGTATCTCCAAGCATTGAGCAATTTTTAAGAATTATGGGTCACTTTTCAGCCAACTCTTCTAGCCATACATTCCTACTAGAGTTCTTGCAGTTTGTAGTGGCAGTAGTTGGGTACAGTTGTCACTCAACAGGCTTCATAGATACTGTGGTAAAGTGGAATGTGGACGTGGCGTTGTCACACATGACAGACTCAATGCACAGGAAAACACCTGCACGGATACAGCATCGCGATATCCACTTTTACACCGTCAATACTTGTACAGTCATTCAATTTCGAACAATTTATGGGTACTCATTGAAAGTATTATGGATAGTGAGTGAGAGCATTAGAGAAAGGAATTATAGGCTTAAAACACTATTTATCTGGGTCTACTTGATTTACTAAACTCCTCTGCAGGTGAAATTATTGACGATGGTAATAAATTCACACTGACACGACCATTCAAAAGACGCAAACCTCGTGCTGGCAGCAATGCAGCAGGTGAGATCGAGAGTGAGGAGACAGGTCACATGATGCAGCCTCTCACCGCCACCACTAGAGAGAGGAGCGACACTAAAGACTCTTTCTCCTCATGTGATGTGTGACACAGCCAATCTTGCTGCAATTATCTGTACATGTGTATTGTATTCATGAAAACTAACGGACTTCTACTCCCATGTATTGTGAAATTTTTATAGTAAAACTTTTAAGATTAATATGTCGTCTTTATTTTGTCCTAAATATAAAGTATAATTTTTGTACATGATCACATATATATATCCACGTAAAGTGAATTTTGTGCACATGTGCAGTTGCCAATCTGCGCTGTGTTTCTTGGCTTGATAATCAATAAGCAACATGTGTGCATAATTTTGCAGCAACTACCAAGCTGCATCACATTGATCAACACATGGTATTGTACACACACTATTACAAAGATAGAATTGATGGCTTGTGACTGTACAAAATGGTGTAGTGAATGGCAAAAAGAAACAAGGGGAAAATCTGCATGAGTCTATCTCCTAAAGTCACTCAACAAGTCTCCCATATATCTCTCTAGCTCAAGAGATCACCAGAAGCATCAGAAACAGCAACACTAGAAATGGGCTCATTGAAGACAGCCTCCAGTGTGCTGTTAGTAGTAAGTGGAGGTAGGGAAGTGAGGGGAGGCGGAATGCCGTCTGATTCGGATATGGAATACGAGGTGCCAATATCAGCGAGAGGGGACATGACCGTTGAGACATTGGGAATTTCGAGGTCTTTGAGTTCACCGCCATCAGTCCCTGCCGTGGGAGTGAGGGCTGGTAGGATGGGCAGAGGAATGGCAGTACCTAGAGGTAGAGGAGGGAGAGGGATAATGTGACAACAGAGAAAACAGAGGTGATTAGTGGTATCCTGCTAAAAGTGATGTTCTATTAATTAAGGTAGTCTAAATTAGAGGGTACAATGTTATACATATCACTTACAGCTGAATGTACTGGTTGTATGGGACGCCTGTGTCGCTGTGCCTAGTGGAGGAGGTGAGGAGTGAGAGGGTGACGAGCACGAGGAGGGGAGGGTGGAGGAGGTGAGATCCGGAGGGTGGGACGACATAATGGGGTTAC
Source organism: Theonella swinhoei (assembly GCA_963970385.1). Lineage (NCBI taxonomy): Eukaryota > Metazoa > Porifera > Demospongiae > Tetractinellida > Theonellidae > Theonella > Theonella swinhoei. The sequence continues at coordinate 3,908,795 of OZ019960.1, read as the reverse complement.
TGGGGTGTACAGGGGACACGGCCACAGAGAGAGAGGTGAGGGAGGTGGGAGATGAGGTGGCCGGAGTTGGGGTGGACGGAGCACTGTTTATATTCTTCTATAGCAGGAGAACATAGAACATGTAATGTCATGTGCACCATCACACACACACACACACACACACACACACACACACACACACACACACACACACACACACACACACACACACACACACGTCCTTGCCTGTTTAGCATGGGAAAGCATGTGGGACTTGAGGTTGGTAGACTGTGCAAACCTCTTGTTGCAGCCATCAAATGGGCACACATATGGTCTGTCTCCAGTGTGGATACGAATGTGGGTACGCAGGTTAAAGTCCAGTGAGAATCGCTTGCCACAACCCTCAAATGTACACTGATATAAAAGAAAAATACACACAAGTACTTAAGTGGAGCCCTTTGATAAGGACAAAGGAACATATTTGCTGTTTTAGCTACCACTTTCCAACTAGACATCTTGTACTGATTTCAAAGTAATGACAATGCAATCTTTATGCAATCAGGACACCTCACTAATCAGGACACCTCACTAATTAGGACACCTCACTAATCAGGAAACCTCATTAATATTTATATTGATACTTTCTTTGGGTCTTCAGATTAGAGATATTCCATTGAATGTGTACCTGAAAGGGCTTCTCTCCAGTGTGCACAAGTTGGTGTCGTTTCAACTTTGAACTCTCCACGAAGGCCTTGCCACACTCGGCACACACGTGGACACGTGGGCCATGCGTGTGTAGATGCTTCCTCATGGCAGCATTATCCCGAAACATCTTAGAACAGCCCTACATGAAGAGAGTATCAACAGCCTAACAATGCAGTTTCCTTAACAAAATGATAGTGAGTGGAACCCCTCTAATTAGGACTCCCTAATATAGGGACTGTCAATAAATGGGGGGCACCTTTGCAGCCCTCAAGGCTATGAAATGCTCCAATCCCAGACAATCTAAAGACGTTTTAACCTGTGAAATCACGACCCTTAGTAGGGACATTTTTCCTGTCCTAAGAGCGTCTTAAGTTGAAAGGTTCTACTATCCACAAAATGGCTCCATACAGACCTTATGGGGGCAGGGAATAGTCCTCTCAACACCATCAGCATCTCGTCTCTTCTGCAGTTTTGTTTTTCTGAAAGTACCAATGTATCAAGACACATTCACAACACATAAAGGATATTGACTCACTTTGTGAACTCCACAATTGACTCTGGGTCCGAGAAATCAAACCCTGGAATTCCCTCCGGGGGAATTTTCTTCCCTCGCGTGTACTCAAAGAAATCATCAGTTCCTTCCTCAGTTATATGCTTCCTTTGGTCTGTGAAAAAAAATCAACATGATTTCACTTTACAGTGGCATCAGTCTACATGTACATGTAGTCATGCAACATTACACGTCTTTGTGGGGAAATTCTCAAAGCACATGTTTCTCTCGTGTGTATGCTACGCAGCCTGGACTCAAGGGAGCCAGGCAATGGCCTACACGTACCCGTGGACCACATGGCGACGGCAAACTGCCCCTCCAGGGTCGTCACGGGCACGGAACGCTTCCTCCACTTGCGCGGGCTCTTGTTAGCAGAGAAGCTTGCCTCGTTTGCCTCTCGCGCATCCGGCTTGCTAGCAGCATTGAGCACGGAGGGAATCTGGCGATTCGTAAACCGAACTGCACCTTTTCTCATCTTGCGGGACTTTTTCTTGGTCGAGCCTCCGGATCTTCCTCCCTCTCCTCCCCCGATCACACCACCAGAGCGTCTCTTTCTCCCAGACGTCCCCACGCCGCTGTGCTCTCGCGAAGCAGACCCAAACACGAGCGGTTCGCAGAGGCCGCCATTTTGTTCGTCAAAATGGCCTCCGCCCTGCAGGCCGTCTGTGTTCTGCAGGGCGATGATGACGTTATCCACGGGATCTAATTCTACCGTAAGAGTGTCACCATCGGTCGTGGTCTCTACTTCTTCTTGGACCATGAAATCCAGCTCGTCCGTCTGGCCAGCAATCGGGGCTTGGCCCTGGATGATGGTCTCCACTTCGACGCCATGATCACTGGCGGCCATACTGTCGCAAACGTCATCGACATTGATTTCCACGTCGGAGCTCGAGTCCGCCATCTTGAAATCGCCACCAGTAGAAAAATGGCTGCCGTGACCTGTACAAAACTGCGGACGTAAACGGACTTGAATACAAAATATACGGAGGATAGAATCGTGGCTGTAGTGTGCGATATTTGGAATTACTTAGCACCCTTTGAATGCTACAGAGCACCCTTGTACGGTGTATTTCAGCTATTTTGAGACACAGCAGGGTCAAGATGGAGAATATAGAAGATATTAGAATCGAGCCGTGTACCAAATCCAGATATGTACAACCTTTTCGAGTCCTGTATAAGCAGGTACAGAGTATTGCATTGTACTGGGGTGGTACTGTACATCTTCAACCATTCTTTTCTTACAGAATAGAAAAGAAAAACTGTGGGACTGTGTAAGAATGCACGACAGGTAATCCCTGGATCGTTCAACAACTTGGAGTGATGTTTTTTCCTTGCAGTTTGGCGATACTTATTTACAACAAGACCAGAAATGCATTTGTCATAGTGAAGCAGTTTAGACCAGGTACATATCAACTACACATAATGAATAGTATTTTTCATAGACAAAGTCCATTTGGTTAACTTCTTGTACCCCTGACTGTTGTCACACCGTTTTCATGCAAGGCTAGACCAGATATTTTCATATTCCAATACAGCTGTGTACATGAGCAAGAATCGTCCCATGTGGGAGAATTCGGAGATCTTCCAAAACGGGCTCAGCCACAAACCAAGCTACGCTGAATCAGAGGCTCCTTCTCCCAAGAAACAAAGAACTGATTTATCTGACCAAGCAGCAGTTAGTGACACAGCAGCACCTCAGACATGGGGTCCAGGAAAAGAAGGGTGTACCTACGAACTGTGTGCAGGCATAGTGGATAAAGACCTATCCCTGGAGCATATAGCCAAGGAGGAAGTGTTGGAAGAGACTGGGTATGATGTTCCAATAGAAGCTCTCGAAAGAGTCAACTCGTACCGTTCCAGTATTGGCACAGGGGGGACTCGACAGCAGCTGTTTTACTGTGAGGTGACGGATGATATGTTAGTCTCTGGTGGTGGAGGTAACACACAGGAGGGAGAGTCAATTGAAGTGGTGTATATATCAGTGGAGGACAGCACACAGATTGTATTTGATGAAAGTATATCCAAGTCAACTGGACTTTGTTTTGGATTCCTTTGGTTTGACAAATACAAGAAACCTCAACTGAACTGAAATACTCGGAGCTGAACGCATGTAGCTAATGTGTATATATAGGCAAGATTTTTTATTAAAGAAAAGAGTAATAAGATGGCTCAACCACACACACACACACACGCACACACGCACGCACGCACACAAAACACAACACAACATATACAGTCGTACGACACTATCAGCTGAAAAACTTCCAGTAAGTGAGGCCACCCAGTAGCACAAGTTCAACAAGTATCACACAGATGAGTATGAGTCTGTTTTCAATTGCTCTAAGAGAATAATCGATATTATGGTATATACAACTGTAAGATGTATTTGTATGCTGTCTTACTTGCATGCAATAGTTCTGAGTAGACCTTTTGTTCTCTCCATTTCACTGTCTATCCCAGAAAGCTGAGCAATTGAGCACAAGTGAAACCTTTTTACCTACATTAGTACATAACCTACTCTGTCCTTTGTTCTCAGAAGTGTAGCTCGCTGTTCATCTAGATCTACCACTACATTGTCGGCAATTTCATCTGCATAAGACAGCAGAGAAAAAGAGAAGTGTATTTAGAGAAACACGGCATGAGACTTGGCTATATCCTAAGCAGACCTGTCTGTGCTGAGACTTGCTGTGCTCTGTGGAGGCTCTGTGATGCTCTATGTAGGGTTGCTGTGTTCTTGAGCAGCTGATCATGTTCTCCTGCCTGAAGAAGAAGAGACATCATCAACTGCCAGTGCTGAAGTACTCTATAATCCTAGCACCTCAAAGTGATCTTCCTCTTCCTGGTCCTGTCGAGAAAACAGGTCCTCTCTCAGATCACGATTGCTGGTCTGTGACAATTACACATGCCTACAGTAAGCAGACACCTTGGGGTGAATGGTACTTAGCACAACTCACAAGTTTGTTTTTAAAGGAAGCAACGTCTGCCTTGTACTGGACTATCCTGTTGAAAACCTCATTCTGAACACCTTTGGGAGCCACGCGGACCTCAAGTTGCATGTCACGCAACTACAAAAAGGACAGACCATATTAGAGAGATAAAACAGGATTAGTGTCATAGTTAACACTCACAAGCGACTCTGCTCGATCTAATTTCTGTTTCAACTGTTGTACTGTACGTCTTCTGTCATCTTTGCGTGAATAATCACAAGTTGCAAACTGCTCGAGAAACTCTCTGCTCCATGCTTACCTCCATACTTAGAAGGAATCTGGTATGATATTTCAGTCTGCAATTCTCTCAGGATTACTCTTAGCTCCCTCTCACACTCCTCAAGGCTTTCAGATGACATCTTTGATAACAGTGCTCTTTAAATGGAACTACGTCATTAATAACTATAAGCCCCGCCCCAAAATAAAATGAAGCGTTACGTCATTAATACTCTATTAATAGTAACTCTATTAATAGCAACAGCTGCGTCACAGACGTATATAAAACTGGACGATACTAAAAACTGCATATCTCTTAGTACAGCATGGATTTTGATACCAACACTCAGAAAAGTACACCGCCTGTTTTTCCAGAGCTCCGCGAAAAGCTCTCACACTCCCACAAGCCCTCCAGGAACACGGTCTTTCTCGAAGGACTGGGAGTTATTCTCGATGATACTCTCACGCCAGACGAATGCAAGGCTGTGGTGCAGGCAACCGAGAAAGTAGGCTATGAAGATGCAAAAACGTACTGTTTCATGTATAGGAACAGGTGGAATGATAGGTTTATGGCAGATGATCCCCAGCTGGCTGAGTTCCTGTGGGAGAGAGTAAAGGAATACCTACCAAAGAAGGTGGATGCATTTGATCGCACTTGGGAGGTGGATTGTCTGAACACTCGGTTCAGATTCTGCAAGTACATTGGTGGGCAAGGTCATTACTTTGGTCCTCATACCGATGGGATGTACACAGCTGACAATGACCACAAGAGTCTCTTCACGTGTATGTTCTATCTCAATGGTGAGGAAGAATTCAAAGGTGGACTCACTAACTTCATTGATTACAAGACACGCCAGTTGAACTATTCTATCCAACCTGCTCCCGGCCTCTGTGCCATATTTCGTCAAGTTGATCTGCGGACATACCACGAGGGCACCCAAGTCACCAGTGGACTCAAGTATATCATGAGAACTGATGTGATGTATCGAGCAGTCAGTTAACTATTTTCTTTTTATTCATTGATAAATTTTTATTCATTGATAATTACATGGAATAATTTATAAGAGTTTCATGCACACTAGAATACATCCTGTCCACTCTATTTCAGCTCCTCTCCTATCCCAGGTTCATATCCCTGCACTAGTATATATATACCTATGGCTCTTGGCAGCTCCTTACCACCACGTGAGCCACGCCCATATTTTCGGAGCGCGCAGCCCCACCCATATTGATGATGTCATCTCCATAGTAACAATTTAGTGCGGAGGCAAAGCCACAGTGAAGGCATCAATACGCTGTAGAAATGTCCCTGCAAAGTACGTTTGCCACGAACAGCATAGTGTATGGTGTGCCCATATAATCCCTCCACATAATTATACAGACTACAAACTGATGGAGAGGATGGGGGAAGGAACCTTCTCAGAGGTTCTGAAGTGCCAGAGCATGCTGGATGGAAAACTCTATGCTTGCAAGAAAATGAAGCAGAGATATCGCAGGTACACCCACACTCACCCATACAGTAGCTTAGTCACTACATGTCACCAACTTCGTTGTAAGCTAATATTTGGTTTGTGTATCTGTAGCTCAGATCAGGTGAACAACTTGCGTGAAGTTCAGGCTCTGAGGAGATTGAACCCACATCCCAATGTCATAGAGCTCAAAGAAGTTGTCTTGTAAGCTAGTCAGAAGCTAGTCCCATTGCACCATCCCTCTTTTATACCCTACTGCACTATAGCTGTGTTCTTTCTCATAGTGACAAGAAGACTGGTACTATGGCTCTTATCTGTGAACTTATGAGTATGAATATTTATGAACTCATTAAAGGTATGTACACTATATACACGTTGGATCAAGAAGAATAACTTCTTTCTCATTCCTATACCCATATTCTGTCATTGTTTTAAGTCCGAGTGTGCACTGTATGCATTAACTGTATAACTGCTCTCTTTACACCTCTGCTGCAATAGATCGCAAGTCTTACCTGAATGAACAAAGAGTGAAGCTATACATGTACCAGTTGCTCAAGGCTATCTACCATATGCACAGAAATGGCATCTTCCATAGAGATGTCAAACCAGAAAACATACTCATCACGGTGGGCTCCTTACCTGCATACACGATCCCACTCATCAGCAACATGTGTTGGTAAATAGCATTCACCTACAGCTTGTTTCCCTAAAGGATTCGGTCCTAAAGCTGGCTGACTTTGGTTCATGCAAGAGCGTGTATTCAAAACAGCCATACACTGAGTATATCTCCACTAGATGGTGAGTAGATGCATCTGTGGTGCCAACATACTGATGTAGATTGCCTTTTCATGGTCTGGCACACATTCATTGATTTATTCTATGTTGAGTCTCCATGCCTGAAGACATGCTCTTGCTGTTGGAATGTAGGTATCGTGCACCAGAGTGTTTGTTGACAGACGGCTACTATAGCTACAAAATGGACATGTGGAGTGTGGGCTGTGTCATGTATGAAGTTATGAGGTCAGCCATTTTGCAAACACAACCATCTGGTGACTGTGCTATGAACATACATTATGTTATACTAACAACTAACAGTACACTATACATAATCTCTTGTTACGTTAAATATGCACTTGGTATGTGGTATTCGTATGCAATGTCCTGTGCTATGTGTGTACATGATGGTGAGTGTTTTCTTGTTCCTTCCCAGTCTTCGTCCACTTTTCCCCGGCTCCAATGAGCTAGACCAGGTGTCTAAGATACATGGTATTGTAGGGACACCACCAAGACAGACACTCAGAAAACTAAAGAAATAGTGAGTCTCTAGCCTATAGCAAGATGACACATACCGAATTAGTTGTGCAGTTTTTATCCATATCAACTGTACTCTCTCTGTCTCCTATACAGTCAATCTCGGCATATGGAGTTCAACTTTCCCCACTGTATAGGCAGTGGTATCTCTCCACTCATGAAACACGCTTCCAATGGTTGTGTGGATCTCATCACTCAACTGTGTACCTATGACCCTGATGAGAGACTGAATGCAAAGCAAGCTCTCAAGCACCCTTACTTCAAGGACCTACGGTACCTCCTCTTTGTTTAGAATAACAAGCCAGGAATATTGCACAGTATGGTAGTACTGTGTATGTAGGGATTACTATGGTCTATCCCCATTGAAAACTATATTTCACTTTCACTGTCATTTTACCACAGTTAAATATGCATCTCTCTACTCCCGCAGTGAGGCGGAGAGAAGAGCAAAGCAGACTAGAAGTCCATCCATTGCTAGTGATGTTCAAGACACGAGAGTAGTGACAATCTCTGGCAAGAAGCAGCACCACCACCACACAACTCAAGACCATACACAAGTACTCAAGCATGTAACCTACTAATGTACACAGTGTATACACTTGTGGATATTTATTTTCTAATAGAAGCACAAACATCATCGACATCAACAGTCACGTACACAGGTGAGCAGCAAGCTTTGTATCCATGCATGATGATGACTAACAAACCAGTTATCTTTTCTTTTTCCGCTACAGCTTCCAGATATTTTAGGAGCTCCCAGACACATATCCCAACAAGTGAAGGGTGTCCAGCATGTACCATCTCTTCTACGTGAAACTGGAGGAGGTGCTGGTGTCATTTTACCCCAGATTCAGGCTAAGAAATTTGGGGTATTTAGTGGAGTGCCGTCAGGGTTTTCATCAGTACTGCCTTCGCACAAGAGCACGTCTCACGGTCACCACTTACCTCAAGTCTTTGCAGATACTAGAGCACCCTCTAAGGTCAGCAGTTCATACAGGATTTAAGGGTGAACACATAATCTCTGGCAGTTTAGTTCAAAATATGGGGCCAAGGGGCCTTCCTTCCCTTATATGAAATCATGTGGGGTGAAAGTTAATAAACCATTCATTTCCTCTTTCTCTCTCTCCTCTTTTCCTCAACATCTCTTTTTTGCACAGCATATTCACTACTCCCAACCTCCCTCCCATCACTTTCAACCATCACATGGCACCAAACATCTACCAACACTCCCAAAACACACACATCATGCACGAACTGGAGCTGGGTTTCCAGGATAATATACACATGTATACACTAAATACACTGTCTATTGAGTATGGTTGTGTGTGTGTACTCTTTGAATAATAGACATTACTTATGAAGGAATGGGAATGAAAAAAACTAGGAGTAAACAGACTGGGATAAAAGGTGTTTCACAATACAGTTTAGACATGCTGAAAAAATACGCGCGCGGCGCCAGGCTAATTATTACGTAGCAGCCAAACTGGTTTCAGCACGTGGGGGAAGCTAAGATGGTACGTTGAATTCCAGTTGATCGCACTGTAAAGTCAGTAGGGGCTGATGAATGTAATCAATCCGCAACATATTTTCCTCTGTAGCGGGCAACAATCGAGTTCCCGCTCAAGCGATAGGTGTCTAAGGGAGGAATTTTCAGCCTACAATGGGAGCCGTACTACTCACAGCACTCAAAGTAATTTTGCCGCAGCCGACTCCGTATTCAAAGGATTCTGTAGAAGAGTTTGTGCAGCGTGCTCGCCGTGGTCCGATTATTCACCGCGGCGGAGACCCAGAGAATACCCTTGCTGCAATCCGCCACTCGAAAAGAGAAGATGCAGTGGGAGTGGAGTTAGACATCATGCTCACTAGCGATGGACACTGTGTAGTGCTACATGACGAGACAGTAGACCGTACGAGCAATGGAAGTGGGGAAGTGCGAAATATGACACTGGAAGAACTGCAACAGCTCAGGTTCTTTGGACGCAACAAGTCACATAGGTAAGTGCCATCTTCCCCTCAAATAGAGGAGGTGTTTACTTAGCTTTATTTGGATTAGTAGAAAAGTAGGGGGAAAGAATGCAATGAAATTCCTTTAGACTACCAAGATAGATAAACAATGGGAGAACAAGTTTCCACCCACATGGCCATTAGCAGTACATGTCAGGAACATTGCAGACTGGTCATTCTATATACAGTGCCGGAGAGCAAATATCCACATTGGAGGAAGCTGTCAGTCTGTGTGATGAACTAGACCTAATTGTTTTCTTGGATGTAAAACCTTTCAAAACAGAAAAGGTACTTAATGTTCACACACATCATTGTCATTCCTCTGTATTTGATGTAACCTTGTCAGTGTAATATAATTTGTCCCACTTGTGCTGTTCATAGGATCTTAGGAAACTTCTACACATATTTAAAGGAAGGCAACACTTGTACAACAGAGTATGCATCATCTCTTATTACATTTCTGCTCTCTACAAGGTGATAAACATATTTGAGTCCACAACTATAGAGAAATATGATATGTAACTATATAGTGTGTTGAACCTCGAGTGTTGTCGTGTTAAGGGTCATTGTGTATTAATTTTGTCTTGATAGGATGACCAATTACCGACACTGACCGAATGTATACACATGGAACATGTTCCAAAGTATATAGGAAATGATCTTCCTATCAAATCAAAGGAAATTGAGGAAAATCCACTTCTGAATCACTTTCCATGTTTAGGAAGCATGCTTGAACTTGAACATTTTGAAGAAAATCTAAAGTGCCCTCCAAGCACAGCCATAATAGGGAACAAGAAAGGAATGTGGTCTTAAGTAATTGATAGTAACTTGAGCCTAAGTGGAAGATGCTATTGGCTACTCCCATAATCATTAGCGTAAATGAATCCAATTTACTGTACAAGTGTACATGTTAGGTATGATCAGGTTTAACCTGTTTCTTGCAATGCAACCTCCTGTCACTGTTGTTTCAGTTACGACGTATTGATCCCAAAGTTCAATGTGGACTCTGCATCTACTGTAACTCTCTTCTGGAATCAGTGGATGGCCATAAGAGAACTTCCCTCTGGGCCGACGTCCTCTCTCCACTGTACGACTGGCTCTATTTCAGAGTTGTGAATAGTTGGCTGCTTAAATTTGTTGGTGTGAAGATGATTCTCTTCTGCAAAGACGACATCATTACTAAAAGGCATGGGAGTGAATGCAAGCCATGTATATTGGATTGTACATTGATCTGTAGAGCAGGAGGTAGAGGCCATTACTATGGATTGTTGAGTAACACCCCCAAAAGCAATAGCTAAATATTGTAATGACTAACATACACAGTGATGTTGGAAGATGTTTTACAATGGGGATGAAGGCCACCAACTTGTAGTCTTGGCCTAGATCCTGTATAATACTGTTTGCACAAACTCACACAGAAATGGATATGTGTACTGCATGTTGTGTGCATTACGTTTGTTTCACAAATTATAGTAGAGCTATGCAAGACATATAGTGTACTAGGGGGCACTGGCCTCCCCACCCCATCCCCATTCCTACATCACTGGTACACAATTATCTGATGTGCAAAAGTGTACAGTCTCACTGTTATATACTTGCAGAATCTCATTGAAGGACTGGCAGAAAGGAGATCAGAATATTTTGGCTTGGACTGTCAATAACAAAGCAGAGCAGGATTATTTTAAAGAGAGAGAGATTCCTTTCTTTACTGATTCAGCCACTAAAGAGACACCAGAGGCCTGGGTCCCCCCTCAGAGACGTGTGACCTTGTCCTACCTGACACAGAAAAGCAGTTGGACTATGCTGCTCATGCTGATAATAGTACCGTCTTTGTTCTATTGGAGCTTTCCTATTTATTAGTATGTATAGCGGAACCACATATTTATGAGCAATCGATGCATTTTAGCGCAGGCTCCGTTGCGTATACTTCCAGCGCATGCGCAAACAGCTCGCTCCGTAGCTACGTATTTCTTCAGTTAATGGTGGTTCGTTTCAGCCAGCAATGGGAGCTGTACTACTCACAGCACTCAAAGTGATTTATACGCAGCCGACTCCGTATTCAAAGGATTTTGTAGAAGAGTTTGTGCAGCGTGCTCGCCGTGGTCCGATTATTCACCGCGGCGGAGACCCAGAGAATACCCTTGCTGCAATCCGCCACTCCAAGGAGGAGAATGCGGCGGGGGTTGAGATAGATATCATGCTCACTAGCGATGACCACTGCGTAATGCTACATGACGAGACAGTAGACCGTACGAGCAATGGAAGTGGGGAAGTGCGAAATATGACACTGGAAGAACTGAAAGAACTCAGGTTCTTTGGACGCGACGGAGATCGCAGGTATATTGCAGTGAAAAAATAATTTAGCAATAGGTGTAAGGATTGCAATATGTGATACACCCCTTTTAGATGAGCTGTTTATTTATCTTTGGATTGATGAATAAAATATAGCCCTATAATAGTGTTGAATGTCATTAGTATTTATGAATTGAATCACTAAAATAGTGTGAAGTGGACTTACCTATGAAATGACAATACCTCTCCCATAACATTTTAATGTCATTTAGTGAAATGTTGACTGACGGTGGTTTCTGTTGGTGAAATATGATTACTTACATACATGTATATCTTTGTGTGTGTGTGTCTGGCACCTCTACCACCAGTAGAGATATATACAACTGAGAAATAACATTGTATTGCTCTATATACAGTGCTGGAGAAAAAATATCCACATTGGAGGAAGCTGTTAGTCTGTGTGCAGAACTAGACCTAATTCTTTTCTTGGATGTAAAACCTTTCAAAACAGAAGAGGTATACATACTTTGTGCTCTTCATTCCTCTGTATTTGATGTAACCTTGTTGCCAGAGTGTAATTTGTATAAATAATTTGTCCAACTTGTGTGCTGTTCATAGGATCTGAGGAAACTTTTGCGCATATTTGAAGAAAGGCAACACTTGTACAAAAGAGTATGCATCATCTCTTTTTACATTACTACTCTTTACAAGGTATTTGATTACAAGAATACCATAGAGAAATGTGATTATATATAATTATATACATGTATAACCAACCATATTGGACCTGGGGTGCAGTTGTTTGAAGAGTCATAGTTAGAAATGACTCAAAAATCCTTGATGGCCACGTACATAACCACCCTGTGACTTCTATTTGAATTGGAACCTGTTAATATGCTACATATGAAGTATTGCAGGCTGTTTCTTATAAAACAACCTGTTCCTGTTGTTTCAGTTACGACGTATTGATCCCAAAGTTCAATGTGGACTCTGCATCTACTGTAACTCCCTTCTGGAATCAGTGGATGGCCATAAGAGAACTTCCCTCTGGGCCGACGTCCTCTCTCCACTGTACGACTGGCTCTATTTCAGAGTCGTGAATAGTTGCCTGCTTAAATTTGTTGGTGTGAAGATGATTCTCTTCTGCAAAGATGACATCATTGCTAAAAGGCATGTGCTGAAAAAAAGGGTGGTTGTTTTAACCATTAGGTGTTCTTATCTCAGTTGCAACGAAGAGGCCTGTAAGATACAGATAAATTGTTCTATGTATCTATGTATGTCATAGGCAGAGACAGCATGTCAAAAGTGGGGGGACTTGGTGTTCATGTTGTTTACTGTATACATTCATTCTGAATGCATCTGGCATAACAAACTATTTTACATTCTTCATTTCACCCATTGAAAACCAAATTTTGGGGGGCTCAGCCCCCCTTATCAAAAAGTGGGGGCTCAAGCCCCCCTGCCCCCCCCCCCTCCCCTCCCCAGGTTCTCTGCCTCTGTATGTATACATAAACTGTTCTCGACAGGTACTAATAGTAATGCAACTGAGTTATCCACACACACTGATTAAAACCACCACCTATTTCACAGTGTGGGAGTAGCTATTGAGCACAATTAAGTCAGTCCACACTGATTAGTAGAGCAACCTAGCAATAGCTAAAATAATGCACTGACTATCTAGAATACAGAATGTAAATGTACAATGAGTGTAGTATCTTCCTCCAGAATTTCATTAAAGGACTGGCAGAAAGGAGATCAAAATATTTTGGCTTGGACTGTCAATAAGAAAAAAGACAAGGATTATTTTGAAAAGAGAGATATTCCTTTCTTTACTGATTCGGCCATTGAAGAGACACCAGAGGCCTGGGTCCCCCCTCAGCGACGTGTGACCTGGTCCTACCTGACACAGAGACACAGCTGGACTATGTTGCTCGTGGTCATAATAGTACCTTCTTTGTTCTATTGGAGCTTTGCTGCTAGTTAGTATGTATAGTGAAACTTACATTAGCCTACATTTATGAACATTATTTAGCCTACATTTATGAACATTATTTAGCCTACATTTATGAACATTATTTAGCCTACATGTATGAACATTATTTACCCTACATTTATGAACATTATTTAGCCTACATCCTACACGTACACGTACGCACAAACCGGCAGAGCGCGTGCGCGTGCGCAGAATAATAGACGCAAACCTGTACCTAGTACCAGTTTGCAGAATGCCACGCCCCCGCCCTCAGATCAGCCACTGTACCTAGCAAGCTATGTTTCTTTTATTTGTGTTTCTGACAGCCGTTGGAGCAGGATTAGCGTTACGGTTACTTCTTCGCTTCTACCAACTCCCCAAGTTTCCTCGGGATCGTGTGGATGCATTCTTGAAGAGAGCAAGAAGTGGTCCCATCGCGCACCGCGGAGGGATCCCTGAGAACACGCTACGTGCGTTCCACCTCTCCAAAACTGATGGAGCTATTGGCGTTGAAGTCGACTTGCAGTTCAGTAAAGACGGCCATCCTGTGTTAATACACGATAGCACAGTGGAAAGAACGAGCAATGGACGAGGACGCGTACAAGAACTGACTCTACAACAACTCCGTGAGCTGGATTTTGGAGTCAAATTTGGGTAAACCATTCAGCTATTCCAAACAAGTGATTTCAGCTTTATTGTGTACGTATATAGCTCGCAGTTTGCTGGCGAACGGATACCAACACTGCAGGAGGCCCTGGACCTCTGTGAAGAGCTGGACCTACTTTTGTTCATCGACCTCAGAGGTGGAAACCCACATAAAGTAATGACTATATAACCTCCTCATAAGGCAATTTATTTCAGTTTCATCTACCTATATATAGGTAGCACAGGTGATAAGGCACCTGTTTCAGGAGAGACCTCATCTCAGCAGTAAAGTGTGTGTTGCGTCTTTCTGGCCCTGGCTACTATACAAGGTATGGCAAGTAACAAGTGATCAGTTTGCTATGAGAAATGTTCATTGCATTCCATAATGCAATTTGAGAAGTTAAGTGGAAATGGCTTCAATTTTGAGGATCACAAGGAATTGTGAGGGTATTATTAAGTTGTGTACGTTTTCATTTAATTCTCTACAGATTCGGAGCATGGACTCAACAATAATGTGTGCTCTAACACTACGAACTACATTCTTTCAATACAAGATTAACGGAGAGCCAAGAACCCAAGAACCATGGAAGCAAACTCTTACAGGTCTGCTGGACACCCTAGTCTACTGGTGTATATCCTCGTGGCTATGGAAACTACTAGGAGTCAGTCTATTGATGCCACATAAAGGAGATATTTTAAAGAAAAGGTATAACTCCTGTACATACACTTAAGTATCACTGTCCAAAGTTATCATCTTTTATCGTTATGTTAAGGGTAAATTTGAATGAGTGGTACGGACGTGGCATTCAACTGGTGACCTGGACTGTCAACAGCAACGCTGAGAAACAACACTTTGAGTCTGTGCTACAGATCCCCTACATGACCGACTCAGTCAATATAGAGAATGAAGTTGGCGAACAGAACTCATGAAACATTAGTACAAAATTAAGTGATCTTACCTAGTATAGTAATAATTACATACATAACTGGCACATGAAATATGAATTGGAATGAAGCTAGGGAACTCTGAGCCAGAGTTTCAGTCTATATGCATCCACCCCATTGAGGTAGTACTGATGTAGATACCTGTCTCTCACAAAGCCTAAGTTCTCATAGAGTGACAGAGCTACCTTGTTAGTCACCTCAGTCTCTAGCACAACCTATGGCATGTATAAATAACTATGGCTCCACTCTTATTTGTATACTTTGGGAAAGGAAAAATAGTTTGTGCAGTCAGGGTCAATAACACACACATTCTCAGCATAGCAATTCGCATATGTTGATTACCTCACAACATCCTTGTGCTGCCATTTGCTTGATAGTCATCTTTACCAAGGTAGATCCTAATAAGATTAAAAGAGTCATCTATAAAAGCTTATTATTAATTGCTAACCAATTTTTCTCTTTCTATATTCTTTATCGACAGCTAGCATTGCAATGTAGCCACTCTGTTCATTGTATGTCTCCATCTTGCACACAACTGCACCAACATACTTGTCATCACACATGGCCTGTATAATCACAGTGTAGCTGATGAGGTGTGGCATTCATCAAAGAATTTTAATATCATCTCTACAGTTCACTGATTTGTTGTGTGTTTGTATTGCACGGGTGTTGTAGATATGCATGTAGTGAATACTCTCTACATATTGAGTCTGTTCCAATATACATGCTGCACACAAGGGCCTCAGAGAGGTAAACACATGAATACTAATGATGGTAGAAGTGCATGTACACTTGCAGAGTAACAATATAAGTTTTTTTGCTTACCAAGAAACATAGGTTAGGCCAGTTATGAATGAAGTAGCGGTAGGTGTATATGGAGTATGGCTCAGACAGGTCTGCCTTCATCAAACGCATTATGTGAGGCAATTGCAATTCAGATTCGTACGGTACGAAAGTCACCCCCGATGGGCCGTCGTGACCCAGCTCCTCGACGCACTTGGCCGAGCCCTCTGAGTCCTGTGCTACATCAGGATCTGTAGACCCAGTCTCTAATTGATGCCCACCACCAGATGCAGATCGTTCCACGTCGTCGCCTCGAGGTGCATCTTCACTGTCTGCAGTAGATTCTTGTCTCACTCCCTCTTGCGTTTCTTGTGAACACTCTGACTGTGTGGTGGAGCGGGGGAGAGGCTCGGCGCTGCAACTCTGCACATCTGACATCAATACTGAAAGTTCCAGGAAACGAACGCATGCAAATCATTAATGAGCTCTACCACTTCCGCTAATTATCATAAAGGGGCCGCCGCGCCTTATGACACATGCATCGTATAGTAAAAGAGGGTGTCTCAAATCAGCAACAAACTAGTATACGCATCGCATCTGATTGAGAGTTCAGGAATCTTGAAAGCTACTTTATCCACTTTCTCCAACGCTACAAAACATTGCAGGTAAGCTCAGTTATGACTACGATATTGCAAAATGCAACGTGTGCATTCAGGATCGCTTAGGGTAGTGTTATTGTTGATGAGAAAGTAAGAGTGACCCATAGCATAGTACATATGACCTAAGAGGCGGCCTATGTGTATCTAAATATCACTGAGTCCTGGCCGTCAGTATTCAAGATATATGATATTATGTTTGTTCATAGTCATATATCATGTATCATGTACGTGTATGTTGTGTAGTATGCAATGGAGAGAGAGAGAGAGAGAGAGAGAGAGAGAGAGAGAGAGAGAGAGAGAGAGAGAGAGAGAGAGAGAGAGAGAGAGAGAGAGAGAGAGAGAGAGAGAGAGAGAGAGAGAGAGGAGGGAGGGAGGGAGGGAGGGAGGGAGGGAGGGAGAGAGGGAGAGAGAGAGCCCTCATAATTCATCTGCTTCCTCTCTAGTACTCCAGTATAGTGTGCTCTTGGTGTGCTCTTTGTAGAAATACACACCTTTTGTCATAATGAATACAATTCAGATAGTACCATCTTCAAATCAGGGGGGTAGTTTCCTTTGATCTGTGGAAGTCTTTCAACATGTTACTCATGATGTCATTCCTGATACCTTGATATATCATACCCTGTGGTATCCATAAAATGTATGTACGGAGTGTATAGCTACCTTAATTTGGTTCATCAAAGGTTTTGATTCCATGTGTGTATCATGTGTAGAGTATGTACCTGTTTGTGTTTGATGGTGTTTTGTTGGTGTTTTGTTGTGGCTAAGAAATTACATTTTCCAAGATGGTTGTATGGAATACACTTCTAGACAATATGTAAACACACACTTCTCAGCTGAATTGTACATTCCAATTAAGTGCTAAGTAGTTGGACCCCTCACCTGAAGCCCACTTGTCATTATTCCACACATCACTTGCATACCTGTAACTATATTAATAACATGTGAGTAGCACCATAGTTTCCATGAAAGAAATAGTGCCTTGCCAAATTGAAATTTTATGGGCTAACGCACACACTGCAGTGCCAGAGGAGTGAAGACCACACAAGCCATGCCCAGGCCTTTCTGTATACCACATCCAGCTGCTTACATACTGTACGTTTGCATACAGCACCTGCACAGTATGTTGAAATGGTTACAACCACTCCCTCATTCATTGCACTAGTGTACATCCACAGTCTGTAAGTAAGGACGCCCTTGGGACAGAAGAAAGTGTCCTGATTAGTGTCCTGAAGTGTCCTAGAAAGTGTCCTGATAAGCACAATCTTTAAGGGTGTCCTGATTAGAGGGGTTACACACTACCTAGAATTATTTTAATACCAGTAAATACCCAAGGAAAGGCTCTGATGTATGATAAACAATACAAAAGTATTAGGGTCAGCCTGATTATTACCAGCCATATAAGAGAGGATATATGTACATTGTAAATGCCCAAAGGAATGGTTCTGATGTATGAAAATACAAAAGAATTAGGAAATGACGGTAGTCAGCAGAAGTCAGTGACAGTGATTCTCATGAATCATGAATACAGTGTTTGGGTTGGGGCATTCTGAGAAAACATCGGCACTAAGTAAAGTTACACACACAACTTAGAACTTCTTGGAGAGATGACTAATATAGTTTTTGTAGCCACTAACCCTGTATGTGCAAGGTCTCTGTACAAACATACATGTAAACAATTTGCACATATATGGGTGTGTGGTTGGCCTTGTGGGCATGTGTATTGACACAATGCATGTGCCTCCTTAATGCCATGCAAAGCTGTTTTGATTAGCCATTTCCTCAATTTGTGGGGAGGAATTGGTAGAAGCTTCCCTGGCCTATCACACACATCAAGTTCCGAATAAAGTACATGTAAACACCATGAAATAACTGGCTCAACTAAAGTCATTAGGTCACTACATGGGGGTGTGTTTGACCAGTTAAAATACTATGCAACCCATCGGCTCACTACGTAGCACAATGTAATAGTGAGTTCCGTACGTGCTCTTGCATGCACTTACTGGGCATAGTAAACAGGGAAGAAGGGAGTATTTGTGTACCACCTGGCTTCAGAGAGGCGTAGTTGAATGTTGGTAAGTCAGTCAATGTATGCACTGCATATTAAACCATGGCCAATGTGCTTGAATCTGTTGCCAGCTAAGTTGCTCACGGTAGGAATGCCTTACATTGCCTTTAATGTACTGTACATGTAAATGTGTAAAAATATACAGTGGAACTGAAATTCTGACTCCTCTGTAAACAGACCACCTTTTGTTGTCTCACTAAATATTCACCCCCAACACTGGACTCTTACTGGCACTCTCAGATCAAAGATGTTGTCTGTCTGCTAAAACCACATGGTCAAAGGTGCTCATGCCAAACAAGGCCGCTGCATGCAAACAATGGTGTTAATGTACTGTCACCCACACGTGCTACCCACATATTCTCATGAAAATTACTCTGGGTGTATATCATCATTCAGTGATAGGGTTAGGTAGATGGATGCACCCTTACACATGTCTTACTGGTAACTTGAAATGTGATACGTATGTATTGAGTCTTTCTGTTGAAAAACATACCACCTACTACTGTGTTGTAGATGTACCAACGTACATGTACAGTATCATTTCTACTCTTCCTTCCTCCCTTTATGCACAGTATCATTTCTGTCTCCCCCCCCCTCCAGTAACTATCAGTGGTGATAGGATGTCTGAGGGATCAGCAGCTGTCACTGCCTCAGAGAATGGGGATGTCCCTAAGAAACGTGATGTTAATGAGTCCACCCAGTTTGGTGTGAACAGAAGCAGTAGTGTCGACATCTTCCGCACTTGTGCAGATCCAGGTATGTACGTGTACACACACAGTGGCACCATAAACAGGGGAAAACTTTCGGTGTCCCAAATGCCATGTTTTTAAGCGCTGAAATCAGAACACCTCAAGTAGAGACCCACTATTGTGGTGTTTTTCCAAAGGCTACTAGAGATATTGCATGTGTATGGCCATTTGTAAGTTTGTAGTAAGTAGCACTGTGCTATTAGGTAGAGTTCATGTTTTGTGTTTCAGGAAGAAAAGCATCACTGCGTGCACTGGAGATTCCCATGGAACATCTGCTCAGTGGGATTATTGTCCTAACAGGTCAGCTACTCAGTATATAGAGCTGCTGAAAATAAAGCTAGGATGTGTGTGAATGCTTGTTTGTAGTTTGCCAGCTTTCTGTGTTTATCAACATTTCTATTTTGGGTAGGAGGTCGAGAGCACGAGGGATGTCCGATCCTACAAATCAGCCAGCCCAGTACTCTTCAGGAGGAGATGCTACGAGCAATGACACAGGAGGGAATACTTGACATGCTCATCTACCTCACCAGTGTGCCAAGGTAGGACGACAATATAAGACTATACTATACACAATACTCTACCGTCAGAATAGTCATCCCTGTCACTGTAGTCACTGAAGTTACTACTGTCATCACTGTCACTAATGTCACTGTAGTCACTGAAGTCACTGAGTGACACTAGTGACAGTGATGACAGCAGTGACTTCAGTGACTACAGTGACAGGGATGACTATTGTGACAGTAGAGTATTGTGTATAGTATATATAAAATATATTATATCTTATATTGGTGCATGCAACACTAAGTCACTACCGGTAAGACGACTCATCATCGATATTATTGTCTGGACTAGAGAAGCTGCACTGCATGATCAGTTGGTGAAGTGTACATGGAGATGGCTGTGTACTTTTCTATTTTCTAGAGAGGAGGTTCGCTCTCGAGGGTTCTGTGTCATCATGGATGGTGGGCATATGCTGGACTTTTTCCAGACTACTGTCATCAAGGCACTCAATCAGTTGCAGGTTGGTCGTTGGAGAACTGAGGAAACAATTGATTGTTTCTTTACCTCATTTAGAGGTTGTCCCCATTGTATTGCATGTCATATTCAATAGCATCTTACTGAAGTGGGTCTGGAAATGTGGGTATGAGATTTTCATTGCAATGTTGAAGGTATAACATATTGGGATATAGGGATGGCAGTGCCAATATAGGCAGGGGGTGATGGCATGCAACAATAATGACTTTTGTAGCCACAAAAGCAAAACATGTAGGGAGGGATACATACCATCATCCCCCGTCTTGGCCAGTTGTTCCTACATCCATGTATTATCTCATGTTTAACTCCCTCTCCCCCTCCTTTCCCTCTCTTTCCTTCCTCCCTTCCCTCCCTGCTTTCTCCCCTCTCCCTACCTCCCTCCTCCTTCCCTCCCTCTCCCTACCTCCCTCCTCCTTCCCTCCCTCTCCCTACCTCCCTCCTCCTTCCCTTCCCACCCTTCTCCTCCCCTCCTCCTCCCCTTCTCCTCCTCTCCTCCTCCCTCCCACCCTCCTCCCCCCTTCTCTCCAGCTTGACATGGAATACATACATTCATTGGTGTATATATCATCATCTCCAATGCCAGACTGGACTTCCCAGTGTGGAGAGCCCATCAATCTTCCTGTGAGGAACTACAGTAACCCCCCTCTCGTTCAGCCACCCTAAAATGAGGACATCTCAATAAACAGGACTGTCCCAAATACTATGTTTATATGCTTTCTTCATCCCCATGATATCCAGATTAGAAAGCTTCAACTGTATTTAGCAGTTACATGTGCTTCATCTTCCTGCATATATTAATATCTGAACTGTAGTGGGACTCACTGTAAAAGCATTGTGTGCATATGACCTTTGAACCCACTCAGCAGGTTCAAAGGGCATACATTATATCACATGTGCACATATGACCTTTGAACCCACTCAGGAGGTTCAAAGGGCATATTCCATATTGCTGTGTGCATATATAAGGAGAGTGTGGGAAAACACACGTACAGGAAGGTTTAATGTATTGTTGTGCATACATGACTTGTCCTGAAGGAAAGAGTCCAACAACATGACTAGGAGTACATGAGTGGTCACACAGGCCCATTTCCTGTTGGTATGTGCACAGCCTGAATGAATCACATGAACTGTGTGTATGAGGAGAATTGAAACTACTTTGATCAATGTACAATGTACTTTCACTGAGGGTGCTTCCGTCCTTTGGAGTACAGTGTGTAAAGAGCATATGTATACATGTACTTATAGTAGTTGCAATGCCCAATGCATGAGCCTCATAGGGCTCGTACACTATCATTTCAGCTTATGCAACTCATTTGTTGGAAGGACATAGAGTTGGATGGGCATAGCACTCATTTGTGGGTGATAATAAAGTGGGCATGAATGACCTCCAGAAGTAAGTCACGAGGTTAACTTGTCTTTTATACACAAGGTTACCTAGTACCAATATACATACATGTACATGTAGTGTACTGCACTGTGCAGTTTTACATGCAACTATGTACATTCATATACTTCGAAATTCACCATCCTGTACTTGCATGCAGATGTTCAGTAGGTGGGGGTGCCGCTGCTCACCCACAATCCTAAGCATTCATCTAGTATTAAATCTTTGGCAAAGCTTCCTAAATTGTAAGGCAGTTTAGCATCCAAAGAGGATGATGTAATGTTAGTGTATGGTTGATAATATGGATGACATGTTGCAGTACACAAGGGGCTGTACTGCAGTGTCAAATAGCCAGTGAATAGGATTAGTAGTTGCCAAAAGTCAAGTTACTCAGTGCTATTATGTATCATCACAGAGGATGTGTGTACATGTACACTGCTCATGTGTGTCCATATACTAGTGTGTCATAGCAGACAGTCAGCATCATTATCACCCTATCTATTCTGCCATTGTTGAATGCCCTCTCTTGGATTAATTCACTGTACCAATGTACCTAGTGGTCTACTGCCAGTCTTGCAGCAATTGCAGCAATCAAGTACACAGTTCAGGATGCACCTGTGTAGATTACATGTAGTAATGTCACACATCAGTAGGTAGTGTAGTGTTGGTACAGTACTAGACAGTGGGTGTGTGTGTAAGTAAATACACAATTTTTACTCTGCAGTTCAAGTATCTGACTGAGTATGGAGAACTATTGGAGAGTGTGGACAAGAGCCAGTTGACCCACGAACTGGGTGGCTATCTCGAGTACGTTCACGAGGACTGGGTCAGGTTCAGAATGGTGAGCAGATACATACTAACTTTGAGCAGACACTAACTCTCTATATGTAATGTATAAACCATGGCCAAGAGGTGTATATGTCAGATATACACCTGCTGTGAGGAATTTATTTGTGATATTTCCCGAGGGCCAACGGCCCGAGGGATATATCACAAATAAACTTCCGAACATAGCAGGTGTATATCTGAAAATATACACTGATTGGACATGGTTTATACGATATATGCTATGTTGAATATTGATAAGGTGTATATGCAATATATAAACCTGCCGTTACCATAGCAACATAGTATATATATATATATATATATTTGTACTGGGGTCTCCATCATGATTATAGGATATTGTGGGGGCAAGTATAATTGACTCACATCAAAATTGAATACAACGAGTGGGGGCTGCTTACACTCCCTGGATTTTATTCCATGTTTACCGCCCACTTTCTACATTTACAATCATGTTCTTATAGTACAGTAAGCAGTTTAGGGCATCACATGATGATGATGAGTAAATCAACCACATGTACACATTTATGGCTGAATGTGTGTTAATGGTGGTATATGCACTAGTAAGTAATGGAGTCCCCAGGGTAATCCCCTTCTACCACAGTACATGTACTAAGTTCCCGCCCACTTATTTCACAATCGTAGGCACCTACCTCCTCCTCCTTTGCTTTGGTGGCAAATTCCTTTGATGTCTGCTTTGTTGAAATTATGACTAAACACAATTGTCTTTGACAAAGGCTTACACATGATGTTATGTATTAGGGAGACTGCTGATTACATCATCACTGTGATGATGATGTAATAGTGATGTAAGAGAATTTTCCCATTGATCTATAGTAATTATGCATGCCTAAGTATCAACATCCTTCAACACACGTGTACATGTGTGTGTACATGTGCCTATAATGTGCCGTACATATCTTTTGGCTGAAGTAATGTATATCTCATTCTCAGACCTTCCTCCATGCATCCACTAATGAACAAACAATACAGTCAGTATCACATGAAACCTTGGTATAGACTTCATACATGCATACATGTATTTTAAGTATAAGTGTTCTTCCCAGAAATGTAGATAGGTTTCATTATTTGACCACATTAAGCATTGGAGAGAGATCCCTGTGTATGGATGTGAATATCCAGAAGTGTCTATTTACAATTTCATACGTGTAGTTACGATATGTGTAACAGATTTCCATTAAAACGTTGAAGGATGTATAGGGTAAGAGTGCTAAAAATCAAACAGACAAGGTCCAATGGATCTATGCTGGGAATGTGGGGATGGTCACATGCAACAAGAATGCGTAACCCAATTAACACAACAGATTAAGAATATTAAATATATATATGGCATAAGAAGCTATTTCCTGAGACTCCTGTAATTACCTGTACTGTTAGTATGGCATCCCTTGCATACCACACTGAAGCCAGTGCAGATGTTGGAGCTGGAATGTCAGCTAGGCCCACTGTTATTCAGGAAAAACCAGTGTGGTTACATCAACATACCTCTCACTTCAAAGTCTTGATGTGGATGTTTGATTGGCTAATTGGTATGCAAAGAATGCGACGAAGGATGCTAATGTGTGTACATTGCACCCTTGGATGGTGACCCTCAAAAGGAGTAGCTATGCTAGTTTGTGCATCACCAAGCTGTAAACAGGCTTGTGGATTTAGGTGGTACATGTGTGACAGACTATACATTCTCCTCAAGTCTCACATATTTTTTGAGTGTGGCAGAATATCTCAAATTTGCAAGAATTAAACCTCATCTTCCTTCCCTCCCCCTCCCCCCCCCCCCTCTCCATTCAGCAAGTAGAGCCATTTCTCTGTGACTGTGTCACTATCTCCAAATGTCTTGCTCAAGCGATAGAACCTTTCTCCCAGGAGATATGTGAGACAAAGAATTTGGAGGAGACAGAAAAGGTTTTGCACAAACACAAGCTCAAAAAGAGGAGAACATACGACAGATTGCAAATTGATCAGCTTACAACCGAGGGACTGAAAATTAATCGGTTGATAAAACAAGAGTCAGAAGAGAGGTATTACTTAACTCTCATGTGACTATCACATGACCATCACATGACAATCACATGTTTGTCTCATTGTAGGCGCAGTAGTATCCAGTCCAACCCCGAGTTCCTCAGCACGATCACGACTCTCAGTAAGCTCGTCTCTAACATTGAGACCGTGAAGGAGCGGCTAGATGAAATGTGGACTACCCGCGGAGAGAAGCTAGAAGCCACTTATAAGCAGCAAACCTTTGAGAAGGAAGCTAACCAGGTGATGAGTTGCTTCACTAGCAGTCTCTCTATATTACCACAATGTGTTTTAATATAATGGTTATTGTGGTATAATTACACAAACACGGTATTTTGTGCACTGAGATGTGTCCTTTTTCAGGTGTCCTAATTATCTGTAAACTGGAACTGCGGATAAAATAGCTCTTGTAGTGTCCGCCATCCTAGTGTCTACCTCACCAACTGTAACACTCACCAGATGGCGAGGATAAAAGTCTATAACAAACAAGTCAATTATCTATGTAGTACTACAGGTGTAGTACTGTGACCTAGGAAACGACATAACAGGTGCAACTTAGTATATAGCTGACTAATGTCTATATAGTCTGGCTGTAGACAACTTCGTTTCTTTGGGAGTCTAGTGCTTAAAAGAGCGTGGCTTTGTGAGTGCACACAAAGGTTCCACAGCTTTCACTCTGGGCAACACCCTCTGATGCCTATGGTATAAGTAACTAGAATGTTTGGAGGTGCTTCAGCTCCCTCCAATTGCCCCCTTTGTTTGAACCTACAACACTCACTTTCTAGGTAAAATGGAACCACACATATGTACATGTCCTGTATACTCTCTTCATTCTGGCCTTCTCCACCTTCTGTTGACTGACACTCCCAAAAGAGACAGAGGACAGCACACACACACAAAAAAAAACAATCCCACGTCCTATATAGGCACAACAGACAGTAGCAGGCATCCTGTCTGGAGGTGTAAACGGAACAAAACTGCCAAACCATTTCCTTGAGCTAGATCTGTTGTTGGGTCTATTAGACCTCTTGCTTGAAAACAGACTCTAGCTATGGGTGTGTAAAGAGGGGATGAATTCAGCGGATGCTTAATAAGGAAGACATAACAACTTGAAAGTTGTTGGTGAAAACTGAGGATGCTGAAATCCAAACACCATATAGCATATGTATGTATGTATATGTATATGTATATGCACCTATGTTTGTATGTACTGTGTGTACACACTTTCAGTGCAACAAAAGCTGTAGAATAATACACACACCAATACTAAGAAGGAACTACCCCCTCCCCCCTAATTCCACCCTCCCCGTATTCCTCCCTCCTCCCCTCATTCCTTAAATAAGTAACAACATAAGCTTGTGGATCCTATTCCCTAACGTATATGTACATGTATAACAAGGGTATGACTTTGTGGCTCCTATACTCCTGAGATCATTAGAACTATGGATTATATCTTGACTGTTTGTTACTCCCAAACCCTCAAACCTATAGCAATTACCTTAGAGTACATCCCACTCCTACATGTACTGGAAATACATTGAATGCTCTACCCACTCTCTATGAAAGAGTGTCCCTACAACAAGCTACTTTGGAGTGTGGGTCACTTCCCAATCACCTTGAACCATTGGGCAAAGAGAAGCCACGGAGAATGGGAAGTGCTCCTTTCACCTCTGTAACACATGCTGTCGGAATTACTGCTACCAGTGCAATAGATCTTGGTTGCAGGAACTGCTGAGCTTTGTATACAGGAAGTTAGTCTATAGCAAAGCTATATACACTGCATTGTAAAGACAGGATCGTGGGGTCATGCTATGTGGAGGAATGGAGGCTAGTATTACACTACATGGCAGGAATGGAGACTAGTCACACTACATGAAAATACATGTGTATAGACACTAGCAGATAGCGTATAGAAAGAGCGAAAAAAAGAAAAAGAAAAAGAAAGGAACCCAACCCACAAACCAACACGGGAGAGATGGAGGCTAGTTACACCACATGGGAGAGATGGAGGCTAGTCACAGTACATTGGAGAGATGGAGGCTAGTCACAGTACATTGGAGAGATGGAGGCTAGTCACAGTACATTGGAGAGATGGAGGCTAGTCACACTAGGGAAATCTTAGTGCAGAAGATAAACATGAAAGTGGTAATAATGTTGGCAGCCCCTACATATATTACATGTGTACAGGTTTCAATATAGGATGACACAAGTCGTTTCAATGTTAGTGCAATAGTCTTCTCTGTGTACGTTCATTGCGAGAGTATTTGTTTTTGGTAGTTCTGCTTCAGTGAGACTTGTTCCAGTTGGGAAAGAGTTAACAGTCCCATTTCCATGATATCAATGTTTGTTATATACACTAACACATATCCATTACCCAATGAGTAATAAATAGGCCATGTATAATCATGTATCTCCCCCTACACAACCCAACATACTGGCGAAGCCTGTTTTACATGTACAACTTCATTCTTCACATTCCATAGCCTGCATTTTTATGTGTTGTTAACAAGAAAGTAAGTATCCCAAAATTGCTTATGGTATCTATTCTCATTGTCCGATAATTAAATCATGTATGTGTTTACAACAACAAATCGTTCTACATGTATTAAGTTATGTGTTGTGTATGTCGTTGACTGTCAGCAAACGTCACTGGTCCTTCTTGGGAACCAAATGTGCAAAACTTAGCACTTGTGTGACATCGTGTTTGATACATTTTCGTAGAAAAAACACACACTTGACATTTTAAAACTATGCATTTTTAAAACTGACATACGTGTTTCTAAATGATGACACTTTTCACCTGGGTTTCTTCTTTTTTCGCTCTTTCTCTACACTATCTGCTAGTGTGCAATAATATATATCTATAGACACAGTGTCAAATCCCTAAGCTCATTAGCTAGTTCATTTACTGTTCCCACATGTAACACTTATCTAGGTGAGTACTTGATTTTCTTTCATTGCTGTTTGTTCCCCCCACTTTCCACTCCCTACTCATTATTTACTCCAGTACCCCCCTCATACCCACATACCATAGACCACATACATGGACTGTATACCTGTTGTACATGTATGCACTAATTCCTACAAGAAGGAATGGTGTAAGGTAAGTCTTCTCCGCTACAACCCCTCTTCATATTTCTTAGAACAGAGAACCAGATCGTAGAAACTGCCTAGAGAAGCTGTAAAAGAGTATACTGCACATGTCATTCTAACACTGTGTCATTTGAGACATTCCATTGGTATGTGGTTCTCAGTAACAAGTAATTGACATCAAAGTATTCTGTGGTATGTCTCATTAGAGCTGCATTCCTTTTTACGGAGCTCACGTACTAGGTTAGCCCATTGTTTAAATTCGGTTGAGATTTTGACTCCGACTCCTCAACTAGTGTGATACAGTTGTAGGATGTCCTCCTCGACCTTTCATAATGCATGAACAACTACTTCAAGAGATGCTGAGAAAGGCAAGGCAACACAACAGCACAACAGAAAGGCAAAGCAACACAACACAACTCACCCGAAACAGTCATTTTTCAAAGAAAAATTGGCTGCCTCGGGTGCACCATGAAGGCCGTACATGCCACATACCATATAAATAAACACAGCACCATTTGCATCACTAGATGGGAATAGTTCCGCTCACCCAATGGAGGGATTTATTTGTGTATTGGCAGTTACTGCTATTTAATGCCCAGCGGAGGTGTGAGGCTATTGTATTCTGATCTGCTGGTTCAATTAGTAACAGTATTTGAACTATCAGTTACTATGCAGTAGATATGATATTACAAACCGCCTTTCTCTTGTGTTCAGTGGGAGGTACACGCATGTACTGTGCAGTTCTGTGTATGACATAGTATCACTATTACATCATCCTACTGGGTGTACAAGGTATATGCCTACATAGTTACAAAGGAATCTAAATGAATTTCTTCAAGCCACTTTGGAGTAAATGATAGTTACAGGAATAACTAGAGTGCATATAATCGATTTTCTATGCAGTTTTTGTCAAAGCAGCACCACCAGTCCAAACACCTGACTCTCCATACCAACTATGTGGTAGGAGTAGCATGGGTGTATATTCTAGTGGATCTACATGTACGTGTGTACATACATGTACAAAATTTTCGTCCAAGCAATACTGGTCTAAATTTGGAGCTTGGTATGCACATGGCATAATGTTATAGTTTGCTGTGATGTAGTATGTCACCTGACAAAGAATGTACTACATTCGTTGTAGGGCTAGTTGTGAAGCTTGGAACCTAAAAAGCTGTGTGGAACCTTTTAAGGTGCCTACCAAACACCTCCCATCTCCCTCTGCTACTCCTCACATCTTTGTATTGGAAACTCCCATCACCTATACTCTACTACCTTACCATTGTAGTTACTGCCTTACCAAGTGGTGTATAGTGCAGCTGCAATGTAGTCCAACTGTGAAATTGGTAAATATGACCCTAATCCATGGTCAAACCACACAATTGATACTTGTTATATGTACACTTCAATAAAACCTCTAATCCACCCACTAATTAAGTATCCATTTAAGAAATATGTACAAATATGGTGATCGAGGCAACAAAAGCTGACCTGTTTATGAAATGTCCTCTCCTCTGATTAGACTGCATGTACGACTTGGCGTATACCTAGTCCGTGGTTTACACATGAAGAATTACATACAAAATTACATCCCCTCCAATTATTGTTTTTCCACATATCTGAACCACAATGAAGGAGGGGTAGGTATTTGGAAAAACCACAATGGTGGGGATGTAATTTTATACGTGCACTGTGTAAAATTCCATCCCCTCCATTGCGAATACCTGCAACAACAATTGGAGGGGACGTAATTTTACACAGTGCATGTCCTGTCGTCTATGACACCTCCACACAAAGAGGTTGCTATGGTTGTTAATTTGTGCATTACGTAATTGAGACCCTTGGTCTTATGGTAGTAGACACGACCCCCAAGCTCTTCATGTGTAAACCATAGACTAAACCATGCATAACCAGGACTATGTATACATGTAAGTCGGACATGCAGTGTAACTTCTCTAATATGAAATCACTGACCTGTTTATAAAATATCCTCCTGTCAGTGATTTCAGATTAGAGAAATTAAACTGCATGTACGACTTATGTATACAGAGTTCTGGTTATCCTGTGTATCCATGGTCTATATATACCTAGTGCATGGTTTACAGCAACACATGAAGAGCTTGGGGGTCATGCTAGTAGGCATGACTGCACCAGCAAGGAGTACAGGTATGTGGAAAAAACAACAATGGAAGGACGTAATTTTACACAGTGCATGTCCTGTCTATGACACCTCCACACACAGTGGTTGCTACCTGTTGTTATATTTGTACATTACGTCATGGAGACCCTTGGTCTGGTGGTTACTGTACAGCTTCAACTCTTACAGAATATTGGCTCACATGTTGTCAGCTAAGTCGTGATAGTTGGACTGACTGATGTAACCTTATAGTCCCAACAGCACGTGTGTGTCATATGCTCTAGATAGCCAGAGATAAGACTATACAGATCAGCATAATACACAGACACCCACCTTTTCATGCAGAAAGGAAGACATGATGCAACTAATGGGCCCTGATAGGGTACATGAATTATAACAGTGGACACTTCATATTTCATTTGAAAAACCTTATTACTGGTGCGCTGGTAAAGAACAACAATCTGCAGTAGCACTGAGTTGCAAACAAGATAGGAGTCTGATAAGCACACATGGCCAAAGCTCATATTCTGCATGCTGGTCGGTGGGACCCATTTTGGGTCCTGTAAGGTGGGACCAGTTCCTCTTTCAGGTAGGTGCATTTGAGGGTGAACCAACTGGAGATGCTCATGTGGGTCAACACTAACACAAGCTCACCAAGACTTGCTTTGAATATGTGGGCACCAGGTCCATTAATTCACCACAGCTCAGAAATGGATCACCGAGACTTGCTTTGACTGTGTGGCTCACCATGTACCAGGTCCATTAATGATGCAATGCTTCCTTGCACACTACACGCAATAGGTATGAGGTGAAGCATAATACTGCTGTGACTTCAGTTGGTCAAAACTACTTCCCTGGATGGTGTGTCGTTGATTAGACATTACTACCTTTTAACCTGTTTACTTGTGATGTGTTTGTGCTATTGAAAGACAACACATAAAGGTACAAAAGAAGGGTTTACGCTGTATAACAATCACATAGTTTGTAAGGGCACTGTTTTCCCTAGTAACTATGTGTCGTGTCTTGCAAATATAAGCACAAAGGATGACTCAATAGAAGGACTGACAGCCTGTCAAACCCTCATCAGTTCGGTAGTAGAATACAGCTGTCTGTCTGGTGGTTTTACAGACAGAAATAACATGTGGCAGCACAATGTGTTGCTATAAGATTACATCACCGACAAGGAAATAATTCACAAAATGTTATTTTTGGGCGGCAAGAATAACGCACTTTGATGTGCAACTAGCAGTTCTGAGTAAGTCCATTTGAGCTGTATAATGTATAAGCAAGTGACTTTGAGATCTCTGACATCAAAGACACACTTGTTTGTCAAAGCAAAGGCTCTTACATTCTGTTTCTATATCTGATGTCACTAAACGTGACTTCCACTCACTGATAGTATATCCTTTTGGAGGAGACACACTGATGTCAGATACGCATACATGTACATAATAGCCACTCAATTTACAAAAACACTGCACACAACACACTAATGTCTCAGTGAGAAAGAAATAAGACACACACATGAACAATCATGTACATAGCACACTACATGCAAGAAAAAAGAAAAAGATGTAGACCAAAGAAAGGAGCACTAACTACAAACACACATAATACATAAATCCACACAACAGCCGCACTGTATTATGTACATGTATTGGTGCATGGTATACTAGTGCTTTTTGTGGCACTGCTAAATGATAAGATCTCAAACTATTTCCTGTGAAAGTAATTAGGAATGTGTATATTTGAAATTGGAACATAAATATTTTGAAAAGGTTGGTCTGGTGTGCAGCTCTGGTGGTGACTTCATGGCCCAGCCATGTCAATGGCTGTGGTTGCTAGGCACTTGATTTGGAGTCTATCTTTCATGTACCACTGTGTAAGCAATGTTGTTGTTCAGGCTTCCTCCCCCGGGAGTTTGATGACGTATATACTGTGTTGCCATGGCGTTTGCGCGTGCGCGCGTATGAGCGTGGCGCGTACATACGATCGACCGCGCACATAAAAGGGGTTGTTTCGTTGCGACATTGATTTATTGACTGAAAGCAAGCGAGCATCGAACAAGTTTACAAGTTGATTCGGTGACGCTGTATTATTCTGGTGAGTCAATAATACCAATCCTTATTTACGTACATGCCTCGGTTGCATCAGAGCTGCAAGCCTCCGGTGTAACTGACTGCATCGCGAGTGACAGCATTCTGGGTACCTCTAGCATATAGATGGGACTTTATCTCGCTGGATTTGGCAATCTTGGCGTGTTCTTATTCTGCACCTGGATGCAACTATAGATACGCGCTATCGTGTAGTGCGTATGTAGTTGGACATACTATATAGGCTTGCGCCAGCTAAAAACACTGTGAATATTTAAATGGAAGTGATCTGTGAGTGAGCTCAGCTACTGCATGCCTAGCCATACGTACATGCGGAACAACGCCATGTGGCTGTATCTCCGCAATCTGTTTCTTGTTTGTTAAAGAGCGCTGGAATGCAATCCGTGATGTTTATTCCGTCCGACTTCCAACACCTAACATATAGATCTACTTAGCTACCACACCTCTAGTACGTTGAAAGGATTAGTTCTTACCTCTGTCTTTTCCAACTTGCAACTACAAAGTATTACGTGCACATTTCTCTCGCACCATCCCTTGCAGATTATAGAGTGGTTTGAACAGTACACAGACGGATTTTTCCAAACTCACTCCGAATTCGGAGAATCTCAGCAAGTGGCAGAGAGACTTGCAAAAGAGGTCACAGACTTCGAAAGTTCCACACAGGTATGTATACCTTTAAATTTTTTACCAGTTCTTGGCTGTTTGGTGCCAAATACCAAATTCATCCCAAACAGTGCTTAATTATACACACAATTTTATGGGATGTTGTGACTAGTGAGAGAGCTCTGCTTAACCTACTCTCTGATTTTTAATTCTTCCCTCCTCTCCTCTCTGCTTCCGTGTATTGTGGATCAAGCATAAATATGGTCCTGGAATGTTAATATCTTTGTTGTTTTATGGGTGTTTGTATTGGGGGCAAGACCTCTGTGTGTACACTAGACTCTTTAGTTTTTGGTCAGTGACTGTATAAGTGTGTGTGGTGGAAGCCTGCCTGCATGGAGGGAAGGTATGCAAATTGTGTGTCCGTTGCATGATTTTAGAAGTGCTTCAGTAAGTGTTTCTCCTTTGAAGTGTGGATCAGTTACCAGTGGTTCTTTAACGTAGTGGCATTTTTGTCATAGAGCCCACCTGGTGTGTTGCCACACATCAGTGTGTGAAAGAAGCTATTGTTATGGGTAGAAGCAGCCTCACGTGTGCAAGTCAAGTGCATCCTTCAAATTCTGTTTGTTGTTTGCCTTTCAGCCGAGAATTAGTGCCTTTGTAGTGGGCTATATTACAGCCTTCTCCATTGCACAAGTTTCACAGAGAGAGTGTTTCATTGTGTTTCTCTGCTCTCTCCCCCACATGCACACTCTAAACACAGCAAATTCTGATACGTACCGATAAGCTACTTGAGAGTGGCACTATCCTTGAAACACTCAAGCACACTGACCACAATACGATACACACACTCATGGGGAAGATAAAGCAGTTGATGACGGACTTTGATGACCGTCTCGGCAAAAGAAAGAAGAAGATCGACGAATCAGTTCAGCTGCACAAGCTGACCGAAATGGTAAGGAGTCAGTGAATTTATAAATCTCTAGACATCAAGTGTCTCCATTTCAAATGTCCTGTCTGCTCAGGCCAGCCATTGTAGTTGTTTACCCTGAGAACATTTGTTCTTTGGGGCTTTTGGGACCATCATCCTATACAGATTCTGTAGTTGTGGAGTGAATGGATACTCTTTGATCCGTCCACATCAAAGGCCTTTACCGACTCAGTTGTAGTCACTACTTCCTTTCCCATCTACATATATACTGCTATGCAATATGGTCTGTTCCTTCCTCATTAGCCACTGAGCCATATTGTGCTACTCAGGTTACTTCCTCTGTTCTATGGAAAACACTATTTGCCTGGTTCCATTATGAGCCTGAAATATGTACAGGAACAGCAGTACACTTGAGTAGTTGGTGGTGGGGGAGGGTAACAGGTTGTCTGTCCTCATCCTTTTGATTAACATTTTATATTGGAATTAGAAATGGTCGTTGAATATGATATGTATTGCGTGATGGGTTGTATACATAGTCCCTGCCCAAGGAGACAATGTGGTGTGAGGATAGAGACAATCAGCAAATAGAGTTGTTCGCATGATTAGTTCTTAATGGTCTCTCCCACTGACGTCAATTAGTGGTATTTCCTGTAATCTAGGTTGTCTTGTTCTTAATGGTCTCTCCCACTGATGTCAATTAGGGGTAGTTCCTGTAATCTAGGTTTTCTTGTTTACAGCATACTTTATGGGATGAGTAATGCATGAGAATTGTGTGTATTGCACAGTGCTTAACCAGCCTGATCAAATGTGTGCATATTTATCTACATGTATAGTGTTGTGTGCATACAAAGTGTGGATGACTGAGGAAATGACAGCATGTTTAAGGAAATGGGTAATGCCTTACCTTGCATAGGATCTGCATGCAATTGGATTGGTATGTGTCACGTGCTGGCCAGCAGGGCATTATCTGATATCCTTATACACATGTCATGTGGCTGTAGTACTAGAGTACACACTGCTGTGTTTGGCATGATGGATGCAACTACTACCTCTTCTGATTAGCATAGATATTGCACATGCACCTGTCATCATCTAGTGTTTATTGTAGTCACAGTAGGTGCAAAGTACACAGAATCACTGGCAATTGCTTGTGTCTTTTGAGCCTCAATTTTCTGTCAGTGTGTTTGTGATGTAAACAGGTTTTTTGTTGCCTTCTCATGCTAACAATACGCCACTTTGTTAACAAACCACATCTAGTATGTCAGCTTACCCTCTCCCTCTCTCCCTCTCTCCCTAATAGTCCCTGGACTGGTGCATAGAGAGTGCTGGTCTTCTCTCAGAATTTGACCTCCTCTCCAGTAGCCAGGACTTTGATCCAGCTGCAGCCATTGAGGATATCGACAAGTTCCTTGATGAGAACCCTCCACCCTCTGCCGAGAACCAGCAGACTCTCGTGGAGCTCGCAGAGACAACAGACAACATGTGGGCCAAGCAGAATGCACTGTTTGCTTACAACCGCGTAATGGAAATCTCAGAGCGATTCAGCTATCACTCGCAGATACTGGAGAACATGGTGGCCAGCGGCCAGCAGGGGAGGTCACAAGAGTCAGGGATGGGTTTATCGAGAGTACCAGTCTCCAGTGTCACCACGACAGAAGGGGTCAGCAGTTCTCCAATGGAGACCGGGGTGAATGGAGAATTGCGTGTGGATGGGGCTAGCAGAGGGCTTAGAGGTGGCAGTGGGGGAGCTTCTCCAGATTCGAGTGAGGGGGATGATCACATTGACTCTGGAGCCAATGAACTAGCCCTCAGGTACATACACGTTACCCCTACACTGACACATATGGACTTGTATCTGATTCTCGTGGTTTTAAACAACTCTATTCTTTACCCCACAGGTCTGTTCGTGCACGCAAGACAAAGACTAAGAGAAAGCTCCACATGAGTACAGAGCTGCTGGATCTCGATGAGGCACTCACTTTCCTCGAGGAGGCTGCTCATGATCCTGAGAAGGTTGCAAAAGGATCTCGTCCACACAAACATTCTCCCTCCCCCGAACCACAGAGGGTGAGCATTGTAGATGTATCCCCTGTGTTGGTGTGATATATGTGGCATTGTAATATCCCATTATGTATATATACTCCATTTGATATGTGTGTTCTTGCTCTTATAGATCTCCAAGCATGATATATCAGGACCTACACCAACACCATCCATGGGGCCTCTGTTCGACCCTCGTAACTCACCTGGGATGGATGAAGATGAAACGAGGAGGGTAAGTGTCACACATTGTGCCTTAAAGTGACGTCCAGTTCATATTCTTTTGTTTCTCTAACAGTTTTCTCTACCTAATGTTGATGAAAAGATAGCTGAGCAGACTCAGAATATCAAGCACAGAAGGTATGTAAGCTAATTATATTCATGTCCTATAGTAAACCACAATCGCGCGGGAAATCTGTTTCAACTCCATAAAAGCCTAGCTCACCGTAGTGTAGTCGGAAGTGAAGCGCTTGGCACTCCTCTCTCTGAGCGTCGATCCGTCCTTGTTTGTTGGCTGATCTGCTTGTGGTGTAGGCGTGTCTTGTGTGCGGCTGTCCTCTCTTCCTGCCTTCTTATCTGTGTCACTCCCGGAGTTGCGCGCTGCGGTGAGGGACTCTTTCTGTGGGTGTATCTAGCTGTGCTACCACCTTTCTGTGGCTTTGCTACTTTCTGGGGGGTAGTTCTACAGACTCCTCTACTTGTTGTCACTTCCATTGGCACTACCAGATGGTAGTCAGCCATTCTTTTTGCTTTATTAGTTAGTTCTTGTATCAGCATAGTTGTTAAACAGCTGCTCTTTAGTTAGCAACATTCCATGACCCACTACAGCTGCTTGTCTATTCAATCACTAATTAATGCACACATGTACATATGTCCATTCATTCAACCTGTTACACCACACAGGCATCTCATGGAAGAGCTGATAGCAACAGAGAAGGCATACATTGGGCATTTGGAGAGAGTTGTAGAGGTATGTCACCACTCTTTGGATATTGTATTGTGTTCTATTATGATTGATGCATTCTCTTTCTAATGTAGAATTATATGCCTGCCATGGAAGACATTCAGGACATGCCAAGAAGCATAGTGGGTAAAAAGAACATCATTTTCTCCAACCTTCAGCAGCTGTTGGAATTTAACAGACAGTGAGTAATCTCTAGAACTAGGCTAGCAATACAGAGAGAAGGGTGATTTTAAAAAGCCTTTAGCAACAACAGGGAAAGAAATCCAATTCTCTAGAATAATGTTGGGGAGTGATATAGTGTTTCTAGGCCGTGCATTCCACACCTGCATTTGGGGGTCCTCTAGTTGCTTACTTGGTAATTGCCTCAAGGGAGAGTGTAGAATGGAATGCACCGAGAATGTTCTGAAATGGCTGCTGTCTGTGATATGCATAGCAACGACACCTTTTGCCTCTCCCCCACTCTGCAGGATTATCCTACCTAGGCTGGAGCAGTGTCGAAAGTGCCCCATTAAACTCGGGGAAATTTTCCTTAACGAAGAGGAGGATTTTCTCAATTACTCTCACTACTTCAAAAACATGCCACACCAGACGAAACTTATGAATGAGGGTGGAATCGAGTTCTTTGCTGTAAGTCTCTTCCACTCATACATATGCAACCCTACCCCTCTTATATACATACATTTATTAACACTACATTTCTTGTTCCTGTGCCATGTATACAGGGTGTCCAGAATAGACTGCAGGATAGCTTCGATCTCAGCTCCTATCTCATCAAGCCTTTTCAGAGGGTTACAAAATATAAACTCTTCCTAGCTGTAAGTTACTAAATGGCAGAAAATGCTGACGTAGTGCTGTTGTGTGTGTATGTGTTTAGTGGCATGTGTTGTGGTATAGCCAGTGACATATGTTCAATCGTCTCTTCTCAGGACATGATCAAACACTCGAGTACCACAGACCACAAAGGGAATCTAAAGGAGTACTTTGATCAACTTAATGTAAGTATCAATACCCGTTGTGTGTATATATGTTTGCACACAGGTACATATGTTTCTGTGTCCAGAGGTGTGTGTGTGTACACCCCGCCCCTTGTGACTGCCAAGAACTGCCTTAGTAACCACATGTAGTTGTTTACAGTTTAGAATCTGCACTCCCTAGCCTTCCACTTGCAGCTTGAGTAGCTCTATGTGGGTTGCACATACTTAGCAGTTCGGTTGGAACTCAATAATGTAGTTTTGCAGTTACTCACTGCGGTTATCTAGTGACTGTGGAATGCTAGTGATATGCAACAAGTGGTGTACACATGAAATATAATATTACCTCCCTTCCTCCCTCTTCCAGGAGGCATACAAGATGATTGATTTTATTCTGCGACATGGAAATGACATGCTAGCCGTGGAGAGCCTGAAAGGCTTCGAGGGAAATATTCGTGAGCAGGGCAAGATTTTACGCCAAGGTGATCTGGTAGTTTACGAAAGGCACCACAAACACAAGAGAAGAGTGTTCCTATTCGAGAACACGCTCATCCTGGCCAAGACAAAGAAACCCAAGCACCAACCAGACATTGCTGGCTCTGAAGTCTATGAATGTCGGAGTGTATACAAAGTGAGTAAACTTCTGTCAATGTTCTAGTCTCCCTCCCACTTTTTGCAATGCTAGGCTCTGGAAGTTTCATGTATTCACCTCTCCCTTTTATTCCTCGCAGACAAGTGACTTCACTTTGTATGAGAACCTACCTGGTCACCCAACACGTTTCGAGCTACGCAAGAAGAAAGAGTCCCTAATCTTCCATGCAGAAACACAGGAAGAGAAGACCTGCTGGACACAGGATGTCTGGGATCTGTACTTCAGTCACATGCTCCATCTCAAAGGTATGTACACGTGCTATACAGTGACTCTCCCTCATGTGAGCCACACAAGTGTATGCTGTAATGTGTTGACTGAGTGTTGCATTTGTGATGAGTGTCTCCATAATTTGTTTGCTATAGATCAAACCCTTGAAGCTTATGGTACCAGAGCTCTTACAAGTGTTGTTAACTCTGGTGTTGCGACCCTCACGCGAGGCCGCCCTCTCGGTCACTCAATGAGGAAGAGTCTCCGCTACTCTCAGGGAATCTCCAGAAACAGCCGAGGAGAAATACGCCAACGTCCCCCTTCACAGATCAGCGTCGGTTCTACTGGCAGTAATGATGAAATGCACGTGGTTCTCAGGCAACGAGCAGGGACATACTCCCCGACTCCATCCTCAGCCAGTCGACTCTCTGGAACATTCCTCGAACTCCGATCAGATCGCATATCTGCCAGCTCGATGGACGACTATTCTGACCGCAGCAGCGTGTCCTCTTCGAGCACGCTGACCAACATCAGCATGGCCAGTGATGTGCAAGCAACCCAACCAGCTATATCCAGTCCCCAGCCAGCCACCAAGAGACAGTCGCAGCTGGCACTTGAGGTGCATCGGGCAGACAGACCCAGCAAGAGTGAGCTACGACCGGTTACCCCCGAAGTGAACATACTCGAACCTTCAATCAGCTCCAGTGTGTCTAGTCAAGACACAACTGAAGATGCCTCCATTTTGGGAGAAGAAAATTCACCTGCCATTTTTGACACTCCTGTTTAGCATTTCACTATAAGTTATCATCTTCATACTGCTTATGATGTTCAATACTTCATGTTGCACTGCATGACTGACAACACTATGCACAGTGGTGTATCATAAATTTTGTTTTCAAAATATCCCATTCTAAAATTCTAAGAGGCGTCTTAGAGACTGAGATAGTGTACATAACTAATGTACAGGACTAACTATAGAGTGCATCAGTTTGTTTTGCTGTATGTCCCATTCTAAACACTAACAGAGCAGTTTTAGAATTTGTGATAGTGTACATTTAACTAATGTACATGGCTAGAGCACATCAGTTCGTTCTGCCATTCAAAATGTTAGGCTTGGGTTTACTAGTATTTCTGCCATTACTAGAGGCTGCAGATACAGGTAACTTTACGTATGTCACTCAAGCAGTAAGCAATGCTGAAGACACTGCTCATTGTATCAATGGAGGTGATCAGTTTCCCTGCTTCACTTTGGCTTACGTAGCCAACCAAATTTCTTCTTCATCTACAATCAGGATCAAAGTCTCTGAGCTAGATATCAATGATACTGTCAGCTTCATTAATGTCAGTAATGTAACAATTGAGGGGTCTTCAGCAAGGACTGTGCTGAGATGTAACTGCATTAACTGTGGTGTGGAGTTCAAACACTCACAGAATATTACCATTAAGTTCCTTGCATTTACAGGCTGTAGAGTTCATATGCGTACATTCCATATTGGAGCAGCACTTGTTGTTTATAAATGTTGCAATTTTTTTATCGAAAATACCAATTTTTTCAAAAATACAGAGACAGGATTATCTCTCATTGATACCCATGGCTACGTGGATATTCATAATACTACCATGTATGGTAATGGCGTAGGCGAATGCCAGAATTGTTCAGGACTCTCAATAAATTTCACCAAGTCAATTGCAAGAAATTGGAGCATTTACTCAATTGAGGACTGTCACTTGTGGAAAAACAGAGCATCCTTTGGTGGTGGAATCAGTTTGGAATTTACTGGGAACAGTGCCAACAACAAAGTGAGTTTAAGAAATGTACATTTGAAAGAGAATGGTGCTAAATGGGGTGGAGGGATATTTGTTGGGTTCAGCAACAGATCTAAGCATAATGAGGTCTTCCTTTACAATGTAGCTTCTTACAAAAACATGTGGAAAAACGAAACACATGAAAATAGCTATGGTGGTGGGATTGGTTTGAAATTTACTAGAAATAGTGCCAATAACAGCGTGAGTTTAAGAGATGTACATTTGGAAGAGAATGCTGCTACATGGGGTGGAGGAATACTCATTGAGTTTACCAGCAGATCCGATTGTAACCAGGTCAACCTTGACAATGTAACTGCCTATGACAACACAGCCTATAAAGCTGGTGGCGGAATTGATATTGGGTTTATAAAAAGCACGTCTACTCCTCCCATTACTAACATTGTCTTCATAGAAAACAGTAACTTCATTGGGAACTACGCACGCTATGGTGGAGGAACCGCAATATATGCAAGTAGTACCACACGTGGTATGGAAGAAGCACATCACAGTGACAACACACTTGTCTTCAGGTCTTGTAACTGGGAGGGAAATGGTGCCCATTATTTCGGTTCCGCAATAGATGTCTCTCCATTTGCTTATGATGCTTTAGGTAGTCTGTACTTTCCACATCCAAAGTTTGTGAATTGTACATTCCGTAGCAATAACATGAAAAAACAAGATTTCATCAATAATGATTTACGCCCCCGACAGTACAATGTGGGATCATTTGCTGTGTATGGATTTGAAGTACAGTTTGAGGACAAAGTAGAATTCTATGATCACACATCCACCGCTCTCCACGTAACTCAAAGTATTGTAACATTTCTGAATAACACTGAAGCACTGTTTCAGAACAATTCAGGTTACAAAGGTGGTGCCATGTCTCTGTCTGGATCTTCATCCCTATGGCTGTACCCAAATACTACTCTCAACTTTCACAATAACACAGCTTCTGATCGTGGTGGTGCCATTTATCACACCACTCAAAACTACCACGACTTCATTTCATCTC
The DNA here is from genome assembly GCA_963970385.1 of Theonella swinhoei. Taxonomy (NCBI): domain Eukaryota; kingdom Metazoa; phylum Porifera; class Demospongiae; order Tetractinellida; family Theonellidae; genus Theonella; species Theonella swinhoei. The sequence goes on along the minus strand of OZ019960.1, from coordinate 3,867,638 downwards.
GTACTTGTTTTATTAAAAGCTATACCAATGAACAACAGGAGATGCCTCAACTCATATTTGATGGAAATAATGCCACCCAAGCAGGAAAATCAATGTATTCTACCACCTTTCTGCCTTGCTACTTTGAGCAGTCTATGGGTTTGTGGAACTTGTCAAGGAGTGATAATCATACAGTGGCTGATGCACTGAATAAAATTGCCAACTTTCATTTTGTTGAACAGAATTATCAAGAGGCACTTGCCACTTCAGGGCTTTCCCTTAATTTTATAGGTAATAAAAGGCTTGATGTTGTTCCAGGAAAGACTGTTGCGATCCCCATTAATATGACCGATGAGTTAGGAAGTTGTTACCCATCCATATTTCGAGTAGTCAGTGACCAGTCTGCTAAGACATGTAAGACAGACAGGTTTTATACGTTGGACAAAATTGTAATCAAGGGGAAAGAAAATACCAAATGCAATTTATCCCTAATATCTGTGAGCCTCAGGGCAACTGAATTCAAAGTAACAGTGTCAGTGGAAAAGTGTCCCCCTGGATTCCACACTGATAATGAATCCTGCATTTGTTCAGCATACTCTAAAAAGCATGCCTACCATGGCATCAGCACATGTCATGATAGACGGCCTTTTGCCTACTTGAAACAAGGATTTTGGGCGGGCTTTGACACTGATGAGTCACTTTTAACAGCTACTCCCTGTCCATCCTCTTTCTGTGTGGCAAAAGTTAACAAATCTGCAGGACCTGGAATAGCACTACCACAGCGATCTTCACCTAAAGCACTGGAGCATATTATATGCCAGCCACATCGAACTGGCTGGTTGTGTGGGAGATGCCAGACCAACCGAACAATTTACTATCACTCACCCAGTTACCGTTGTGGGTCCCAAGGAGCCTGTGTTTGTGGCATCCTCTTTTACCTCTTGTCTGAGATTCTCCCGATTGCTGTCATGTTTTCTGTTATTGCCATATTTGATATACGGTTTACCACTGGGACTGCCAGTGGTCTTGTGTTTTTTGCTCAGGTAATAGACACTGTGTCCCTAAACATGAAATGGAACCTAGAGATGTCCAAATCTATTGACTCCCTGAGCATATTGTACAAGGTGATTTATGGCTTGTTCAACTTCAGTTTTTTCAATCTTGAAGCGCTTTCATTTTGCCTCTGGAAAAATGCCACAGTTTTGGATGTAATAGCCTTCAGATATGTCTCGGTGGTGTTTGCTTTCTTTTTACTCCTACTTATTGTGCTCTTTCTAAAGTACTGCACATGCAATTGTTCGTTACTAAAGAATGACAGACTGAGAAGGAACAGATCTAGATCTGTGATACACAGCATATCGGCACTCCTAGTCACATGCTATGCACAGTGTACTAACATTTCTTTCCATATTCTTGCCAAGACCACACTGAAAGGGGCAGGAGGAGAGGTAAAACATGACGTCACATTGTTTGGTGGTGTACACTACTTCCAGAAGGACCATCTGATGTATGCTGTGGCTGCTTGCTTTTGTCTGTCCACAATTGTGGCTCTCCCTCCACTACTACTGCTGGTATATCCAGGTTACACGACCATTTTTTCCTTCTGCAAACTGAATGAAACACGGCCTCTTCGCATTGTCTCACAACTGTTCATGAAACTGAAACCATTCCTCGATTCTTTTCAAGGTTGCTACAAAGACAAGCTTCGGTTTTTCTCCGGATTCTATTTCGTAAGTCGTGTGGTCATCTCAGCAGTCAATGCATTTGTATCTAGCATATTGGAGACCTTCATATTTACCGAGATCATCCTCCTCCTACTACTGGGGGCTTATGCTATCTGTCATCCCTTTCAGAAAGCCAAAGACAACATTAACAATGGGCTCATTCTTCTCAATATGACAATCATTGGTTGCCTGACTATCCTCGCATACTCTCAAAATGCTGACGACACCCATATAGTCACCACAGCCCTTACAATTCGACTGATACTTCTTTACTTACCCATTGTGTGTGTATGTGCTAATATGGTTAAAGGAGCAGCTGGTTCGTACATTAAGAAAAGGAAGAAGAAAATAGACCTTGATGACCTCCGATTTGAGGATACTCATAACCTTCAAGTGATTGACCACAACTACTTACCCTTCCAGGAGGTGGCAGTAGATTCAACAGAACAATCACCCGAAGACAGTGATTCTTTATATAGAGAAGACATCTTGGAATATATGTGATTAGTTTGTCAAAAGACCCATGCAGGATTTAAGACTGCTCATCACTTTCAGTTGTGTTTGAATCATTTACAAAAAGACAATAATATGTGTATTTATATGTAAAATCCAAGTACATACAACCTAGCCTAGTATGTTGGAGAGCTGTAGAATGTCTTGTATGATGACAAGGAAAACTCTTGATAGGGTAGTTCTTCACGATCCATGATGCAGTCATCCATCTCTGTATCATCATCTGTGTTGCTCTTTTTTACCTTTTTCAAGTGCAGGTGCACATTTACATATGCAACTACCTGTTGTAGTACGAAGTAAAGTATGATCCCCACTAATGGGATGAAAATTAAACTTGCTTGCAAAGAAATGGTAGATGTTATCACTTGACTGGTTTGTTCAGAAAAGCTTTCCACCATGTAAGCATAGAGGCTGAGGGAGTTGATGAGGGCTATATTAACAAGAATACAAATGTCTGAAATGTTGTGGAGTGTTTTTCGATATGGCCAAACAATGGCATGTAGCCCTATAATAAGGATCAATATCAGTTCCATTACCAAGTGTGCCTGTAGTGGAGTGCTAGCGAATGCACTAGCACTCAAAATAGCGATTCGATAGAGGAAATAGAGTCCAGCAAAAAAGCGAAAATTGTCCTTGAATGTTCCTTGAAATGAATCTAATATCGGCTTTAGTTTCTTTGTCATCAATGCCTTAGACATAATTCCAGCAAGCCGGCCCTCTGCAGCTCCACACAGAGCAAAGAGCTTAAGATAGAGGGGATTAATGAGGAGCAGTAGAGGTGGAAGGATGACCATTGTGACAAGGCAGATACTAGCCGGAATCGCATAAATAAAGTGTTCCTGCTTCAGGTACTCAATTCCACCATAGAACGTGACGTGTAGCGACTCCCTCTTCCCTTCGCCATACAAAGTGACAGTGGTCAACAGTTCAAAAGACACTTTGGTGCACTGTGAGTAGCTCATGATCAGTATGGCTGTAAGTCCGTGGATAGCTGAGGTCTTGTTGCCCACCTTTCTCTTTACAATACACACTCTTTTACACTGGCAGTAGTGCAACCCCATAACAAGTACCAGTACAAACATGACTGCTATGATGACAGCAACGTACTTGATTGCTAACATGTCAAGTACTGTAGCACCTTTCCACAGACAGAAAGACAATCTCTCTATGTCAAAGAAGTCAAAGTTAAAAATGCCATATAGCACTCTGTAAATGTCTGCCACCACATTCAGTGTAGGAGGGAAAGCTATCATACCCCTGCCGTTAATAGCGACAGAATTAAGTAGTTGAGCAAAGAGAGTCAGAGTGTTGGCAACTCCAAATGTCAGTTGGATGTCGAAAAAGATGATGACTGTGAATATGAGCAGCAGAGGGAGAATTTCAGAGAATAGGTAGAGGATAATACCTAATGAACAGTTCTTCGAGCTACCACAAGAAAACCTGGGAGAGTGATAGTAGATAGAAAAGTTATTTTGACACTGTCCGCAGAGAATTCCCTTGCGATGGTTACCACACATCAGCTTGTTCATTTCTTCTGGAGATGTTGATAATGGCAGAGTGCGGACAATTTTGCAGAAGCCCAAAGGACAAGGAGCTGTAAGAAGTTCCCCCTTAACATACCCTGCCCAGTAATTAGAGCTAATGACAGCTTGAAACCCGGTCATATAACATCGAGTAATACCAAAATAGGCATGTTCTGTTGTTTCAGCACCACACTTGCACACTCTTTCATCCTTATCATGATAGAATCCAGGTGGACAAGGAGACATTGTTACATTCAGGTAATAGGAAAGTTTACGAAAATTCATTGTGTCCACTTTAATCACTCCCGTTTCACTTGGTATTCCACTAATACAAATGTTGTGGTTGAGATAGTGACGATCGAAAGTAATGTTTCCATCCATGACAACCAGATGGAAATCCTGTTCATGGAGGTGCCCCAGTTCATCTTTAACCTTAATCTCCATTTCAAAGCACTTGCCTGGAATAATGGATGTGTAGTTGGTGTTATTCATACCAGTAAAGATTATCCCTGCAGTAGCTATAGATCTGTTCACTGGAGAAAATGTGAAATTTCCAATATTGTTGAAAATAGAAGAGTTGATTACAACATCTAAGTTATTGGAGGGATTCCATTCATAATAACACGGATATAGTGATAACGCATACACGGAGTGTCCAGCTACTGCAGCAGAATTGTTAGTAAAAATGAGAGATATATTCCTGTCAGCAGTGCTATTTAGGTCTCCACTGTACTGAATGAAGCATTTTGAATTTGACACAAAGTCATGTTTGTCAGATGTTTCAAAATAAATACCACCACCAAATATAGATGCCTTATTCCCAGTGAATATCAAGGTACAATTGTCTTGAAGCTGTAAGACAGAAAAGCCATACATTGCCAGAGCCGCACCATTTGCTCCACTATTGTTAGCAAATGTGGCACGTGAACCTGGTAAAAATACAATAGTACTACTGCTCATGTGTAGGGCTGTATTCTTTAAGTGCCGGAAGAGAACTTTGCCTTCAAAATGGACAGTAAAGAGAGTTGAACTGAAAGATCCATAGCTGTTAAATGTTTCAGTGGAGTAACAATTACATTTCTTTTCATTAGAAAGAAACTTTACGTCAACAAACTTTACGATGGGCAGGTATTCAGCTGACGATCTAATTCTGCGAGATGGAGCAAGATCGACATCATTAGAAAAACGGGCTATATTGTTATTCCAAACACACTTTGTGAAATGTATTGGAACATTGTTGGTGGAAGGTGTTACCCGTGAAGAAAACACAGCCAATCCTCCTCCATACTGAGCCTTATTGTGTATGAATTTGCAGTCGTAGAATTTATAGTTAGTGTGAGTGAGAGGAATGTTTGAGTCATGGGATACAAATCCTACCATTAAACCACCTCCACTGACGAGTGCTGAGTTTCTGTAGAATACAGTACGACTAACCTGTACAGAGTTGTTTGTAGTTATCCCCCTCTGGAATATGAAGATACCTCCACCCCAGTATGCACTGTTACCACTTATGTTAGAGTTATCTATCTTGATGTCGGTCAAACAGTCTTTGTTTTTGAAAACTATGCCCAATCCTCCTCCATACTCTATTGAACCTAAATCTTTGTTTATAACATGAAGAAGTTCTTTTAAATTGTTATTGCACTCGTGAATGTTAATGTCGCGTAATGTGTAGTAACTTTCACTGTTATTGATGGGACAATGGGGAAATACAATACCTAACCCACTACAGTTTGGGTTACTTTGACAGGCTTTGTAAACTGTGATGTTTTCCAAGGATATTTTACCTCGAGTGTTCCAAAATAGCAGTGCAAACCCCCAGCTCTTGCCTACATACACACTGTCAAGGTTGATGTCTTGGCAGTTGTAAAAGAGCAGTGATACATTCAGCTGATTCCACTCGTACCCACATCTGCTCATATTCAACCCCCAAATTGAGATATTTCCGCTATTTAGAAAGCCAATTCCACCTGGCCGTCTCCCATCACAATGAACTACAGTCCCTTCACTTACAGTCACACTTACATTGTTTACATTTTCAAATTCCACCTTGTCCAGTAGTTCCAATGGTTGAGAGCCTCTGATGGTGATTGAGATGCCCATGTCCGTATGGCTCACATTGTGAGCAATAGATGCCAGCTGGTTGTGACTGCTCTCTCCGACATCTGTATCAATTACCCATTGACTGTTGCATGTCGTCAGACAGAAAAGGACAAGGGAGACTCCAGCAAACAAAGGTGATCGTCGTGATCCATTCATTGTCTATCAGCTAGTAGAGTGCACTAGGGTACTCTACCTTGGGCTTTATATCTCTAAACCAATGATATTTGGGAGAACACTGTTTTTATAGCATCTATTGAAGCATTTTAATGGACCACTATTCCCAACTCACTACAATTCAGTACTTGGTGCATTCATTACTTATTTCAAGTGTTATGTACACAACTCAATGGATACACTTTATATGTAACATGTATATATACTGCCCAATGTATATGTATGCTTCTGTACACAATAAATGTAAGTGGTCCTAATGCAAATAGTCCTAATGTAAATTAAAGTCCTAATACCATTATTCTGCTCCTAGTATACGGCTGTACTAGCTCATAGATGGAGTCCCCAGCAGGAGGTTGTGGGGGCTGTCATCCAGTGATGTGGACGCATCAGGCCCACTGTAGACAATAAATAACACATGCAATGCCTGCCCATGTTTCCAGACATTAGGTATATACTTACGTGAATGTTGCTTCCTCTGAGGTCTTACTCAGGTCGTAGGGCTCATTAAATTTAGCTGCACTCATTTCAACTCTGTAAAGAAGAGAAATATATTTGTCACAGGCTCTCACAACATATGACATCATGAGCGGTTGATAAAGTCATACAGGTTCATTGCTACGTTCATTCGATGTGGGTTACTTAATGAGCATATTGTAGCATCAACAGAGTGAAACAATGAATTGAAACAGAGTGAAACAATGAATTGAATCCAGACGTTTCACTCTGTTGATGCTACGATAAGCTCATTAAGTAACTCCACATATCACATCACATACTTCTTCTGTGGTCCATTGGAGTTATGTCCTCTGCGGCTCCGTACCAAAACCACTATCACAATGGCCACAGTAATACTCGCAATCAATACCACTACCACTGATACTACTACACCGGTAGCAGCTGCTGTTGATGATGTGCTGTCACTCTGAGAGCACCCGCAATTGGTGACTGAGAGAGAGTACATGTTATAATGGTTTTGAAGCTTCTGAATCATTATACTGACCGGTAATGATAGGTTGACTGACTGCAATTCCAGCTGCATTGGTCGCAGTGACTGTGATATTGTAGACAGTATCACTCTCCAACTCCTGTATAGTGTAGCTGGTGGAGGTAATACTACCACTAGTCCCATTTCCTCCATCATCATTAGCCTCATCACCACTGCTGACTGTTTGCCACATCACCTCATAGCTGGTTACCACTGAGCCACTGGGAACACTCCAGGAGAGGGAGATGGAGGTGGCTGTTGTAGTCACACTGACACTAGGCTGGCCTGGAGCTGGACAGAGAAAAGCCAATGCATTAATACCTCTTCTATGAAATTGCCACATAGAGTAAAAACAAAATGTTAAGAATGTTATGGTTAAGGGACGGTGCCAAAAGCCAAATAATAAGTGCAGTTTAGCTATATATGCAGCAAGACAGGGGACGATGCCATGCAACAATCGTAATGCTGATCACTACAGTGATGTACTGTCACATGTTGGGAGACTGATGTGTTGTTTCCTACTGTTTACACACATCACTGGTTTAATATAGTGCTACTGATATTAGTATAAAACTCACGTCTCAGCATGATGTTAATAGTTGCATTGGATTCTTGCCTGGTGTATATATATTGCCCATCAACTCTAGCACGACATACATACTCTAGTCTGTCATCAAACTGGACTGAACGAACTACAGACTCTATCAAAATGTGAGTCTCATTGATTTGGGTCGTTGTGCTGCTGTCAAATGGTGGGGATCCGTCAAGCCCAAGAAAGTCCACTACTACAGCTTCTCGTGGTACACCTGGAGAGAACCCTACTGTACAGTTTGCAGTAAGGGGAACAAGAGTAGTCGAGTAGCCTACAACAACTGTCGGTGGTAGCACTAGAATAAGATAAGGGGAAATTGCATTTTGTTACACATCTAAGTAACTTGGACTTCGTTCTACCTGCAACACGGATGTCTCTCACAGTTGTATTAGAGATATTAACCCCTACTCGTGGAAGTGCCAGTGTCAGTTCACAAGTGTACTGATCTCCATCAGATGGTAGCAGAGGAAAGATAGTCAGAGAACTATTGAAGATGAAATCACCATAATAGTTACTGTAGGATGCATTGTGTAGTGTGATGTTGATTCTCTTTCCATCTGACACTATATCTCCCTGAGAATTTCGCCATGAATAGGAGGTGAGATTAGCCACAGAATAACCCTGTGCATTACACCAGAGTGTGACGTTGTTTCCTTCAAGTAATTCTGAGCCAGGATCGTCAGCTATGCGCATGTCAACTAAAGGAGCGAACAGAGAAAAAAATTACTTTGACTCAGGTCGCATAAGGACTTACTAAATCCAGGTTGGCAGGAGACAGCAGCATCACGTTCGTGAGTACAAATGCTAGGAATTTCGGTTGTATTACGGCACATGTACAGATCATACTCACTCCCGTTGCAAGCAATGTTAGATGCAAGAATTGGACCACTATTAGTACCAAACCCAGTGTTGGGAATGGCTTCTCCACCTGAAGAAGGAATTATGTTATAGTGAGTTTCCAAATATCAAAACTCTTGAACTGTATAACGCAAATAAAGACGTTAGTAGCACCAATTACCCCAGTAGAACTGAGCACTTTTGCAGGCTGCTACTGCATCTCTATCATCCCAATCCAGGTCACAGACACTGCCCCATGTGTTATTGTTGCACACTTCCACACGTCCCATTGCACCATGTTCCCCTCCTACAAGTCTTACACTCCCATCATAGCAAACTGAGAAAAACCAATTAATTAATCTAGGCACAAGTAGAACTGATATGTTGAAAGTACACAAACATCATGTCAGAGATGGTAATTGTCCCTGTTCCTATTCAGGGCTCCTGATTATAGGGGCTCCACCATATTTATGAATTTTTAACCTTGGTAGCATCGAACTCCAGCTGCTCGTGTGGTCGAATCAATGCACTCCTGGCTGACTTGGCCTGGGGGTGATGTCAAGCACTGATCAAGTGAATATTCAGATCCATCGCACATCACATTCTCTATCACGGGAATTCTCGGACCATATGCAAGACCAGTACGAGCTTCACTTACTGGAATGAAGAACACACACAGTGCCATAATACACCATACCCAAATGGTGAGGATTTTACAAGCCTTACATAATCTATCTCCATATCTTCGACATGCCACTACTGCATCTTCTTCACTCCATCCAACATCACATATGCCACTAAGTGTTCCATTATAACAATAATCTACTCGAGCTATAAATGAATATACAAAGTCAGCGGTGTAATAGTCATATGTAAAAGTAGACAATTGGATATCGTCTTCATTATAGCAAGTGGTTATCACTGCAGAAAGGAGAAGAATAACACATAATCTTGTGTACCAATTTCTGTGTATGATCACATGCATATAAAAATGATATAAACTGCCATTCTATCAACATATGTACTAGCAACTTGCATACCTGCTCTGCATGAACATTTTAACACAAATCATTCAACAAGCACAGACAAACCTTCCAAACAGCGTACACCAGCCTGGTAGAGTCCACTCTGACAGTAATCACTTGCAGCTTTACCAATACTATAGCCATTGCATTGTTCCAGACCATACTCTGTTCCATTGCATGCTGCATTTACAACAATTGGCTCTTGATAAGACAAACCAAATATTCCATTTGCAGTTGTCTGCCCTCCTATATAAACAGAAGTCACTTCTTGTAACAGTGTACTGATTGACTCTTGCATTGGCTTACGGTAATTAGATCCATAGCCCATGTAGTTACACACAGCATTTGCATCCTTGTCATCCCAGTATTGGTTACATACTGGTCTGTATGTACCATTCACACATATCTCAACCCGTCCACCAGTAAAATAGTAGCCATCAAAAATGCTGTATGTATAGTTAGCAAATACTACATCACCATCTGTGCAAGCTAAATGGAGAAATAGAGAAGTGTTAGTGATGTACTACTGTCACATGTTGAGAGATTGGTGTTGTTTTCACACACACCACTGGTTTATGTTTCACAACATACAGCTGCATACAGTTCACAATAAACAGTGATGTAATTCTCAATTTGCTATCATGAACTACACTGATTTTTTGCAGTATAGAAACATGCAACTGAGGTAAACTATGAATGCAAATGAGTTAGCATTTTTGCAGTAAACAACTATCATAAAGTATTGGTATAAGACTCACGTCTCAGCAAGATGTTAATAATTACATTGGAATCTTGCCTGGTGTATATATATGGCCCATCAACTCTAGCACGACATATATACTCTAGTCTGTCATAAAACTGGACTGAACGAACTACAGACTCTATCACAATGTGAGTCTCATTGATTTGGGTGGTTGTGCTGCTGTCAAATGGTGGGGATCCGTCAAGCCCCAGAAAGTCCACTACTACAGCTTCTCGTGGTACACCTGGAGAGAAGCCTACTGTACAGTTCGCAGTAAAGGGAGAATCAACAAGAGGAGTTGAGTAGTCTACAACAACTGTCAGTTGTGGCACTAAAATGAGAGACAGAAATGCAATTTTGTTACACATCTAGGTCACTTGGACTTTGTTCTACCTGCAACACGGATGTCTCTCACAGTTGTATTAGAGATATTAACCCCTACTCGTGGCAGTGCCAGTGTCAGTTCACAAGTATACTGATCTCCATCAGATGGTAGCAGAGGAAAGATAGTCAGAGAACTATTGAAGATGAAATCACCATAATAGTCACTGTAGGATGCATTGTGTAGTGTGATGTTGATTCTCTTTCCATCTGACACTATATTTCCCTGAGAATTTCGCCATGAATAGGAGGTGAGATTAGCCACAGAATAACCCTGTGCATTACACCAGAATGTGACGTTGTTTCCTTCAAGTAATTCTGAGCCAGGATCATCAGCTATGCGCATGTCAACTATAGGAGCAAACAGAAAAAAATCATAGCTATTTTGATTTAGGTTGCATAAGGACTTACTGAATCCAGCTTGGCAGGAGACAGCAGCATCACGTTCGTGAGTACAAATGCTAGGAATTTCGGTTGTATTACGGCACATGTACAGATCATACTCACTCCCGTTGCAAGAAATGTTAGATGCAAGAATTGAACCACTACCAGTGCCAAACCCAGTGTTGGGAATGGCTACTCCACCTGAAGAAGGAATTATGTTATAGTAAGTGTCCATATATCAAAACTCTTGCACTATATAACACAAATAAAGATGTTTAGTAACATCAATTACCCCAGTAGAACTGAGCACTTTTGCAGGCTGCTACTGCATCTCTATCATCCCAGTCCAGGTCACAGACACTGCCCCATGTGGTATCGTTGCACACTTCCACACGTCCCATTGCACCATGTTCCCCTCCAGACAGTCTAAAACTCCCGTGGTAGCAAACTGAGAAAAAATATGGGGAGTCCTGATCAGTGAGATGCCCATGGCTGAAAGGTACGCAAACATCATATCAGGGGATGGTAAATTTCCTGCATATTGTGTTCCTACTCAGGACTCCTGATTAGAGGGGCTCCACTGTATTTATGAATTGTTAACCTTGGTAGCATTGGACTCCAGCTGCTCGTGTGGTCGAATCAATACATTCCTGGCTGACTTGGCCTGGGGGTGATGTCAAGCACTGATCAAGTGAATATTCAGATCCATTGCACATCACATTCTCTATCACTGGAACTGTCGGGCCGTATGGAAGACCAGTGAGAGCTTCACTTACTGGAATAAGAACACACACAGTGCCATAATACACCACACCCCAAATGGGGAAGATTCCATAAGGCTTACTTAATCCATTTCCATATCTTCGACATGCCACTACTGCATCTTCTTCACTCCATCCAGCATCACATATGCCACTAAGTGTTCCATTATAACAATAATCTACTCGAGCTATAAATGAATATACAGAGAAAGCAGTATCGTCGTAGTCGAATATAGCATTAGACAATTCGATATCACCATCAGTATTGCAAGTGGTGGTTATCACTGCAGAAAGGAGAAGAATATTGTGTACCAATTTCTGTGTATGATCACATGCATATAAAAATGATATAAACTGCCATTCTATCAAACATATGTACTAGCAACTTGCATACCTGCTCTGCATGAACATTTTAACACAAATCATTCAACAAGCATAGACAAACCTTCCAAACAGCGTACACCAGCCTGGTAGAGTCCACTCTGACAGTAATCACTTACAGCTTCACCAATACTATAGCCATTGCATTGTTCCAGACCATACTCTCTTCCATTGCATGCCGCATTTACAACAATTGGCTCTTGATCAGACAAACCAAATGTTCCATTTGCAGTTGTCTGCCCACCTATATAAACAGAAGTCACTTCTTATAACAGTGTACTGATTGCACTACTCTTGCATTGGCTTACGGTAATTAGATCCATAGCCCATGTAGTTACACACTACATTTGCATCCTTGTCATCCCAGTATTGGTTACATACTGGTCTGTATGTACCATTCACACATATCTCAACCCGTCCACCTCTAAAATAATAGCTATCAAAAATGCCGCCTCTATACTTAGCAAATACTACATCACCGTCTGTGCAAGGGGGGGGTGCTAAATGGAGAAAAAGAGAAGTATTAGTGATGTATACGTACTGTCACATGTTGAGGAATTGGTGTTATTTCCACACACACCACTGGTTTATGTTTCACAACATACAGCTGCATACAGTTCACAATAAACAGTGATGTAATTCTCAATTTGCTATCATGAACTACACTGATTTTTTTGCAGTATAGAAACATGCAACTGAGGTAAACTATGAATGCAAATGAGTTAGCATTTTTGCAGTAACAACTATCATAAAGTATTGGTATAAGACTCACGTCTCAGCAAGATGTTAATAATTACATTGGAATCTTGCCTGGTGTATATATATGGCCCATCAACTCTAGCACGACATATATACTCTAGTCTGTCATAAAACTGGACTGAACGAACTACAGACTCTATCACAATGTGAGTCTCATTGATTTGGGTGGTTGTGCTGCTGTCAAATGGTGGGGATCCGTCAAGCCCCAGAAAGTCCACTACTACAGCTTCTCGTGGTACACCTGGAGAGAAGCCTACTGTACAGTTCGCAGTAAAGGGAGAATCAACAAGAGGAGTTGAGTAGTCTACAACAACTGTCAGTTGTGGCACTAAAATGAGAGACAGAAATGCAATTTTGTTACACATCTAGGTCACTTGGACTTTGTTCTACCTGCAACACGGATGTCTCTCACAGTTGTATTAGAGATATTAACCCCTACTCGTGGCAGTGCCAGTGTCAGTTCACAAGTGTACTGATCTCCATCAGATGGTAGCAGAGGAAAGATAGTCAGAGAACTATTGAAGATGAAATCACCATAATAGTCACTGTAGGATGCATTGTGTAGTGTGATGTTGATTCTCTTTCCATCTGACACTATATTTCCCTGAGAATTTCGCCATGAATAGGAGGTGAGATTAGCCACAGAATAACCCTGTGCATTACACCAGAATGTGACATTGTTTCCTTCAAGTAATTCTGAGCCAGGATCGTCAGCTATGAGCATGTCGACTGAAGAAGTGAACAGAGAAAAAAATTACTTTGACTCAGATTGCATAAGGACTTACTGAATCCAGCTTGGCAGGAGACAGCAGCATCACGTTCGTGAGTACAAATGCTAGGAATTTCGGTTGTATTATAGCACATGTAGAGATCATACTCACTCCCGTTGCAAGCAATGTTAGATGCAAGAATTGGACCACTATTAGTGCCAAACCCAATGTTGGGAATGGCTTCTCCACCTGAAGAAGGAATTATATGATAGTAGGTTTCCAAATATCAAATTAAGTTTCCAAAAAAACTCTTGCACTTATGAAGACATTAGTAGCACCAATTACCCCAGTAGAACTGAGCACTTCTGCAGGCTGCTACTGCATCTCTATCATCCCAGTCTAGGTCACAGACACTGCCCCATGTGTTATTGTTGCACACTTCCACACGTCCCATTGCACCATGTTCCCCTCCTACAAGTCTTACACTCCCATCGTAGCAAACTGAGAAAAAATATGGGGAGTCCTGAATAGAGTGATGCCCATGGCTGAAAAAGGTACACAAGCATTATATCAGGGGATGGTAAATGTCCCACACATTGTGTGTGTTCCTATTCAGGGCTCCTGATTATAGGGGCTCCACAATATTTATGGATTGTTAACCTTGGTAGCATCGAACTCCAGCTGCTTGTATGGTCGAATCAATACATTCCTGGCTGACTTGGCCTGGGGGTGATGTCAAGCACTGATCAAGTGAATATTCAGATCCATTGCACATCACATTCTCTATCACAGGAATTCTCGGACCATATGCAAGGCCAGTACGAGCTTCACTTACTGGAATGAAGAACACACAGAGTGCCATAATACACCATACCCAAATGGTGAGGATTTTACAAGCCTTACATAATCTATCTCCATATCTTCGACATGCCACTACTGCATCTTCTTCACTCCATCCAGCATCACATATGCCACTAAGTGTTCCATTATAACAATAATCTACTCGAGCTATAAATGAATATACAAAGTCAGCGGTGTCATAGTCATATGTAAAAGTAGACAATTGGATATCGTCTTCATTATAGCAAGTGGTTACCACTGCAGAAAGGAGAAGAATAACACATAATCTTGTGTACCAATATCTACATGCTTAACTTATATACATTAATTGCCATTCTATCAACATACTCACTAGCAACTTGCATACCCACTCTGTTTAACACAAATCATTCAACAAGCACAGACAAACCTTCCAAACAGCGTACACCAGCCTGGTAGAGTCCACTCTGACAGTAATCACTTACAGCTTCACCAATACTATAGCCATTGCATTGTTCCAGACCATACTCTGTTCCATTGCATGTCGCATTTACAACAATTGGCTCTTGATCAGACAAACCAAATGTACTTGTCTGCCCACCTAAACAGAAGTGACTTCTTATAACAGTGTACTGATTTCTATACTCTTGTATTAGCTTACGGTGATTAGATCCATAGCCCATGTAGTTACACACAGCATTTGCATCCTTGTCATCCCAGTATTGGTTACATATTGGTCTGTATGTACCATTCACACATATCTCAACCCGTCCACCAGTAAAATAGTAGCCATCAAAAATGTCGTATGTATAGTTAGCAAATATTATGTCACCATCTGTGCAAGGCCGGGGCTCTAAACAGAGAAATACAGAAGAGAATTAGTGTCAAGTGTCTTGAGGTAAGTGTACGTTGTTTCTCACCATCTACACACATCACTCCAGCAACTCTTGTTGAGTCACAAAGGGGATCAGTGGCAGGTACTGTAGTGCAACTGTATGAGTCATTGCAGGTGACATTTTGGTAGAATATTGGTCCATTGTAGGAACCAAAATATGATCCAAAAGTTGGATATCCAGTTGCTAAACAAGATAGAGATGTAGGTAAAGAGAATTATCAAATACCATTAAAAATACCTCTATAATAATATCCTATACGGTCACAAAAAGCCTGTGCTGCTTCTCTATTCCAGCCAATGTCACATATGGCACCATACACTCCATCCTGACAGACTTCAACTGTGCCACCATAAAAACTATACCAATCAGATGTAGTTCCATATGTCTCATTACCAAGGCGAACATCTCCATCATTACAAACTGTACACAAAAGAAAGTTACCAATTTATTCAAAATGAGAGTCTTATTCTTACCTTCAATGCAGCGAACACCTGCCTGGTAGTCTCCACTCAGACAATGCTCTCCAGTTACATTATTGAGATCATAGCCTGGACAGAAATACAGATTGTCCTCACTTCCATTGCACATCAAGTTCTGAAGTACAGGAATTTCATCTGATAGACCAAACACTGTTCCTCCAGTAGCTTCACCTCCTGTTGCGATATAGATGATTGGATTGTACAATGTCCAAAAGGGTCGTGCTCATAGTAAATACTTACTATAAGAATAGTAACCAATGTCCTTACAGACAACACTGGCATCACGGTCAGTCCAGTTCTCATCACAGACCGGACGGTAAGTACCATTATAGCACACTTCCACTCTGCCTCCATAGGAATAGTCCCCATAAATGTAATACGAGGTAGAATTCTCCAGACGAATGCTTCCATCATAACAGGGTATGGTTGGTGTGGGCTCTGTACAGGAAAGACAATCATCAATCCAGTGATGGAACTGTCACATTCAGGAGATTAGAGTCATATTCTTACCTTCAATGCAGCGAACACCTGCCTGGTAGTCTCCACTCAGACAATGCTCTCCAGTTACATTATTGAGATCATAGCCTGGACAGAAATGCAATCTGTCCTCATTTCCATTGCACATCAAGTTCTGAAGTACAGGAATTTCATCTGATAGACCAAACACTGTTCCTCCAGTAGCTTCACCTCCTGTTGTGATATGGATGATTGCACAATGTCCAGAAGGGACATGCTAATACTTACTATAAGAACTGAAACCAAGGTTGTTACAGAGAACCTGAGCATCACTGTTAGTCCAGTTCTGGGCACAGATGGGACGGAAGGTGTTATTATAGCACACTTCCACCCTGCCTCCATAGAAATAGTCCCCATAAATGTAAGACCATGTAGAATTCCCCAGACGAATGCTTCTATTAATGCAAGATCCCTCAACAGTCAGTGGCACCACTGTAAGCAATATGACTACGGCAGCCATCAAGCCATTATCTCGCAGGAATCCCATCATCTCTCTGTGCAGGCAGAAAAGGGAAGTACAGACCTGTAGCTTTAGGCCCTAATTATCATACAATGATTCTAGTTAAACCACACGTTCAGTTCTTATTTATTCCTCTCTGGAGAATACTTGTCTGGAATAACTAAAGCTAGACCACATGACTTCAGTAATAAGTATATTCATTAACTGCTGCATGAGAGGGAAAGGACCAGTGTATAACTAATTGATATTGGAAAGAAAATTTTTAACAGATTTCTTACCCATAGAGCAAGGTATCTTTTTATTCATAAGTTGTAAAGGTTTTTTGAAGTGCTGTCAAGGTCACTTCTTTTCTATGATCCTTTGGGTTGATGTCAGGGGTAGGCTACTATTTACCAAGTACATGGTTAAATAAAGACAGCTGTCTCACAATGGTCCATACATTAACACAAAAATTATTCAGGACCTTTCCCAAGGATATTAGTATTAGCACTGCTATTGAGATACACACATCAAGTAAAAGACATGCACATATGGGAGAGAGTTGGCTATAGCCGTAAAAGACTCCTTAACCCACCGCCCCAGTTCTCACAAGGCAGAGTCCTGCTCCCATGTTCTGTTGTGTAGTGTTGTATGTTTTGTCATTTTGGTGGAGGTGGGGATTCCTTTCTCTCTTTCTTAATTAATTACTTTATCTGGCTGGTATGCTAAGGTGAGGTGAGACATGTGTATATCTCTAAGAAGGGGTGTGTTGGATACTGATCTTTGCCTCATTCATGCATCCATATCTACCCTTTCAAAACAATCAAAATTCCTGAAACTCACTCATTCGGAAAGTCCGCGCTTTGCTTTTACAGCAATACGCCCCTTTCGCAGTGAGCCCCACCTACATAGCTAGCCTCTGCAAATTCCCATCAGCTATCAGTATGGACGTATTCACAACAAAAACTGATGCAATATGGAATCTAGCGATATTTACCTGTATACACGAAGAAACAAAACCTACTTGTTATCGAAGACTGCAGTTTACGCTACAACGAAGTTGTCCGCTCTGAGTTACGTCGTGCTCATGCAGCCCACATGAGTTCCAATTCGCGCATGCGCATTAGCTTTGGTGTGACGCTGACTGGGACATCCCCACATAGGGACGCTCTGATTGGGATAATAAAAGTCATAATCATGTGCATATGACAGAGCATGAATCAACCACAACATTTACAGATGAATAACACTAAGAACACAATCAACATATTTTAGCAAATGAGGTAATTAGAGACACCTTACACACAGTTATTTTAGCAATTAGTTGCGTGTTTCGACAAACACATCATCATCATCATGATATAATGGATTGTCTATAATTGTAGCTTCAGCCTTATTTGCCCTTCTTTCATTGTATTGTTCATACTCTGCTTCAAGCATTCTTGCTGGAAACTCTTCAGGTCCTTCAAGAATATCATCAATAACAGTTGATGTTATAGTTGGTCTTGGAGGCTCAACCATAGTATATTCAGAGGAAGTGCGTTTTCTCTTTGGACGAGTTTTTTGAACAAGTACGATGACTGCATACATAGCCACCACTACAATGGGTAGATAGATGAGAATCAGTTGAATTGATGCTGTGGTAGTAATGAATCTGTTTTGAGCTGAATACGATTCAATGAGGCCCTGACTGAAGAGATAGTTATAGCCAGCAATGCTGTATATCAGAGCCAGGTTTGCTAAAAGAAATCCGTCAATAATATTGTGTGTTCTCCTTTCATATGGTTGAAATACTGTATGTATCATCAGGATAAGAATGTAGGCAATTCCCAGGCTTATGTAGAAGCCAGTGATAGAAGGTATGGTTGCAAATAGCAGGAGAGCAATCCAACGATACAGGAAGTATATACCGGCAAAGAAACGTAGGTTGTCTCTGAAGCTACCCTGAAACGAGTCCAGAAAAGGCTTCAGCTTGTAAATAGGGATCATTCTCGACACTTTCATCACACATTTTGTGTCAGCAAGCATGCAGAAAGTTAGAAGTTTGTTGACTGAAGGATGGAGCAGCAGAAGGATAGGTGGAATTGTACTTATAGTCATCAGACATACAATAGCAGGAAGAGCATATGGGAGGTGTTCCAAACTAAATGTTGCTATGTCTCCATTAAAAAACACTCGAGCTTGCTTCAAAACCTCTCCATTTTCTCCTCGCAAATACCCAGATATTAGAATATTAATCGATACCTTGGTACTCTGGGCATAGCACAGCACAATAAAAGCTGACAGACCATGGATGACTGAGCTTTTAATGGTTCTCATGCGCAGATACTTGCCTACAAACTTGTGTCCACAGTACTTCAGAAATAGAAGAGTCAACAGAACAAGTAGGAATGCATAGACAATTGTCACATAGTGGAATGCAAGAATATCCAGTACAGTAGCTCCTTCCCAAAGGCAAAATGATAACGGTTCTATGTTGAAGAATTCTATAGTGAAGATACCATATATTAGTTGGTAACCCCAGCTGAGTACAGAGATAGTTTCAGGAAACTGGACTATGCCACTCCCATTTACAACCACTGGGTCCAGCAGTTGACTGAACAGAATAAATCCATTGATGTGGCCAGATGTGAAGCTAATGTTAAGTGCAAGAATAGCCACAAATGTTAGAGTTACAGGAAGTAGTTCGGAAAGGATGTAGAACAGCCATCCCCACTCACAGTACCGTGACTTGCGGCAGCTGTAGCTCGGAGAATGGTAAAATACACTGTAACCAGGTTTGCAACTGCCACAAAGAATTCCTGTCCGGGTGGGACCACAAATGTATTTGTCGAGATGGCTGGGTGAAGATTGTTTCGGAAGGGGGACTTCTCTGTCAGTGTGTGAATTATTATAGCCACAGAATGCTAGTGGACAGATAGCGGTTACAAAGGTATCATTGTCAATATAGCCAGCCCAGTATCCTACTTTCATATTGGCTCGAAAGTTCTTTAAATCACAACCGACAATAGCTGAGTATGTGTCAATACTGCAAGTACATTCAT
Organism: Theonella swinhoei; assembly: GCA_963970385.1. NCBI lineage: Eukaryota > Metazoa > Porifera > Demospongiae > Tetractinellida > Theonellidae > Theonella > Theonella swinhoei. The sequence continues at coordinate 3,847,872 of OZ019960.1, read as the reverse complement.
TTCCTGTCAGTACAAAACCAGGTGGACAGGGTAATAGTGTAACATTCATGGCAATTGAATTCTTCCTCGAGGTGATAGTTTCAAGAAGAAGAACTCCAGAGCTCCCTGTCTCTCCTTTTAACTGTATGATATTCCCTGATAGACAAGAGAATGCATCGTCCACGTCAACACTACTGACACTAGTATTGATTATAGACGCACGGAAGATGGTTTCCATTGGCTGTCCAACATCGTCAGAAATTGCAATGCCCAGTTTGTGTTCTTCTCCTGGAATAACTTGAAACGGGCTAGATTCTGTGGCATCAAAAAAGCCACCTTCAGTTGCAATCTGATTCTCAGTCCGATTATCGTAATGAAACACTTTTGGCGACCTGAATATCACTGAAGTGTTTTGTTCGTTGTAATTGCCATGTGTCTCCTCTTCTGATGGTACGTTTATTGCACATGGAAGGATGGAGGAACAGAATATAGAGTGGCCGTGAGCCCCGGCAGTATTGCCAAAGAAGTAGACAGAAGCATTCCATTCAGAATGAGGCACGTTGAACTCGTTATAGTTAATAAAGCAACTGCGAGATACAGCAAAGTCATGATCATCAATTAGGTATGCATAGATGGCACCGCCACGATCTGTAGCATGATTATCTTTGAATATGTAACTTCTTCCAGAGCCAATATAGAGAGCAGAAACACCTATAATAGAGATGGCTCCTCCCTGAACACCTGTATTTCCTACAAAGGTTGCGTCACACATGGAGAAGTTGGCAATGGCATTGACTATTATAAAAGCTGAGCCACTGTTTTTCTCAAAGTGCACAAATCCCAAAAAATCGACATTGAAGAGACTTGAGAACAAAGCGCCTGATCCAAAAGACTGATATAAGTCCAACTTTCTAAATGCAACATGATTATTAAAGAAGTAGCAATCTTTGAAAACCATTGTGGGGAGAAATCCTTCCTGTGTTCGGCCTATCACATGTGGAGAAAGGTCTACAGCTGCTCCTATGTGTGCTGTATTCCCAATCCACGAGCAGTTATCCAGTACAAAAGTGTTGGAGAGCGTATCCTGCATAGAATCACTTCGACTTGTATAGAATGTCATTCCACCACCCACTTCAGCACAGTTCTCCCTGAAAGTGGTGTTCTTGATTATGAAATGATTGTCCAGTGGCTGTTGTTCATCTCTTCCATAAAAGCTGTACCCAAAATGTGCTCCTCCTCCACTTCCTGTCCGCAGCCCCTCCACACATCCATTCTGTTCAAACACACAGTGTTCAATGTTCACATAGTTGTGATCAGTATCATACTGTAATTGAATGGCTAGACCACCACCTAAATAAGCAGTGTTATTTCGGAATACACAGTGAGTAACACTGACATTGTTCCAACTGGCATTATTCCACAGAATCACATCCAGTCCCCCTCCCCTCCCCGTACCTACATGAGGTCGATGGAATACATTCAAAAACGAATAGTTTCCAGGAAAGCTTGGTCGGTTATGTTCAAATGTACATCCAGAAACGTGAATTACGTTTGAATCCCCTTCAACCCCTACCCCTCTTTCTCTGACATATATGCCTGTACCTCCATGATATCTGTACACATCTTGTGTGGGAACACGATTGCTTGTGAAATGAGATTTTGATATAGTCATTGTACCACCTAGAGGATCAACTATGGCTATTCCAGTTCCATGGTTTTCACTGGCATTCACATTAGTGATACTTACATCTTTACACATGTGTAGATGGACCACTGCCCTGTACTTGTACGATCCATTATATGACCTTGAATAATTCCACAGAGCACCACATCCACTGAACTTAACATCAGATAGTGTTACATTATCTGCCTCTACAATTACTAATCCAGACATACTCTTAGTATTTGAGCAAGTGACTAGAGTTCCACCTTCTGGACTATGGCCTTTTAGTTCAAAGCTTGCAAGCTTTTTCAGCACTATAGCATCACTCAGTGTTAAAGTACTGCTTACAATGTACACAGTAATGGATCTAGATTCATCTTCTGAGTTCTGAAGTGCAGCTTCCAGGGTTGGACAGGGATTTGAGTAATTGCCACAATGGATATGAGCACTTATTGAAGCAGAGCCATCAACATACACCACTTCTGCTAAGGTAGTCTCAGTCAATACTAACACACTACTCAACAGAACTAAACACAGCATCTTCCCTACTGTTCTCTCTGTAACATGCTGAGTCATCTATATAGAACTGCCAATGGTGCACATGGTTTGAATTCTTTTCCCACTATTGACACAAGGGCCCACTGCTAATGTGGGATGGTGACATGCTGAAACTGAAAGTAATACTCTAAGTCAACAAACTATGTGCACTCTGCCCACCATATGACAATTGTGGAAGAGTCCCTGACACAAGTAACTTTAATACTGCATCGATCAATTTATACAGCCAATAAAATAAGCCATGAGATAGGAATGACGTTGTTATTATACACATGTAAAAGCAACGGAATGATCAATGTTGCATCTCTAGATCTGTCATTCCCCATATTGTTTGTATTACTACAAACTATGGGAAAATGCATCGATCAGCCATAGTACTACTTAATACAATGGCTGGCAGACATATTTCTTCAACTACGTATACATTGCACTCCAAGCGTATTTGGTAATATGTTTGCATGACTTCTTGGAAGGGTTGTAGTGCACGGCTACGATTATGAGGAATTTGAACCCCCCACAAGATGCAACTTTGATAGCCATACAGGTTATAAAGCGCATGGAAACCTAGCCTCGGTTCCCAGGCCTTCCCCGTTGCGCGTAGTTGTGGCGTTTTGATTGTGCGGGGGAGGGAAACATTTTAAATCGGGATTTACGCGCAACGGGGAAGGCCTGGGAACCGACACCTATGGTCACATACACATGCATATACACAAACCAGCAGGAAGCTCTCCAAGGCCTGGGAACTGGGGCTACATACTTGTAAAACTCACATTGTATAATCAAAACAGAAAACAGAAATACAGTAATAATATTGTTTGACATGATATACTGCCAATACTGAAAAAAAACACACTCAACAGACACATACATATGGAGGTACATACAATGTCAGTGATCATAGAAAGGTTGGTAAGAGTTCACTGCCCAGGCAGTGAGGTAAGGTTGGGGAGATGCTACATAGCTGAGCAGGGGATGAAAAAGAGGAAGTGCAAGAATGATTGGGAGTAGCTGTGATCAGAATGCAAGTGACCCCGCCTCGGTCAGTGAGAGAATTCCATATGCCAAGTATAACATGCACACACCAGTGAACACCCATTGTTCCATCGATGTAAACACTTTGAAGGGATTCTGAAAATAGAAACAGTTTTCTCTAACAGAAGTAACATAACAGACTCTTTTGTTTTCACCAAGGATTAAACTATGCCTTTTCACATCATAAATCACATCATACAGTACACAGACTGGCGGGTTGTTAAACTTTGCAGTCATTTGCCACTAAAATACAGATCATAAACAGATCGATGACTCAGCACTACCTTGAATGTGTACTTTAATGCCTGCTGGACAGTGGAGACAATGGCAAACCCACCGACAGCAACAAGAATAGTAAGATAGTGAAATATATAATCTACAATGAAGGTTAGATAGGGAAAGAAGTTATAGTAAACGTAAGCAGAGAAGTGATAGCCTTTCTATGAGGGAACCACTATCATAACTATATCTGGAACAGTGTGTGGGGGTGTGTGCAAACATGCATTGACAGAGAAGACAACATGGCCTGGGAGTTAACACGATATTATTACTCCTAAGAAAGCAAGTAACATAATGTAGTGTAACTCATAATGTAGTGCAACTCTCGCCCTTGGCAGGCATGAAAAATGAGCTGCCTCAGGTGAGATTCAAACCCATACAACACTGCATTCTAGACAGATGATGTTACTAACTCAGCTACCAAGGCAGCTCAGCTGGCTGGGTCAAATCACTCATACATTTACAAAGCAAAGAAAAATGTCGTAAACGGGTAAATTCATGTATACATGTACATGTATATGAACGAGCACACAAAGTAATTACACCACCAAATGTACATGTAGTAACTTGTGCATATACTTACATAGGAGACCTGCCAACAGTGCAAAAACTATGACCACAATCGGCAACACAACAAGCCAGGCAAACTCGGTAATTTGTGAGAAAGACTTCTTAAAATACCACATGTAAGGAATGGTCACCGGCAGCAGTACGACGTGAAAGAGTAGGTAGAACCCAAAGAAGATGAATATCATCCTATACCTGTAGGTATGTCAGAAACACAGCAAGGAAAAGGGGAATCAACATGAGCGGGGGAGTTGTAATCCAACCCCCCTTTAGACAACACTGAAATGCCACCTGATTAACAGTACATACAATCGTGGCATTTGTGGCAGCAAACACCACCACAGAGAGGCCCACTCACTCACAATGGATAGACCACCTCGTAGGTACACTTGAGCTGGTGAACGTAGTCCACAGTTGGGTTGAAGAAGATGGGGTAGAAATCGGAAACCTGTAACACACGACAGGCGTTAAAGCCAAGAGATCCTGTGAAAAAAGAGAAGACACTGTTGCAATAAACCGTCAGCCATGTTCTATTCTGCTTCATTGGTCCTTTGACATACACAGTGGAACCCCTCTAATCAGGACACCCTGAAATGAGAACACCTCGATAAACAGGACCTTTTTTTGCTGTCCCTAATGCCATGTTTGTGTAAAATTTAACCCCTGAAATAAGGACCCTCACTAATCACTCTGTCCCAAGGGTGTCCAGATTAGAGAGGTTCCACTGCATATACATGTACATATTTACTTTGCCTTGCTTGCACTGCATATATGATTTAGCACAGACGGCTGAGTTGTCTCAGTAGCTCAGTTGGTAAAATCTATTACAGCATTGTGATTTGAATCCCATGAGGCAGCTCATTTTCCTTTGAAAATGACTGCCTTGTGCGGGTTGTACCGTACTGTGTTACACAGATCAGTCTCTGAGTATTGAGTATTTGTGCATGCACCTTGTGGCTCTAAAGCAAGTAGGGTACAGAGCAGTGCAAGAACATTTTCAAATCCAGTTAGTGCTGCCAATACCCTGTACACTGCAAAAAAGAGGTGGTTGTTTTGACCAGTGTGTGTGGTTAACTCAGTTGCTATAACCTGTCTTGGTATTCAAAAGATATGTGGAACATAATTATTATGATTTCCTCTATGAGATAAGGTATTATCACAGGAGTATCATTGTCACTTGAGATACACAGTCATCATTCCTTACGGATATCCTACCTCTTGGGAGGTTGTAGTTACAAAACTAGCTATGTTGCAACTGAGGTAACCATGCACACCTAATGGTTAAAACAACCACCCATTTCTTGCAGTGTAAAGAACACAGTTGAAGGAAAGAGAATACACCCATAATCATGCTTCAAATGCACATCCAATGGTGGTAAATGGAAGATATCATTGCCTCATTACAGCGTTTTTTTGTAATCTTACAATTTTGTGCATAGAGCGACATACCCAATTTCCTTTGATGTTTCGTAGTGCGCATGTGCAAATTTCAAAATACAAAGGAAAATGAGTGCATGCATGTGTCGCTTTACACTTTCCAGATTGCAAGATCACAAAAAATGCTGTAAGTCATTCAAACTTGAAACTTGTCTTAACATTGTCTCTATAGTTGCTCACAGTTTGACAGCCAATTGAGGCTTTCCGATCGTGATTGCTGCTATGACAGAGAGTCGGACAGCAACACACACTAAGCACACAAAACCTAAGAACAGATAGTCCTGAGTTCCAGCGTGCTCATGCGGCCCCACATGAGTTTCAATCCGCGCATGCGCATTGGCTTATGGTGTGACTCACTGGCTGACAGGGACATCCCCACATAGGGAGTCCACCAACTCTCTGATTGGGATAATAAAAGTCATAATCATGTGTGTATGACATATATAGACTGAGCATGAATCGACCACAACACTTATGAATCAACAGATGAATAACACTAAGAACACAATCAACATATTTTAGCAAATGAGGTAATTAGAGACACCTTACACACAGTTATTTTAGCAATTAGTTGCGTGTTTCGACAAACACATCATCATCATGATATAATGGATTGTCTATAATTGTAGCTTCAACCTTATTTGCCCTTCTTTCATTGTATTGTTCATACTCTGCTTCAAGCATTCTTGCTGGAAACTCTTCAGGTCCTTCAAGAATATCATCAATATCAGTTGATGTTACAGCAGGTCTTGGAGGCTCAATCATAGTATATTCAGAGGAAGTGTGTTTTCTCTTTGGACGAGTTTTTTGAACGAATACGATGACTGCATACATAGCCACCACTACAATGGGTAGATAGATGAGAATCAGTTGAATTGATGCTGTTGTAGTAATGAATCTGTTTTGAGCTGAATACGATTCAATGAGGCCCTGACTGAAGAGATAGTTATAGCCAGCAATGCTGTATATCAGAGCCAGGTTTGCTAAAAGAAATCCGTCAATAATATTGTGTGTTCTCCTTTCATATGGTTGAAATACTGTATGTATCATCAGGATAAGAATGTAGGCAATTCCCAGGCTTATGTAGAAGCCAGTGATAGAAGGTATGGTTGCAAATAGCAGGAGAGCAATCCAACGATACAGGAAGTATATCCCGGCAAAGAAACGTAGGTTGTCTCTGAAGCTACCCTGAAACGAGTCCAGGAAAGGCTTCAGCTTGTAAATAGGGATCATTCTCGACACTTTTACCACATATTTAGTGTCAGCAAGCATGCAGAAAGTTAGAAGTTTGTTGACTGAAGGATGGAGCAGCAGAAGGATAGGCGGAATTGTACTTATAGTCATCAGACATACAATAGCAGGAAGAGCATATGGGAGGTGCTCCAAACTAAACGTTGCTATGTCTCCATTAAAAAACACTCGAGCTTGCTTCAAAACTTCTCCATTTTCTCCTCGCAAATACCCAGATATTAGAATATTAATCGATACCTTGGTACTCTGGGCATAGCACAGCACAATAAAAGCTGACAGACCATGGATGACTGAGCTTTTAATGGTTCTCATGCGCAGATACTTGCCTACAAACTTGTGTCCACAGTACTTCAGAAATAGAAGAGTCGACAGAACAAGTAGGAATGCATAGACAATTGTCACATAGTGGAATGCAAGAATATCCAGTACAGTAGCTCCTTCCCAAAGGCAAAATGATAACGGTTCTATGTTGAAGAATTCTATAGTGAAGATACCATATATTAGTTGGTAACCCCAGCTGAGTACAGAGATGGTTTCAGGGAACTGGACTATGCCACTCCCATTTACAACCACTGGGTCCAGCAGTTGACTGAACAGAATAAATCCATTGATGTGGCCAGATGTGAAGCTAATGTTAAGTGCAAGAATAACCACAAATGTAAGAGTTACAGGAAGTAGTTCGGAAAGGATGTAGAACAGCCATCCCCACTCACAGTACTGTGACTTGCGGCAGCTGTAGCTCGGAGAATGGTAAAATACACTGTAACCAGGTTTGCAACTGCCACAAAGAATTCCTGTCCGGGTGGGACCACAAATGTATTTGTCGAGATGGCTGGGTGAAGAATGTTTCGGAAGGGGGACTTCTCTGTCAGTGTGTGAATTATTATAGCCACAGAATGCTAGTGGACAGATAGCGGTTACAAAGGTATCATTGTCAATATAGCCAGCCCAGTATCCTACTTTCATATTGGCTTGAAAGTTCTTTAAATCACAACCGACAATAGCTGAGTATGTGTCAATACTGCAAGTACATTCATTTCCTGTCAGTACAAAACCAGGTGGACAGGGTAATAGTGTAACATTCATGGCAATTGAATTCTTCCTCGAGGTGATAGTTTCAAGAAGAAGAACTCCAGAGCTCCCTGTCTCTCCTTTCAACTGTATGATATTCCCTGATAGACAAGAGAATGCATCGTCCACATCAACACTACTGACACTAGTATTGATTATAGACGCACGGAAGATTGTTTCCATTGGCTGTCCAACATCGTCAGAAATTGCAATGCCCAGTTTGTGTTCTTCTCCTGGAATAACTTGGAATGGGGTAGATTCTGTAGCATCAAAAAAGCCACCTTCAGTTGCAATCTGATTCTCAGTCCGATTATCGTAATGAAACACTTTTGGCGACCTGAATATCACTGAAGTGTTTTGTTCGTTGTAATTGCCATGTGTCTCCTCTTCTGATGGTACGTGTATTGCACATGGAAGGATGGAGGAACAGAATATAGAGTGGCCGTGAGCCCCGGCAGTATTGCCAAAGAAGTAGACAGAAGCATTCCATTCAGAATGAGGCACATTGAACTCGTTATAGTTAATAAAGCAACTGCGAGATACAGCAAAGTCATGATCATCAATTAGGTATACATAGATGGCACCGCCACGATCTGTAGCATGATTATTTTTGAATGTGTAACTTCTTCCAGAGCCAATATAGAGAGCAGAAACACCTATAATAGAGATGGCTCCTCCCTGAACACCTGTATTTCCTACAAAGGTTGCGTCACACATGGAGAAGTTGGCAATGGCATTGACTATTATAAAAGCTGAGCCACTGTTTTTCTCAAAGTGCACAAATCCCAAAAAATCGACATTGAAGAGACTTGAGAACAAAGCGCCTGATCCAAAAGACTGATATAACTCCAACTTTCTAAATGCAACATGATTATCAAAGAAGTAGCAATCTTTGAAGACCATTGTGGGGAGAAATCCCTCCTGTGTTCGGCCTAGCACATGTGGAGAAAGGTCTACAGCTGCTCCTATGTGTGCTGTATTCCCAATCCATGAGCAGTTATCCAGTACAAAAGTGTTGGACAGTGTGGCCTTCATAGAATCACTTCGACTTGTAAAGAATGTCATTCCACCACCCACTTCAGCACAGTTCTCCCTGAAAGTGGTGTTCTTGATTAGGAAATAATTATCCTGTGGCTGATGTTCATCTCTTCCATAAAAGCTGTACCCAAAATGTGCTCCTCCTCCACTTCCTGCCCGCAGCCCCTTCACACATCCATTCTGTTCTAACACACAGTGTGCAACATTCACACGGTTGTGATCAGCATCATACTGTAATTGAATGGCTAGACCACCACCTAAATAAGCAGTGTTATTTCGGAATACACAATGAGTGACACTGACATTGTTCCAACTGGCATTATTCCACAGAATCACATCCAGTCCCCCTCCCCTCCCCGTACCTACATGAGGTCGATGGAATACATTCAAAAACGAATAGTTTCCAGGAAAGCTTGCTCGGTTATGTTCAAATGTACATCCAGAAACATTGATAAGGTTTGAATCCCCTTCAACTCCTACCCCTCTTTCTCTGACATATATGCCTGTACCTCCATGATATCTGTACACATCTTGTGTGGGAACATGATTGCTTGTGAAATGAGATTTTGATATAGTTATTGTACCACCTAGCGGATCAACTATGGCTATTCCAGTTCCATGATTTTCACTGGCATTCACATTAGTGATACTTACATCTTTACACAAGTATAGGTGGACCACTGCCCTGTACTCATATGATCTATTATATGAAATAGAATAATTCCACAGAGCACCACATCCACTGAACTTAACATCAGATAGTGTTACATTATCTGCTTTTACAATTACTAATCCAGACATACTCTTAGTATTTGAGCAAGTGACTAGAGTTCCACCTTCTGGACTATGGCCTTTTAGTTCAAAGCTTGCAAGTTTTCTCAGCACTATAGCATCACTCAGTGTTAAAGTTCTGCTTACAATGTACACGGTAATGGATCTAGAATCATCTTCTGAGTTCTGAAGTGCAGCTTCCAGGGTTGGACAGGGATGTGAGTAATTGCCACAATGGATATGAGCACTTATTGAAGCAGAGCCATCAACATACACCACTTCTGCTAAGGTAGTCTCAGTCAATAATAACACACTGCTCAGCAGAACTAAACACAGCATCTTCACTACTGTTCTTCTCTCTGTAACATGCTGAGTCATCTAGAACTGCCAATGGTGCACATGATTTGAATTCTTATTAATCCCACTACAGCCACAAGGGCAGACTGCTAATGTGAAACAATTTAGGACGCATGACATCATGAAACTGAAAGTAATACTCTAAGTCAACAAACCAGAACACTCTGCCCACCTGTGGAAGAGTCCCTAACACAAGTAAATGCATAAATTTACAATAAGCCATGAGATGGGAATGATGTTGTTATTATACACATGAAAAGCAACAGAATGGTCAATGTTGCATCTCTAGATCTGTCATTCCCCATATAGTTTGTATTACTACAAACTATATGGGTAAATGCATCATCAACCATAGCACTACTTAATACAACAGCTGGCACGCCACTTTCCTCAACTAGTATACATTTCTAACACCTTGTACTCCAATTGTATTTGGTAATATGTTTGCATTACTTCTTGGAAGGGTTGTGTGCATGGCTACGATTATGAGGAATTTGAAATCGAAACCTATGGTCACATACAGGAAGCTCTCCAAGGCCTGGGAACTGGGGCTACATACTTGTAAAACTCACATTGTATAATCAAAATAGAAAACAGAAACACAGTAATAATATTGTTTTACATGATTATACTGCCAATACTGAAAAAAACACACTCAACAGACACATACATATGGAGGTACATACAATGTCAGTGATCATAGAAAGGTTGGTAAGAGTTCACTGCCCAGGCAGTGAGGTAAGGTTGGGGAGATGCAACATAGCTGAGCAGGGGATGAAAAAGAGGAAGTGCAAGAATGATTGGGAGTAGCTGTGATCGGAACGCGAGTGACCCCGCCTCAGTCAGTGAGAGAATTCCATACGCCAAGTATAACATGCACACACCAGTGAACACCCATTGCTCCATCGATGTCAACACTTTGAAGGGATTCTGAAAATAGAAACAGTTTTCTCTCACAGAAGTAACATAACAGACTCTTTTGTTTTCACCAAGGATTAAACTATGCTTTCACATCATAAATCACATCATACAGTACATAGACTGGCAGGTTGCTCAGTCATTTGCCACTAAAATACAGATTATAAACAGATCGATGACTCGGCACTACCTTGAATGTGTACTTTAATGCCTGCTGGACAGTGGAGACAATGGCAAACCCACCGACAGCAACAAGAATAGTAAGATAGTCAAATATGTAATCTACAATGAAGGTAGATGGGGAAAGAAGTTAGTAATTAAACGCAAGCAGAGAAGTGATAGCTTTTCCATGAGGGCACCACTATCATAACTATACCTGGAACAGTGTATGGGTACGGGCACTTATGTATGTAGGTGTGTGCAAACATGCATTGAAGTTACATGATATTCTTACTACTAAGAAAGCAAGGTAAACTTGAAGATATAATGTAGTGCAACTATCGCCCTAGATAGGCATGAAAAATGAGCTGCCTCAGGTGAGATTCAAACCCATACAACACTGCATTCTACACAGATGATGTTACTAACTCAGCTACCAAGGCAGCTCAGCTGGCTGGGTCAAATCACTCATACATTTACAAAGCAAAGAAAAATGTCTCACTAATAAACGGTATACATACATGACTTAATTATCCATGAGATGCTTAGAGAGAAAGAAAGACAATGCAACACAACACAACAGAAAGACAAAGCAACACAACACAACTCGCCCAAGGCAGTTATTTTTCAAAGAAAAAACTGCCTCGGGTGGGACTTGAACCCACAACCCATGTATATGAACGAGCAAACATAAGTAATTACACTACCAAATGTACATGTAGTAACTTGTGCATATACTTACATAGGAGACCTGCCAACAGTGCAAAAACTATGACCACAATCGGCAGCGCAACAAGCCAGGCAAACTCGGTAACTTGTGAGAAAGACTTCTTAAAATACCACATGTAAGGAATGGTCACTGGCAGTAGTACGACGTGAAAGAGTAGGTAGAACCCAAAGAAGATGAATATCATCCTATACCTGTAGGTATGTCAGAAACACAGCAAGGAAAAGGGGAATCAACATGAGCAGGGGAGTTGTAATCCAAACCCCCTTTAGACAACACTGAAATGCCACCTGATTAACTGAGGGTTACAGTACATACAATTGTGGCATTTGTGGCAGCAAACACCACCACAGAGAGGCCCACTCACTCACAATGGATAGACCACCTCGTAGGTACACTTGAGCTGGTGAACGTAGTCCACAGTTGGGTTGAAGAAGATGGGGTAGAAATCGGAAACCTGTAACACACGACAGGCGTTAAAGCCAAGAGATCCTGTGAAAAAAGAGAAGACACTGTTGCAATAAACTGTCAGCCATGCTCTATTCTGCTTCGTCAGTCCTTTGACATACATATACAGTGGAACCCCTCTAATCAGGACACCCTGAAATGAGGACACCTCGATAAACAGGACCTTTTTTTGCTGTCCCTAATGCCATGTTTGTGTAAAATTTAACCCCTGAAATCAGGACACCTCACTAATCACTCTGTCCCAAGGGTGTCCGGATTAGAGAGGTTCCACTGCGTATACATGTACATATTTACTTTGCCTTGCTTTGCACTGCATGTATGATTTAGCACAGACAGCTGAGTTGTCTCAGTAGCTCAGTTGGTAAAATCTATTACAGCATTGTGATTTGAATCCCATGAGGCAGCTCATTTTCCTTTGAAAATGACTGCCTTGTGCGGGTTGTACCGTACTGTGTTACACAGATCAGTCTCTGAGTATTGAGTATTTGTGCATGCACCTTGTGGCTCTAAAGCAAGTAGGGTACAGAGCAGTGCAAGAACATTTTCAAATCCAGTTAGTGCTGCCAATACCCTGTACACTGCAAAAAAGAGGTGGTTGTTTTGACCAGTGTGTGTGGTTAACTCAGTTGCTATAACCTGTCTTGGTATTCAAAAGATATGTGGAACATAATTATTATGATTTCCTCTATGAGATAAGGTATTATCACAGGAGTATCATTGTCACTTGAGATACACAGTCATCATTCCTTACGGATATCCTACCTCTTGGGAGGTTGTAGTTACAAAACTAGCTATGTTGCAACTGAGGTAACCATGCACACCTAATGGTTAAAACAACCACCCATTTCTTGCAGTGTAAAGAACACAGTTGAAGGAAAGAGAATACACCCATAATCATGCTTCAAATGCACATCCAATGGTGGTAAATGGAAGATATCATTGCCTCATTACAGCGTTTTTTTGTAATCTTACAATTTTGTGCATAGAGCGACATACCCAATTTCCTTTGATGTTTCGTAGTGCGCATGTGCAAATTTCAAAATACAAAGGAAAATGAGTGCATGCATGTGTCGCTTTACACTTTCCAGATTGCAAGATCACAAAAAATGCTGTAAGTCATTCAAACTTGAAACTTGTCTTAACATTGTCTCTATAGTTGCTCACAGTTTGACAGCCAATTGAGGCTTTCCGATCGTGATTGCTGCTATGACAGAGAGTCGGACAGCAACACACACTAAGCACACAAAACCTAAGAACAGATAGTCCTGAGTTCCAGCGTGCTCATGCGGCCCCACATGAGTTTCAATCCGCGCATGCGCATTGGCTTATGGTGTGACTCACTGGCTGACAGGGACATCCCCACATAGGGAGTCCACCAACTCTCTGATTGGGATAATAAAAGTCATAATCATGTGTGTATGACATATATAGACTGAGCATGAATCGACCACAACACTTATGAATCAACAGATGAATAACACTAAGAACACAATCAACATATTTTAGCAAATGAGGTAATTAGAGACACCTTACACACAGTTATTTTAGCAATTAGTTGCGTGTTTCGACAAACACATCATCATCATGATATAATGGATTGTCTATAATTGTAGCTTCAACCTTATTTGCCCTTCTTTCATTGTATTGTTCATACTCTGCTTCAAGCATTCTTGCTGGAAACTCTTCAGGTCCTTCAAGAATATCATCAATATCAGTTGATGTTACAGCAGGTCTTGGAGGCTCAATCATAGTATATTCAGAGGAAGTGTGTTTTCTCTTTGGACGAGTTTTTTGAACGAATACGATGACTGCATACATAGCCACCACTACAATGGGTAGATAGATGAGAATCAGTTGAATTGATGCTGTTGTAGTAATGAATCTGTTTTGAGCTGAATACGATTCAATGAGGCCCTGACTGAAGAGATAGTTATAGCCAGCAATGCTGTATATCAGAGCCAGGTTTGCTAAAAGAAATCCGTCAATAATATTGTGTGTTCTCCTTTCATATGGTTGAAATACTGTATGTATCATCAGGATAAGAATGTAGGCAATTCCCAGGCTTATGTAGAAGCCAGTGATAGAAGGTATGGTTGCAAATAGCAGGAGAGCAATCCAACGATACAGGAAGTATATCCCGGCAAAGAAACGTAGGTTGTCTCTGAAGCTACCCTGAAACGAGTCCAGGAAAGGCTTCAGCTTGTAAATAGGGATCATTCTCGACACTTTTACCACATATTTAGTGTCAGCAAGCATGCAGAAAGTTAGAAGTTTGTTGACTGAAGGATGGAGCAGCAGAAGGATAGGCGGAATTGTACTTATAGTCATCAGACATACAATAGCAGGAAGAGCATATGGGAGGTGCTCCAAACTAAACGTTGCTATGTCTCCATTAAAAAACACTCGAGCTTGCTTCAAAACTTCTCCATTTTCTCCTCGCAAATACCCAGATATTAGAATATTAATCGATACCTTGGTACTCTGGGCATAGCACAGCACAATAAAAGCTGACAGACCATGGATGACTGAGCTTTTAATGGTTCTCATGCGCAGATACTTGCCTACAAACTTGTGTCCACAGTACTTCAGAAATAGAAGAGTCGACAGAACAAGTAGGAATGCATAGACAATTGTCACATAGTGGAATGCAAGAATATCCAGTACAGTAGCTCCTTCCCAAAGGCAAAATGATAACGGTTCTATGTTGAAGAATTCTATAGTGAAGATACCATATATTAGTTGGTAACCCCAGCTGAGTACAGAGATGGTTTCAGGGAACTGGACTATGCCACTCCCATTTACAACCACTGGGTCCAGCAGTTGACTGAACAGAATAAATCCATTGATGTGGCCAGATGTGAAGCTAATGTTAAGTGCAAGAATAACCACAAATGTAAGAGTTACAGGAAGTAGTTCGGAAAGGATGTAGAACAGCCATCCCCACTCACAGTACTGTGACTTGCGGCAGCTGTAGCTCGGAGAATGGTAAAATACACTGTAACCAGGTTTGCAACTGCCACAAAGAATTCCTGTCCGGGTGGGACCACAAATGTATTTGTCGAGATGGCTGGGTGAAGAATGTTTCGGAAGGGGGACTTCTCTGTCAGTGTGTGAATTATTATAGCCACAGAATGCTAGTGGACAGATAGCGGTTACAAAGGTATCATTGTCAATATAGCCAGCCCAGTATCCTACTTTCATATTGGCTTGAAAGTTCTTTAAATCACAACCGACAATAGCTGAGTATGTGTCAATACTGCAAGTACATTCATTTCCTGTCAGTACAAAACCAGGTGGACAGGGTAATAGTGTAACATTCATGGCAATTGAATTCTTCCTCGAGGTGATAGTTTCAAGAAGAAGAACTCCAGAGCTCCCTGTCTCTCCTTTCAACTGTATGATATTCCCTGATAGACAAGAGAATGCATCGTCCACATCAACACTACTGACACTAGTATTGATTATAGACGCACGGAAGATTGTTTCCATTGGCTGTCCAACATCGTCAGAAATTGCAATGCCCAGTTTGTGTTCTTCTCCTGGAATAACTTGGAATGGGGTAGATTCTGTAGCATCAAAAAAGCCACCTTCAGTTGCAATCTGATTCTCAGTCCGATTATCGTAATGAAACACTTTTGGCGACCTGAATATCACTGAAGTGTTTTGTTCGTTGTAATTGCCATGTGTCTCCTCTTCTGATGGTACGTGTATTGCACATGGAAGGATGGAGGAACAGAATATAGAGTGGCCGTGAGCCCCGGCAGTATTGCCAAAGAAGTAGACAGAAGCATTCCATTCAGAATGAGGCACATTGAACTCGTTATAGTTAATAAAGCAACTGCGAGATACAGCAAAGTCATGATCATCAATTAGGTATACATAGATGGCACCGCCACGATCTGTAGCATGATTATTTTTGAATGTGTAACTTCTTCCAGAGCCAATATAGAGAGCAGAAACACCTATAATAGAGATGGCTCCTCCCTGAACACCTGTATTTCCTACAAAGGTTGCGTCACACATGGAGAAGTTGGCAATGGCATTGACTATTATAAAAGCTGAGCCACTGTTTTTCTCAAAGTGCACAAATCCCAAAAAATCGACATTGAAGAGACTTGAGAACAAAGCGCCTGATCCAAAAGACTGATATAACTCCAACTTTCTAAATGCAACATGATTATCAAAGAAGTAGCAATCTTTGAAGACCATTGTGGGGAGAAATCCCTCCTGTGTTCGGCCTAGCACATGTGGAGAAAGGTCTACAGCTGCTCCTATGTGTGCTGTATTCCCAATCCATGAGCAGTTATCCAGTACAAAAGTGTTGGACAGTGTGGCCTTCATAGAATCACTTCGACTTGTAAAGAATGTCATTCCACCACCCACTTCAGCACAGTTCTCCCTGAAAGTGGTGTTCTTGATTAGGAAATAATTATCCTGTGGCTGATGTTCATCTCTTCCATAAAAGCTGTACCCAAAATGTGCTCCTCCTCCACTTCCTGCCCGCAGCCCCTTCACACATCCATTCTGTTCTAACACACAGTGTGCAACATTCACACGGTTGTGATCAGCATCATACTGTAATTGAATGGCTAGACCACCACCTAAATAAGCAGTGTTATTTCGGAATACACAATGAGTGACACTGACATTGTTCCAACTGGCATTATTCCACAGAATCACATCCAGTCCCCCTCCCCTCCCCGTACCTACATGAGGTCGATGGAATACATTCAAAAACGAATAGTTTCCAGGAAAGCTTGCTCGGTTATGTTCAAATGTACATCCAGAAACATTGATAAGGTTTGAATCCCCTTCAACTCCTACCCCTCTTTCTCTGACATATATGCCTGTACCTCCATGATATCTGTACACATCTTGTGTGGGAACATGATTGCTTGTGAAATGAGATTTTGATATAGTTATTGTACCACCTAGCGGATCAACTATGGCTATTCCAGTTCCATGATTTTCACTGGCATTCACATTAGTGATACTTACATCTTTACACAAGTATAGGTGGACCACTGCCCTGTACTCATATGATCTATTATATGAAATAGAATAATTCCACAGAGCACCACATCCACTGAACTTAACATCAGATAGTGTTACATTATCTGCTTTTACAATTACTAATCCAGACATACTCTTAGTATTTGAGCAAGTGACTAGAGTTCCACCTTCTGGACTATGGCCTTTTAGTTCAAAGCTTGCAAGTTTTCTCAGCACTATAGCATCACTCAGTGTTAAAGTTCTGCTTACAATGTACACGGTAATGGATCTAGAATCATCTTCTGAGTTCTGAAGTGCAGCTTCCAGGGTTGGACAGGGATGTGAGTAATTGCCACAATGGATATGAGCACTTATTGAAGCAGAGCCATCAACATACACCACTTCTGCTAAGGTAGTCTCAGTCAATAATAACACACTGCTCAGCAGAACTAAACACAGCATCTTCACTACTGTTCTTCTCTCTGTAACATGCTGAGTCATCTAGAACTGCCAATGGTGCACATGATTTGAATTCTTATTAATCCCACTACAGCCACAAGGGCAGACTGCTAATGTGAAACAATTTAGGACGCATGACATCATGAAACTGAAAGTAATACTCTAAGTCAACAAACCAGAACACTCTGCCCACCTGTGGAAGAGTCCCTAACACAAGTAAATGCATAAATTTACAATAAGCCATGAGATGGGAATGATGTTGTTATTATACACATGAAAAGCAACAGAATGGTCAATGTTGCATCTCTAGATCTGTCATTCCCCATATAGTTTGTATTACTACAAACTATATGGGTAAATGCATCATCAACCATAGCACTACTTAATACAACAGCTGGCACGCCACTTTCCTCAACTAGTATACATTTCTAACACCTTGTACTCCAATTGTATTTGGTAATATGTTTGCATTACTTCTTGGAAGGGTTGTGTGCATGGCTACGATTATGAGGAATTTGAAATCGAAACCTATGGTCACATACAGGAAGCTCTCCAAGGCCTGGGAACTGGGGCTACATACTTGTAAAACTCACATTGTATAATCAAAATAGAAAACAGAAACACAGTAATAATATTGTTTTACATGATTATACTGCCAATACTGAAAAAAACACACTCAACAGACACATACATATGGAGGTACATACAATGTCAGTGATCATAGAAAGGTTGGTAAGAGTTCACTGCCCAGGCAGTGAGGTAAGGTTGGGGAGATGCAACATAGCTGAGCAGGGGATGAAAAAGAGGAAGTGCAAGAATGATTGGGAGTAGCTGTGATCGGAACGCGAGTGACCCCGCCTCAGTCAGTGAGAGAATTCCATACGCCAAGTATAACATGCACACACCAGTGAACACCCATTGCTCCATCGATGTCAACACTTTGAAGGGATTCTGAAAATAGAAACAGTTTTCTCTCACAGAAGTAACATAACAGACTCTTTTGTTTTCACCAAGGATTAAACTATGCTTTCACATCATAAATCACATCATACAGTACATAGACTGGCAGGTTGCTCAGTCATTTGCCACTAAAATACAGATTATAAACAGATCGATGACTCGGCACTACCTTGAATGTGTACTTTAATGCCTGCTGGACAGTGGAGACAATGGCAAACCCACCGACAGCAACAAGAATAGTAAGATAGTCAAATATGTAATCTACAATGAAGGTAGATGGGGAAAGAAGTTAGTAATTAAACGCAAGCAGAGAAGTGATAGCTTTTCCATGAGGGCACCACTATCATAACTATACCTGGAACAGTGTATGGGTACGGGCACTTATGTATGTAGGTGTGTGCAAACATGCATTGAAGTTACATGATATTCTTACTACTAAGAAAGCAAGGTAAACTTGAAGATATAATGTAGTGCAACTATCGCCCTAGATAGGCATGAAAAATGAGCTGCCTCAGGTGAGATTCAAACCCATACAACACTGCATTCTACACAGATGATGTTACTAACTCAGCTACCAAGGCAGCTCAGCTGGCTGGGTCAAATCACTCATACATTTACAAAGCAAAGAAAAATGTCTCACTAATAAACGGTATACATACATGACTTAATTATCCATGAGATGCTTAGAGAGAAAGAAAGACAATGCAACACAACACAACAGAAAGACAAAGCAACACAACACAACTCGCCCAAGGCAGTTATTTTTCAAAGAAAAAACTGCCTCGGGTGGGACTTGAACCCACAACCCATGTATATGAACGAGCAAACATAAGTAATTACACTACCAAATGTACATGTAGTAACTTGTGCATATACTTACATAGGAGACCTGCCAACAGTGCAAAAACTATGACCACAATCGGCAGCGCAACAAGCCAGGCAAACTCGGTAACTTGTGAGAAAGACTTCTTAAAATACCACATGTAAGGAATGGTCACTGGCAGTAGTACGACGTGAAAGAGTAGGTAGAACCCAAAGAAGATGAATATCATCCTATACCTGTAGGTATGTCAGAAACACAGCAAGGAAAAGGGGAATCAACATGAGCAGGGGAGTTGTAATCCAAACCCCCTTTAGACAACACTGAAATGCCACCTGATTAACTGAGGGTTACAGTACATACAATTGTGGCATTTGTGGCAGCAAACACCACCACAGAGAGGCCCACTCACTCACAATGGATAGACCACCTCGTAGGTACACTTGAGCTGGTGAACGTAGTCCACAGTTGGGTTGAAGAAGATGGGGTAGAAATCGGAAACCTGTAACACACGACAGGCGTTAAAGCCAAGAGATCCTGTGAAAAAAGAGAAGACACTGTTGCAATAAACTGTCAGCCATGCTCTATTCTGCTTCGTCAGTCCTTTGACATACATATACAGTGGAACCCCTCTAATCAGGACACCCTGAAATGAGGACACCTCGATAAACAGGACCTTTTTTTGCTGTCCCTAATGCCATGTTTGTGTAAAATTTAACCCCTGAAATCAGGACACCTCACTAATCACTCTGTCCCAAGGGTGTCCGGATTAGAGAGGTTCCACTGCGTATACATGTACATATTTACTTTGCCTTGCTTTGCACTGCATGTATGATTTAGCACAGACAGCTGAGTTGTCTCAGTAGCTCAGTTGGTAAAATCTATTACAGCATTGTGATTTGAATCCCATGAGGCAGCTCATTTTCCTTTGAAAATGACTGCTTTGTGTGGGTTGTACTGTACTGTGTTGCACAGACTTTTCAGTCTCTGAGTATTGAGTGTTCGTGTATGCACCTTGTGGCTCTAAAGCAAGTAGGGTACAGAGCAGTGCAAGAACATTTTCAAATCCAGTTAGTGCTGCCAATACCCTGTAAAGAACACAGTCGAAGGAAAGAGAATACACCATAATCATGCTTCAAATGCACATCCAATGGTGGTAAATGGATGATATCAGTGCCTCATCAGTGTTCTATCTAGGATTTTTGGTTTGGGGGGGAAGCTGTGAGATGTGCTATCACTGAACAGAGTAGGGGGGTCCGGGGGCATCCTCCCCCGGAAAATTTTGAATTTTACATTGCCAGAGATGCAATCTAGTGCATTTATTTAAATTCTTAGGTACACAAATAAACATGAAGTCAAGTAGACTAGGTTACTGCATGCATACAAGCTACACTAACAGGGGGGGAAGCTTGAATGTTTGGGGGAGAAGTTGGGGTGTTTGGGGGGGAAGCTTCCCCCCTGCCCCCCCCCACTGGATAGAACCCTGCTCATTACAGTGTTTTTTTTTGTAATCTTGCAACCTTGTGCATAGAGCGACATACCCAATTTCCTTTGATGTTTCGTAGTGCGCATGTGCAGATTTCAAAATACAAAGGAAAATGAGTGCATGCATGTGTCGCTTTACACTTTCCAGATTGCAAGATCACAAAAAAGCACTTAAGTCATTCAAACGTGAAACTTGTCTTTAATGGTGTCTCTATAGTTGCTCACAGTTTGACAGCCAATTGAGGCTTTCCGATTGTGGTTGCCGCTATGACAGAGAGTCGGACAGCAACACACACCAAACACACAAAACCCAAGAACAGATAGTCTCGGAGGACAGCTGCATCTCCACAAGGCAGACACTCACTGGTGTTTTGGTCCACTCTGTAGCCTGTGGGGCATGCCTGTACACAATAGAAATGTGGAGGAGAAAGAGACAGGGCATGCGCATGTGTGATATGGAAAGCATGCACATACTGTAACACGTGTGCTTATATCCCTAGGGATATCCGGAGGTTTCTTGACTGTGAGTTATGTGAACGCATGATGGGCCGTGTTGTATGGGAAGTAAATATACACGGAGACTTACCCCACAGTCGCTGTAGCAACTGTCGTTCATTGAATCGTTGCTGTCTAGGCCTAGATCTATCCGTCCACAGTAGCGACCCGGACAATCTAGTGTCTGTTTCAGTAAACCTAACCATCAAGTGGACGGGCTCTTCATGATCATTACACGTACACAACGTCACAAACTCACAGTCTTCCATGGCTTGCTCCCCTTGAGAAAATGATTATTAGCCACGCCTTAATTACGCACTAGATCTATGTCAATTAATGCGCACCACAGTGCACCTTTGAAAAAATTATCACTATCTGTTGACAGTCCATACATCAAATAAACTGCTTCGAAATGCATTAATATTTTCTAGAGAGCCCAGAGCACCCATGAAGTATGTCAGCTCAGAATTTACAATCCTGCATAGGGCAGAGAAGAGGGTGAGGCATATCTCCAAGTCCAAGGGTATACATGTACATTGTTTGTTGTTAGCTCTGAAAATACAAGTGGCATGAATACCAATCTCACCCATGTTGTGTGCTGCCATTGTTGGTGATTCCGAGACGTTGCAGCTGTATTCTGAGCCTGTTCTTGAACATCTCCTCAATGGCCGCAAAGAGAGACTGCATGTATACATCGCAACAAACAGTACAAGAAAGTGAAATGGAAGTAGTGGAAGAGGCACCAACACAGTGCTAGTCTACCTGTAGCTGTGTGTGGGGTAGAATGTCAACTAAATTTTCGTGCAGTTTCATGACTTGTTTGATGAGAGTCTTGAAAGAGACGGAAGGTACTGGAGATTTGGCTTCCCACTGAACGCCAAAACAAAAAGCAGTAATCATCTTCTTCTCTTCAAACAGTATCCCTACCTTTAAGAGATGCCGTGATATGAGGTCATCCATTATGGTCATGATCTTACTGTTTATTTCTTCGCAGTGTCGACTGAAGTCCTGTGAACAGAAAGAGATTTGTGTATGTATGAAAATATTCAGATCACAGCATGAGCACAATTCAACTCACTCAAGACAGTCATATTTAAAGAGAAATGAGCTGACTTAGATGGAATATACAACTGAGCCACCTCAGTAGCTCAGTTGGTAACTAGAAGCAACTTATTATAATGCTTAGGTTTTAACGCAGGACAGATTACTATTTTGTCCGTCCAATCCTAAAACAGGACAGACTTAATATTACCCCAACTTGCCCACCTCAGAGATGTGGTTGAAGTGTGTGAGTAAAATATGCTGTTTCTGAGCCAGTCTCCACTGAAAGTGTCTCCTGATGTCAGGGATCAGTAGCTGGATGGCCTGCAGGCACCTCAACACCAGAGCTATGGGCCACAGAGAGTGTTGTATGCAGTCAGGATTCTCATGTGAATATAGGTGGCTCCTACCGAGATGTCTGGCAGTGATAGTCTTGAGTCCGACAGTCTCCACTGCACCAGCTCCAAGCACTAACATACATGTTCTACCATTGAAGAACTGAGTAGGGAAGAAGAGAAGGTGGAAGGGAGAGGGAGGGACAGAGGGAGGGAGGGGAGAGAAGAGGGAGGTATGGAGGGAAGAAGGAAGGAGGGAGGGACAGAGGGAGGGAGGGGAGGGATCGAAGAGGGAGGGATGGAGGGAAGAGGGAGGGCAAAAAGGAAAGGAAGGATGGAGGGGGAGTAAATAAGACTTGTTGGAGTATGAAGATTGAACAGAGAAGATGAGAGGAGTCAGGAGGAGACTCACTCACTTTGAGTATTTCAATCATCTTGGTCATTATCTCACTGACTAGGTTAGGGATGTCGTCAGCACACTGGCAGTACTCCATCAAGATTTTCACCAGCAGTGGAACAATACTGAATGCAAACCAATTTCAAAATGATAAAAAGATTTTTGATTCGATCATTGGCAGTCATACCCACCCTAACACAGCGAAGGATTGATTGTGTACCATCAGATACTTGCTAGCTGACTGACCAGAATGCACCACTGAATGCAGTATTCAAAATGGCAGATTGACAAAAGACGGATAAAGGCAGAAAGTGAATAGTTTTGCTCTGTATATAGCTTACAGTCTGGTGAGGTCTCTCTCCTTCCTCCAGGCATGGGAGGGATACCTAGGAATGCATACATTAGTGAGGATGTGTACTAATTAGCGGGGCTACTAACACCAAACTTGGTGCTTGTTACAACACTGGATATCATACCAGCCTCCAGTCTGTGAACCAGTGTCTGTATCTCTGAAGGGACATCTGCCTGCTTCCACCTTTCTCCGTCCAGCAACAAACTTCCAGATAACAAGAGATATAACACACAAACTGAACACTACTAGTGAAGTGGGAGTGGCACTCTCATTGGCATACCTCACTTTGGACTTCCGACTCTCGTGAAAGTGCTCCAAAAATGATTTAGCCTAAATGTACGACAAGTTAGCATCAATAACATCAAGAGAGGGGAGAGGAGCATGGGGGGAGGGGGAGGGGGGGGGCTTGTGGTAATCAGGAGCATACAGATACATGCAGCTCATTGATCCCAGAGTAAATGTAAGCTAATAAGGTCACATGTGTATAGAGAGAAACACTAACCTGAGAGAGGAGAGAGGAACGGAGGGTGGGACACTGCCTCCCTGTCACCTCTGTGCAGTCGTGCACAAATCGCTCAATGAGTCGTACAAGACTGACAAACTCCGAGGTGACCACATTCTCTAGTAAGCCTGCCTATAAAGGTGTATATATATACATGTGTATATTGATTGGACATACATGTACAGAGAGTATCCAGAAATGAATACACAGGCTCATGAACACATATGCATATGTTTGCAGTACGGACTTCATGATATACAATTGAACTACAGGCTTACTTTTGGGTAAACACTAACATCGAGAAGTGCATGTGTGGTACATGTACCTTAGCTCTGATGCCTAGTATCTTGGCACATCGTGAGTGGACCAGGTCGCAGGAGGCGGCCAGTAGATTGTGGCACTCTGTCACTAATCTATGACACTCACTTTGAGATATGACCTGAGCACTCTCATCCACACTGCAGGTGAGGGAGAAAGAGGGGGGTAGATGGAAAACCTAATTAACCTCAGATATGAGAAAACCCCTCATATCAGAGGTTAATTAACTGTAGACTACATGAGCATTTGAAGAGAGGTGTCCTCATTTCATGGTGAAGAGGGAGTCACATTTCATGGTGCCCTCTCTCTACTCTGGAGTTAGACATATCACTACGGGGTATTGTGTGAAAAGAGAGCAGTGTTTCCTCACTGAGCAACAGCCATGATATCCTCAAGCCTCTCCTTCTCTTTGCTGTCCACAGTCAGCTGCTGACTTCTGACCCCTCCCAAACCAGCAGTAGTTACCGGTGCTCTGCTACCCACGCCAGCAGACGACACTCCATGACTGTCACCACTCAATGATGTTGGTACTGATGATACAGGATGGGGGTCTGCATTTGAGAGTGGCACTTGGTGACTTGCTGTGCTAGTTCCACTGAGACTCTGACATTCTGTACTCGTACCAACAATACCAGACCCATTTGATGTCAGAGAAGGAACACACTGAGTCGATGTGTTCTCAGAGATGGTTGCACTGATCCTCAAATCTCTCATCTCATCCTCCATCATGAGTAGTTCCAGCTGCTCCTCGGCCTCTCGCTGGGCAGTATTCACCTCAAAGCTATCGAATGGTGAGAGATTGGTAGGCCCAGAGTTGGGCAGAGAGGAGCCTGCTGTCAATGTGGGTTTGAATTGGAAGTCAGTGACTGAGAGGGAAGGGCTAGCAGGGAGTGCAGAGATGCTCTCTTTTCTGAGAGTCTCTTTGATCATGGCAGTGGTCGTGGATTGGTCCTGGGACTGCTGTCGTTTGAGTTGTGTGGCTCCACCCACTTTACCACGCCCAGCTGCACGCTCACACACACTAGCAATGATCTTTACACAACTCTATTGATATGGTAGTTGACATTGTGTGTGTGTGTGTGTGTGTGTGTGTGTGTGTGTGTGTGTGTGTGTGTGTGTGTGTGTGTGTGTGTGTGTGTGTGTGTGTGTGTGTGTGTGTGTGTGTGTGTGTGTGTGTGTGTGTGAGAGAGAGAGAGTATATACAATGTACATGTATTGTACATGTATGTCCTAAAGGAGGAGGAAAGGGTGTTCCAGCTAAAGATTGGGTGAGGGGTACCACCACCACCCCACGGACCCTCTGCCCACCTGCACAGTCTTGAGGTTGTCCAGGAGGGTAGAGAACAGGTGATCCATCATACCCAGCCAGGCCTCAAACTCCATGCCCCGCATACAGTCAGCCAAACTATAGTAGTAGAAATGGAGGATACAAAGTTTCTAGCCATTAGTACAGTATTGCTGCATCTACATTTGAGCAATGTGTTACCTTGGAGAGTCCACTCCTCCCTCCATCTCCGGAATATGGAGGTAGGCTTTCACTGTCTGTATGCAGAGAAGTTGAGAAGATGATGAATAAAGCAGCAAATACCACCAGATGGGATACATGTGATGCATGTAACAGTTCACCTCCTTCACAGACGTCTTAAGGTGTGCCAAGATTCCCTCTCGGAGGGCAGTGAGGAAGTGGAGTTTGCTCTGCATAAGCAGTCCATACACCACAGACACCAGGCGTTCCTACAATTTTAGGATGGGCAGTGTGTACACATTACAATGAACTTTCATGCTACATGCACATGAATCCAGTAGATGCTTAGAAAGACAAGACAAACCAACACAACACAAATTGCCCAAAGTAGCTACTTTGCAAAGCTGCCTCATGTGAGACTCAATGAATTAAGTGCTAATGAGTTACCAGTACCTGTGCCTCTCAACACTATCAGGAAGCAAATTTGAACATGTACATACAATGTACTATACCTCAGAGCTGCTAATGTCTGTGGCAAGGGAAGGGTTTGATATGGCCTTCATTCTCAAACCGATGTCCTCCAGTGCAAAGTGCACCAGGTCGGCCTCCATCATTCTTTCAATGGCTCGCTCCATCTCAGCCAGTTGAGACCCAAGATGCCTGCACCATTATTACACCAATATTGACTAGTAGCATACAGCACTAATCACAGCATGACAACACACATTACTAACCTATTGAGTGAATGTATACTCCCTCCCTCCCTACCTCCCTCCCTCCCTCCCTTCACCCTCCCCTCTCCTCCCTCCCTCCCCCCCTTGCTCCCTCCCTCCCTCCTTCCCTCCCTTCACCCTCCCCCCTTTCTCCTTCTCTCCCTCCTCCCTCCCTCCCTCCCCCCTCCCTCCCTCGACACACACACCTCAAGCTGTGGACTCCACGGAGCTCCTGTTGCAAGACGTCCTGAGTAGTTGTAATCAGGTCAATGGCACCTACAAAATCTGATGTGCTCAGCAGCAGTTGTATTGTAGGCTGGGTCTGTTGGACTGTTGATATTAACTGCACAATACACAGAACATTAACATATATTCATGCGTGTTGGGTTCACTGTATATACCTTGAGTTTCTGCAGGACTTGTGCATGGCGATGACTCTGTGTACACAGTTGCATCAACTCCAAACTTTTGTGTGTGAGTTTCTTGTCCAGCTCATGAAGACACATTCTGGGAGGAGTTAAGTGTGTGTATCCATGTGTACAGGTATGTGCATACATGTGTGTGTGTGTGTGTGTGTGTGTGTGTGTGTGTGTGTGTGTGTGTGTGTGTGTGTGTGTGTGTGTGTGTGTGTGTGTGTGTGTGTGTGTGCGCGTGTTGTGCACTGACCTGAGTTCAACAGCACTCTGACGTACTGTCATGATGTGGTTCTGCAACTCTTGTTGGGAAGTCAACGTGGAGAAGAAGAGATCTGAGCGCTGGGCAATCTGGTATGCCAAATGGACCTCAATTACATCCAGATAGTGAGAGAGCTAGAGAGAGGGGGGAAGGAAGGGAAGGAGGGAGGGAAGGAAGAATGGAGGTAGGGAGAGAGGAAGAGAGGGAGGGAGAGAAGGTAGAAAGGGGAGGAATGGGTGACATGTTGTAAGAACTCTCACTCATTACATTCACTCTAGCAACAGTCACTAGACTTATTTGTACCTTCTCATGCAGCAATTTTGATGATAGGGGAGTGCTATCAACATTAGCCTCGGGTATGGAAGGAGACTTGTTTCCACTTCTCCCCTCCTTCCCTTGCTTTCCCTTGCGGTTGCTCACAGACTTTTGAAGAGGTAGAACTTGCTGGAAGGTAGCTGGGTCTTCCAGGGAGAAGTCAGCTTGCATGAATAGCTGTAAAGGAAGAAGTAGAGAGTTGGGTGAGGAGTGTGTATATGCATATGGAACATTACTGTCAGCCTTACCCGGGGGACAGAGCTCAAATCGTACATTCTCCCATCTGAGCAGAAAAGTACACAAACATTACTGGTAGAAACCACACCATTCCACAACGTGTACAGTATAAGTACATACATATACAAGTCATATACATTGTAAATGGTGTATAAGAGAGTTGGTAGACTCTCTATGTAGGGATGGCACCGACACGACACACCCACTTTTCCATATAGAATGGTTCAGAACTCCCTAACATGCCAGTTACAAGCCTTTTAGTGCCAAAAATTAAAGAAACAAGATTGTAATAATCTGAGTGGTGCACAGTGAAGAACTAATTATGATATGAACACAACTTACATCGGGAGTTCAGAGTTCATGCTACCACAAAGATGAATTACAATTCATGTATGCAGAGACAAGGGATAATTGCATGCAACAATAACAACATGCGTACTCCCTCTCTACATTTTATTTCGGTATTTTCAGGAATTCTTGACCAACATATTTCCAGGAATTGTTCACGCCAATTTATTTGTGGAAAGGTTGAAGTATTTCATGGTCAAGATTCCTGGAATTTACACGTAGGTAGTGGTACTATTAGTAGAAAAGTGTAAAAAAACATTTCATTAAAATGTTGAAGGATGTAGGGGTGATAGTGCCAAAATTAAAGAAACAAGATATAAAGAATCAGACTGCAAAGCAATACAGCATGACGCAACTCACCCATGACAGAGCTGCCTCAGCGGGACTTGAACCACGACATTCTGTACTCTAGGCAGATGGTCTACCAACTGTATGCAGACAAGGGATACTTGCATGCAACAATAACAACATGCGTAACCCCTCCCTACCATTTTTACTTCGTGGGGTTACACATGTTGTTATTGTTGCATGCAATTATCCCTTGTCTGCATACAGTCGGTAGACCATCTGCCTAGAGTGCAGAATGTCATGGTTCGAGTCCCACTGAGGCAGTTCTGTCATGGGTGAGTTGCATTGTGTTGCATTGGTTTGTGGTCTGATTCTTGGTATCTTGTTTCCCATCCCTACATCCTTCAACATTTGTTTTTTACAATTTACATATGTACCTTGGTGCAGTTGGCTGATGAGTGGTGGTAAAGATGGTGACGTAGGACTAGAGGTACTCTCATGGGACTCCTTACGCAGTGCTCTCACAATAGACCGATGGACCTTCCTGCCCTGCATGCAATATCGGAGACAAGAAACACAACACTTGTTTATTCCCGACAGAGCTTACAATACTTCCAACAATATGTTAGTACACAGCAGAATCCTTGTCATCGCAAGCACTGTACTATAGCCCCTGTAATCAGGACCCTTAATTACATGCAAATCCTGGTATCACAAAGTGTAGTCAGTTATGATGATGTAGAGTCAGTGTGTGAATGGGCACACATAGACAGCAGTGAGTGTTTTATTGACCCTGAACTAACTCACAGCTGCTGTTTCTTTGAGATATCTCAGGAAGTCTCTCAGCTGTATATCTGGGATACTGGATGCTGGGAGGAGAGCGTTGGGGACGAAATACATACCCCACGTCCGAGTGAAGAGATCGTACTCGCGATTCTGTGGGTCATTCAATGCAGCTGCCAGATTCTGTGCAGGTGAGGACATAGTCCAGTTTGGGCCCTCTGATTTCTCCCCAACTTCCTTCACGCTGGGAATGCGAGGACGGGTTGGATGCAGGGCCAGAGTTCGGGTATTCTTCGAGAGCATGGAGCCATACTTGCTCTCTTCTTCTGATGTTAGAAATACGTCTCCATCAGAGGCTGTGCCTTTCCTATTGTCACTGCTCAGTGCAGCCATTCGAGGTTTGTTTCTGAATACAAAGCGTGGGCACTAATTAGAACATACTTCAGCGTTGGTGAGTAGCACTCCTTAATCTATAATTTCATTCCTCAATGATATGATAATCGCTCACAGTCAGTCAGGCATCGGATATTACAGAAAAAACAGCTCTATAGTCGCTAAACACATGGCCGGGTTGTACAAGAGGAAATCCCTTCACTTATATGCCACTTAATTAAACACACGCGCCGCGTTTTGGGTGGGCGTGTGCTAGCAAGGGGGCGTAGCTCAAGTAGCGCGCGCGTTCGAACTGGAAAGGGATCTGCATGCGCCATTCAGAGAGTTTCCTCCGTAAACAGTTGGAAAGGACTATTAGTGCTTGTTGTGCCTCGTACAATGTTCGGGCATTCTTTTTCGGGTGAGCAAAGTACATGTAAATTTTAGTACAATTCTCAACTCTCTTTTCTGGCAGATCGCACGGTCTTACTAGCACTACTTCTGGTGTTCATTGGTTTCACATGCGCCCAAGAGCATAACGGGCAATTACATGGGTTCGTGAGTTTCTCCACAGACCGTGTGGAGGTGCAGGAAGACTCTGGGAATGTAGTCACTACTGTACAACTACCCATGATCAGGGAAGTTGGCACGACGGGCACCATCATTGCAACAGTACAGGTAAGAACAGGTTGTGCCTATAGCACCCATGAACGTAGGTACGCAAGTGAATTAGTCCACAGTACGGTTTTGCTAGTTTTGCTACATAAACATGTTTTGAGCAATCATGAATATTGTACAGACACCCACAGTGCTATGAGCATAATCATATACATTGGAAAGTTGTTTACTGAAGATCTTTGTGTTGGGTGGGATTTGGAACTGTGTCTTATTGGATCATGTGCTGAACAGACATCTATAACTAGAAGCTGTGATTTGACAATGTGTCATTCAGGTCACCAATGTCTCAGTGGGGACCGACTTCTTCAGTTCAAGTGCTGCTGTCAGCTTCACTGATGGTCAGACTACTGCCAATGCTGTTCTATTGCTTTCGAATGATGCAGTGCCTGAAGGAAATGAGACCTTCATTGTGGAGATCACTGGTGAGACTCAAAAAAACATTCCTGAAGAACATGAGATTGTGTATCATTAAATCTTTCTTTTGGCTGGCAGGTACCAGATTTGGAGCTGAAATAGGCTCTTTAAGTAGACTTGTACTCTTTGTGAGAGCCAATGATGATCCATATGGCGAGTTTCAGTTCAGTACGGTGAGTTGGTATAGAGCAGATGTCCAACATAGGATGACTTTTGTTTGCACATCCTGTTACTTACTATTATAGGTGTCCCAGTCTTTAACTGTGTCAGAGTCCAGTGATGGTAATACTCATGTAGAACTAACAGTTGAAAGAAGTCCTGGAACCTTTGGAAGAGTAACAGTTGACTACCAGGTACACATTTTCATCCATTTTCCGTTTTGAGTTTAAATGTATTCTTGTACCCTTTTCATTATGCTTATCTTTTCCACCTCAGATTATTTCTGGTCCCAACAATGGTCTTGATGATCTGTCACCAACGGAGGGACAGCTAGTCTTTAGCGATGGAGTTGGTAGCATAGATTTCTCTATTTATGTTACACCTGATGATATCCCAGAAGACGAAGAGTCTTTCACAATCAGTCTGAGTAACCCTAGAGGAGGAGCTTCCCTTGCAAGCAGCAATACAGAATCTGTCATCATAGTGGAAGAAAATGATACTCCGATACGATTTGCTCAGGCACAGTACACAGTAGAGGAAGATGCAGGCAGTGTAATGATTACTGTCACTCGAGGCATACTTGACGATGGTACAGAGATTGGAAATCTGACTACAGAAACAACTGTTGAATATGAAACTGAAAGTGGAATGGCTGTAGCTGATGTGGACTTTGAACATCAAAGTGGTACTCTCACGTTTCCTTCAGGTGTGACCACACAGACAATCTCAATATCAATCACTGATGATGTGGATCCCGAAGGTGATGAACTCTTCTCTATCTCCCTCTCAAACCCTTCATCTGATGCAGTACTGAGCACTCCACCTTCAACAATGGTTCTGATAGAAATTAGTGACAACCCTGGTGGTCTAGTCCAGTTTGGAACATCAGGTCCAATTGTTGTTGATGAGGATGATGGCTCAGTTGCTGAGTTCACTATCCAGAGGCTGAATGGTTCTTACAGTGATGTGACGGTTGAGTGGCAGATTGTGGACAGCTCGCAAAACCTGGCATCTGAGGATTTCCAGGTCAATAGGGGTAACTTGACAATTCCAGATGGTGAGAATGAAGCAGTTCTTCAAATTCAACCCCTTAATGATGATACACCTGAGATTGCAGAAAGTTTTTCAGTGGAGCTTGTAGGAGTTGTCAGCCGAGCCGGCGAACTTCTTCCAATGGGAACTCGAGTGTCCTCACTAATTGTGGAGGATAGTGATGATGTGTATGGTCTCGTAAATGTGGCTGAAGAAACCCAGCTAAGGACAACAAGTGCCGTACGTTTTTGTTACCCACTGCAAAAATCTTACACTCTTAAAAGACTGCTTATTTTTTGTTTCTGTAGGACCCACGTCAACTTCATATAGCAGTGATCCGCAGTCAAGGCACAATTGGGACTATCTCAGTGGACTACTATGCCACCTACCTACCTGACGGCATATCAGATCCATCCCAGGGAGATTCTTCGGTGTTTGCTATGGCAAGTGGGTCTGTGAGACTGGTGGGAGGTCAGGTGATGGCAGAGTGGGACTTGGAAATCCTGAACGAGGCATTTTTGGACACTAGTGCTCAATTCTATATACAACTGAACAGCACATACCTAGTTGAA
Source organism: Theonella swinhoei (assembly GCA_963970385.1). Lineage (NCBI taxonomy): Eukaryota > Metazoa > Porifera > Demospongiae > Tetractinellida > Theonellidae > Theonella > Theonella swinhoei. The sequence continues at coordinate 3,815,390 of OZ019960.1, read as the reverse complement.
GGAGGTGAACATTAAATATACCTGTACTATTTACTGTGTGTATGTGTAATAATGTATTCTATGCTCTCCTGTTGTAGTGGTTGCTCTAGTCTCACCAACTAACTCCCCTCGTATTGGCTCACGCTCTGATGCTTATATCTCAATTCCCGAGTCTGCAGCCAATGGCTATATCTCATTTGCTCCATCAAGTCGTTCTGTCCTGACACAAGAGGAGGACAGTGGCCCTGGACACCCTTTAACTCTGCATCTAACCAGAAGTGGAGCCTATGGCAGAGCTAGCATTACGTGGAGTGTGACCAGCATCACTACTGATACTGATGACCTGGGTACCACAGCAGGAACAGCTATAATTGAAAATGGTGATGTGCAGTACAGTAATACTGTCATTAGCACTAGCAGTATATGTACTAGCAGTATGTACTTTGTATGATGTACTATGTTCGTACCAAATGTACTCTGCTCTGAAGATAGAAATCCTTTCTACAGGCTCAACATCAGCTTCTAACGAGATAGTTGTGGTTATTATAAATGACGACGACCCTGAAATAGATGAGTACTTTGAGGTACGGCTGGTGTCTGTTGCTGAGAGCAGTCAAATGATAGACTCTGAACATGTAAGTTAAACCCAACCAGTCATGTTATAGAATATGAAGTGATTTACTCAACCTTTGTTGTTTTTGTCTTTTCCCAGAACACATCCTCGGTCACTATTTCCCTCAATGACAATGCTGATGGTGTTTTCTCCCTCTCCTCCTCCCAGTCCTCGTATACCATCCAGGAGTCTTCTCTCGATGTAATATCCATAACCATTCGGAGAGAAGAAGGGGCACTCACAACACAGACCATACAATATCAGACTGTGCCTGGTTCAGGGATGGACTTCATTGGTGGTGTTGGTATTGAAATATTTTCTCCAGGCCAAACAGAAAGGACTGTTTCCATACTTCCAAACGATGATGATACTCCAGAAGATGAGGAGAAATTTAATTTCACCATTTCTGCCAGTAACAGTGATCTCTTAGGCAATGTGACCTATGTTGAAATTACTATTCTGGCCAACGATGACTATGCTGGAGTGTTTCAGTTTGCCGAGTCATCGCTCAATCTGACAATTGGTGAGTGGCAGTCAGAATTTTACACTCATACTAAAAGATATTTATAAACTTCCTTAAAGATGAACCGGGATTGGAAGGAGCTTCTTCAACAGCCACTCTGACCATTCAGAGGAATGCAGGATTATTTACTGATGTTACAGTGGACTGGGAAGTCACTACTTCAGATGCTGGTAGTGATATCAGTCCCATTCGTGGTAGTGTCACCTTCAGTGATGGACAGACTACTGGAACATTTAACATATCAGCTCTAGAAGATGAGGTAATGTTTAGCTCTTGCTTGGTAGAACAATATATAACATCATAAATCTTGGGTTTGAAGTGAAGAGTCACATCATCTGCCTTTATCTTTATTTTTTGACTAATATTTTCCCAAATAGATACCTGAGGATGATCTACATTACATAATAGCTCTTACAGCTGTGTCTGGTGATGGAGAACTAGCCACGAGCTCCACACAGGCTCAACTGACAGTACAGCACAATGATGATCCTATCAATCTGAGAGACACTCTGTTGGAGGCTAGTGAAGGAGACATTGTAGAGTTGGTGGTTATTAGAAGGGGCCATGCTAATGGTAGGTTAAGCCTATATCTAAGTGCTATTGCATTCAATATGCCATTTCTCTGGCAGGTGCAGTGGAAGTATCGTTCCAAGTGACATATGTGTCTGCTATAGCCAATGATGTAGCAATTACTCCCACTAATAGGATTGTTACACTGGCCGATGGAGAAATGGAAACTGCAATCACTTTGGAGATAGTGAATGATACTACACCAGAAGAGTCAGAAAGCCTGAGGGTAGAGCTGATCTCCAATACTGGTGATGCTGTACTCGTTACACCTATAGCAGCTACAATCAATATTCTTCCAAGTGATGATCCCAATGGAGTGTTCCAATTTGCTACTAATTCCAGAGACCTCACAGCTGAAGAAGGAGACACACTACAGATCACGTAAGGACTTCCATCCTCTATCTCTTATGCACAGTACCTTATGTCCTGATTTCTAGTACACTGAACACTGCACAACACATTCTGTTTTCCATTCACAGTGTTGAAAGACTTCAGGGGTCTTTTGGGACGGTCCAACTCCAAGCCACTTCCTACCTCCTCAATACTTCCACAGATGAACAATTGTTAACTAGTACCAGCTCAGATCTTGATCCAACAACAGTGCAACTCATATTCTCTGAGAATGATACATTGATTACATTTGACCTTGAAATCCTAGACGAAGAAACTCCTGAATTTGAAGAGAGTTTTGAATTACAGTTGACAATTGAAGATACTGATGGAGACTCCCAAAATGGGACAAGACTGGGAAGCTTTTCGTCTACTCTGATTTTGGTATCTGAGAGTGATGATCCTCATGGCCTGTTTGCCATTTCCACAGCAACTAACAATGTGGAAGTGGCGGAAGATGTAGAAGATGGAGAAGAGGGAGGGAGTGTGGAGGTTCAGGTGGATAGGAGATTTGGTGATTACGGTAGTGTGCAGGTAATAGCCTCTACAAGGATATGACCATTTTGGCACAACGGCTGTGTTTCTCTCTCCTCTCAGGTGATCTGGGAACTAGTTCCAGAGCTGGATCCTCCCCTCCCCTCCTTCACTGACCTCCTCTTCCTTGGCTCCAGAGGATTCTCTGTGTCTGAATTTCAGTCACGCAATGACACTGGAACCATTGCCTTGGAGTTTAGTGGGCAAACGGACTCATTGGTGACAGTTTCCAGAGAGTATCAACCCTCCATCATCTCCAATCAACTCACAATAAGGTAATCCATTCTCTCACATGTCTCTCTGACAAAATGGAATGAATATGTTATTACATTTCACACTTTTCGTTACAGTGTGTGGCTACTAATGGCTGATGGTGCCAGTGGAGGTGTGTTGGTGGCAAAGACAAGTGATAGTGGTTCAACCATTTTCTACAGTCTGGAGGTGGTGGCTAATGGAGTGGACTTTCTCATTCGTTTCTCCTACCTCCCCTCATCCAGAATGGTACAAATAATTATACTGATCACAAACACTTAGCTCACACACGTAGATAAATATCTCAAATTCTTGCATAATATTCCCATATTTACAGTCTGGATCTGAAAGTGTGGAAGTGTCAGTATTGCAGACCTCTCTGGCCGATAATGACTGGCATTCTCTGACAGTTGTAGTCAATGATAGTACAGCCAGATTTTACCAGGATGCCTCTTTGATCAACTCAAGGTATAGATATAGTCACTAGTATATTGCCAAATGACCTACATTGTAACTCTCTTGTCTAATACAGGACACTGGAAGAGCAATCTATCAGAGATAGAGATGGAGAGTTGACTATAGCTGGAATCCGTGGCATTGCTGATAGTTACTTCACTGGAGTTCTGCAGGATGTAAGAATATATGAAGCCTCACTGGATCAGAGGTGAGGTGCTGTGTGGATCAGAGTTATAATTGTAACATACCATATAGAACCCTACAGCTGGTCACGTTGTACTCTCTCTTTCCTATGCAGTCAAATATCAGCCGTTGCCACTGATGAAACTGCTTCTTCACTTGTACCAATATCTGGCCATCTATTATATCCAGATGGAGCCAGAAACTTGGCAATAACTCTCACCACAAAGGATGATCTCATTCCTGAACCCAGCACAATGTTTCAATTACAGCTGACAAGTTCAAATGGTGGATCAAGAATTGATCCATTAGCCAGTAGTGCTGCAGTAACTGGTAATTAATAACTTCATCACATGTTTATTTTTGCTTTATATAACCTATAATTTATGATTTGTTCTAGTTCTGAAGAGTGATGCAGCTAATGGTGTGTTTGGGTTTGACTCCTCATCCTTATCTAATACCATCACTGAGGCAGGATCCATTTCACTCATTGTACAGCGATTCCAAGGAGATTATGGCAGTGTTACACTCCACTGGGAAATACAAGATGTAGCAATTGATTCCCTTGCATCGGATGACTTCAATCCTGCTTTTGGTGTATTAGAGTTTGCTGAGGGAGATCGCCAGAAAGTTCTTTCTGTACAACCAATAGATGAAACTCTACCAGAAGTGGATGAAATGTTTGCTATAATTCTCACTAAAGCTGTATCAAATGATGGATTTAACAGTTCTACCCCCACCAGTGGTGCTAGCATAGACATTTCACTAGAGCGTTCCAATCTTACTGTGACTGAAAATGATTACCCTTATGGCCTACTTCAGTTCGCCACCACTCTCCCACCTCTGACTGGTATTATTCCTGCCGCTACCACAACACCTGAACTGTCTGTCAGAGAATCAATTGGAACTTTCACAATTTACATAGTACGTGCCCAAGGGAATCTTGGAAGAATCAGTGCAGAGTATGTGACAAGTGATGGTACAGCAACCAGCATGGGAGTCACTCCAGACTATGTATCAACGGCTGGATCGGTAGAGTTTGACTCTGATGACAGATATGTCAGTGTGGAATTAACATTGGTGGATGATGAGACATCTGAGCTAGAGAAGGTGTTCTATGTGAACCTAACTAACCCAGCTGGAGGTACAGAAATTGATTTCCTTTGTTATGCCCTCACTCATACATGCAAGTGTATGCTTTCTACCCACAGACCAAGGTGTTCCAGGTCTCTCCATTGGAAGCATACTCAGAGTCAGAATCCTCCCCAGCGATGATGCTTTTGGTGTGTTTTCCTTTGTCTCAGACTCGCTCTCTCATCTGGTTACTGAGGGAAATGGAGGCACCAATGTAACACTCACCATACAGCGACAAGGTGGAACATTTGATTATATAACTGTCTACTGGGAGGTGGAGGGGGAACAGAATGGAGACATCAGTCCCACTTCTGGTGAAGTAGACTTTGCAGAAGGAGTAACTGAAGGAGAGTTAACAGTAACCATTAATAATGATCAGGTACAGCATCTGTAAGTAGTAATAAACTGCTTACAATTACATTCCCATACTTTTGAAACAGGTCCCTGAACTGGAAGAAGTGTTCTCCATTCGTCTTGTAAATGCTACTGGTGGAGCCACAATCACTACTAGTGGCTCTCAAGTAGCTACAATCACAGTCCAGGCCAGTGACCACCCATATGGCCTTTTTACATTCTCTTCTGCATTCCGACCGCTGATTGTTAATGAAAATGTTGGAGAGGTAGAGGTGACAGTGACAAGGGAATTTGGCAATATGGGAAGTGTAACTGTCAGCTACACAACAGTACAGAGTGGACACAGTTCTCTTGAGGGACTTGTTGATATTGTACAGCTGGAACAGGACAGGTATAGTTATATTTCCAGTGTATACACATGGTATCAACCACAGGATAGTATTAACATTGTCACTTTTTTGCAGTCAATTGGCGGTAGCTGGAGAAGATTATACCCTCACTTCTGGTACACTGACTTTTGCCAATAAGGATTTATCTCGGTCTTTCTTCCTCCAAATTACCAATGACATGATTTCTGAAGTAGATGAATACATCTTTGTAGCCATTACCTCTGTCCAACTGGATGTTGACTCTGTAGAGAATGTTGATAACTCTGGTATGTTTAACTGTTATCATTTACCCTTTTTGGGAAGAATTTAGCTTTCAAATTTTAGTGCAGTTGGTCCCTCTATTTTATCTGCTCTTTATTTACTCTCTATAGACCAAAGTTAAATACATGTTAACTAATTCTATCCCTTTCTAGTATTACCCACATCAGCCAGTGGTAATGGGAGTCTGGCATTTATTGTGGTTAGTGAGAATGATGATGCTCGTGGAGTTCTTCAGTTCTCTAATTCTACCTACAATGCTGAGGAGCCCTCACAGAATTTTGTTACTGTCATCAGAGAAGCAGGGACATTTGGAATGGTAAGTGTATTTCTCATATCAAAAGTCAACACTCACAAAGACAAATTGTTATAATGCTGCATTAACTCACTTCAGGTGTCAGTAGATTGGGAAGCCATGGCCAATACAGCACAGTCGTCCGACTTCTTTCCTCATAGTGGCACAGTAGAGATAGCACCAGGTGCTGCTTCTGTTCAGTTACCTTTCTCTATTATCGACGATAGTGACCCAGAGTTTTCCGAGACATTGTCAGTTAGTCTGGTTGATGTCAATGGAGGAGCCAGGATGGGTAGTATCCAAACTGCCGTCATCACTATACTAGCTAATGACGACCCAAATGGTGCACTAGGTAAATATGTGTATTGTATTGCAAGTTAGGTCTGAACACATTTGTAAAAGTGGCTGAAAACAGTCACTCATCATATTAACCAAGTAATACTATACATGTGTTTTTTTTTTCACTTCAGAGTTTGCTGAGGCTAGCCATGAGGTGTCAGAGCCAGAAGATAGTGCCACTACTTCCATCAACCTGGTAGTAGAGCGGACAGGTGGAGCAAGTGGTGTAGTGGAAGTTTTTTGGAGTATATCTGCCAGCAGTGGTGAGCTGCATGTATCTTCCTGAATAGAACAATTTTGACATCATTCTTTGGATGCAAACCTGTGATGTGCAGGTGAGGACCCTTCGCCAGACATTGTCCCTGTGTCAGGCACCCTACAGTTCATTAGCAATGTTCGTCAGCAGCAGATTACCCTTTTGATCAATGGTGATGATGTCCCAGAAGTTGCAGAGGTATGATCTAGTGCCCTTTATTCCTTAAATATGCAGGCAAATTTCACCAGGTTTAGCTCATCAATAGTTCATTTATTTCTTGTTTCAGAGTTTTACAGTCACTCTGTCAAGTGTGACAGGAGGGGCTAGAATAGGTGACATCTCTTCAGCTACTGTGACAATCCTTGCAAATGACAATCCCTATGGCTTTGTGGAATTTGAAAACCCCACCTTTGTCACTAATGAGGAAGACAATACCTCCATTGCTGTAATACCAGTCTTAAGAAGGTAATTAGTTCACTAAGGCATTTTGGGGCCCTGGTTAACCCAAGCATATTCTATCTATACAGTGCCGGAACCTTTCGAAATATCAGTGTGCTCTATAGCACTAGTTCACAGCAGTCTGCACAAGCTGGCGTTGACTATACGTCAATACCTGGGGGAAAAATAATCATCCCAGAAGATACCACTGCTGCAAATATACCCATCACTATTCTTGCAGATAATATTTCAGAGTTAAATGAAACTTTTCAACTTGTTTTGAACAATGTATATCTCACAGAAGAAATTGCAGAGGATTTCGGAAGTGGTGGACCTCAGTTGGGCCCCATCACTACAGCAGATATCATCATATTGGAAAATGATGATCCCTATGGGAGATTTCACATCACTGGTAGTAGTGGAGAGAGTATTGTCCGGGTACAAGAGGTTGCGAGCCTTGGTGTCATTCTGAACGTAGATAGACAAGCTGGAAGGGTAGGGACTGTGCAAGTCACCTGGAGTATCACAGGTGGGACAGCAATGGAGGATGTGGACTTTGGAGGTTAGTTTCAATGTCTCCCTTGTCAGATTACCCTAAAGAATTACTGTATGTATTGTGTATGCACAGGGAGTGGAGCTGTTTTGACCTTTGATGAAGGTACAACCAGGAATACTATTTCACTCATAATTTTTGGAGATTCTTTACCGGAGAGGGATGAAGATATAATTTTGTCTCTGTCCAATCCAACTGGAGGGGCTGTTTTAGCAAGAAATGGTGGAGATACAGTTAGGGTAGTCATTGAGGCAAATGATAATGCAGCTGGAATTGTGGGACTGATAGATACAGCTCGGTCTGCCATTGTGAATGAAGGAGAGACTGTTAGCCTGGGTCTGGAAAGAACTCTAGGAACTCTAGGAGAAGTAGAAGTAGATTGGGAGATCTCTGGAACTGGAAATGTGTCTCAAGAGTTTGTGCTAACTGCTGGAACAGTAACATTCCAAGATGTATGTCAAAGAATATTTATCAATGCAGAGCTTTAACATATCTCTTCTTCCTTAGGGTAATAGCACAACAGATATAGTGCTTCAGGTCTCTGCAGATGGTACACCAGAACTGTCTGAGGTCTATTCTCTAAGCCTCACTGCTGTGCGCACTGTCAGCAATGATATCTCTCAAATGGGCATTGCTGAACTCAACAGTCTAGCCACCATGGGCACACTTACTGTGCAAGCCAGTGATAACCCTCATGGAGTGGTAGAGTTTCAGGAGACATCTGTATCATCTGAGGAAAGCAGTCCAACTATACTTACTTTAGTCAGAGAATTTGGTGCAGTCGGTAAGTGAATTATAATATCTGCTATAGTGGTGGCCCCCAACAGAAGTCCACCACAATATCAGGAACATTCTTGTTGATGTAGGTGCTCTTGATGTGGTGTATAGAGCTTCAATGGGAAACCTCAACACAAATACCACACTGGCAAATCGAGGATCTGACTTTAACAGTACAATTATGACTCTGAGATTTGAAGATGGCCAACAGTCAGCTAATATCTCAGTACCTATAATTGATGTAAGTATAATGATAAATTCCCTTTATTTTGCTCCGTTTACATTGGTAACCTCACTAGGACACTGAGGCAGAGTTGTCTGAAGTTTTTCTGATTACTTTGAACTCTGTTACTCTGGATTCTGATGAGAATGGGGACATACCTCCATCTATTGGGGATAATAATCAGATTGAGGTGATTATTTTGCCTAATGACAACCCTGAAGGCATTTTAACTTTCCGACAGAGCAGGTAAGTAATCATAAAACCTGTATTTCGTTAACAGAGCACACTTTGTGCTTTTTCCTTACAGTATAAATGTGACTGAGGATGTAGGTGATGTAGTATTGACTGTATATAGAGACCAAGGTATAGTTGGTGATGTTTCAGTGGTCGTTCTGATTACTGATCAAGGAGCTACGATCGATGAAGACTTTAATGGTACTAACCTGGAGGTAAGACTATCTGTAATCTTTATAGTAGTGTTATTCTACACACATGTTCAATGTTCATACATACAGAGAATAGTATTCGTGTCAGGAGATTCACAAGAAGATGTAGTGATCAATGTTGTGGATGATACTCTACCAGAATTGAATGAAGTATTTTGCGTAAGTCTGGTCTTACCTGAAGGTGGTGCAGAGGTTGGAGAAGTTCCAGAAGGTACATGATAAATTATAATGTATGAGTGAATATATATAATGTTTGTTTTGCAGTTTGTGTGACTATTTTGCTGAATGATGATGCTTATGGACAGTTCAGTTTTGACTCCAGCTCTACCTCTGTGTCCATTGAGGAGGCTGGAGAGATTACCACAGCAGCAAATGGTGCAGATTTTGCTATTTTGAAGGGAGGATATTTTACCATATTACACTCTCTATTGAGCAGTGGCCGAGTTAAGAGTGATTCGAAGTGGTGGTGTGATTGGGGAGGTGGCTATACCATTTGAATTGGAGCAGAATGGAAGAGCTGGTCAGTGAAAACATAACTGCTCATTGAATATCATTGTTTGGTAGAGCTACACAATGGAAACAACATTGATTCTATGCAGATCTATCATTGTCCCCCACATCTGGGATTTTATTGTTTGCTGAAAATCAGGATTTAGGGGTGAGTAGACTTATTGTACATGCATTCACTTCTGTAAAATACAATATTTAATGCAGATAATTGAAGTGACTGCAGTAAGAGATGACATCCCAGAGCTTGATGAGACATACACAGTTTCTCTTCTGGATCCAGATGCATTTGGTGACCTTTCTGACATCAATCCTTCAGCAAATGTTACAGTTCTTGCCAACCAGAATCCAAATGGACTACTGGAGATCTTTCCAGTTGACAGGTCACTTGTACAGTCTCTTTTAATTAACTCTTAAGTACAATACATATTCTCTTTTGTCAAACAGTAACTCTAGTGAGCTGATGATCGAGGAAATGAATGACCAATATGTGGAGCTAGAGATAAGAAGATCGTTTGGTACATTTGGAGACATTAGTGTAACACTGGAAAGTGTAGAAGGATCTGCTATTTCCCCATCTGGTATGCAGTATCCATACAATAAGTGAACTTATCTATTTGAAATATCCATTCAGGTGACAGTCTGTCATTCACAATAACACAATTCCTGGAGACAACATCAGCTGAAAAGTGGTACCACTTCTCGAGGGGGAGTAACCAGTATCTCTTCCTTGCTAGCAATTCACTGACTGGAAACTCTGCCCTGTTTGAGTGGAGAGGGGCATTTGTACCACTCCAGACTCTGTCAAGTATTGGTGCCACAGCTGCAGCTTTCTTGAGTGTAGATGGACGAGATTTCCTGGTGGTTTCCAATTCTGGTAGTACAGGTGATAGAGAGATCAACTCTACTGTATATGGGTTTACCAACAGTGGACAACTTGAAGTGGTAAAACTTTGATTATAATGTATGTATATCTCCTGCCTACCTACAATGTACATGATATATATTTAGATTCATATGCAGAACTTACATGGCAAGTATATATTGTGATGCAGGCCCAAAGCATTGCTACAGTGGGTGCCAGTGATGTAGTCTTTATTGAGGCTCCCAATGGAGAGGTGTGTATAGTGATAGCCAGCCGAGAGGACAATGAAGGCAATCCTAATGTGGACTCAGTTGTTTTGCGGTGGAATGAAGGACGTTTTGAGCCATTTCAAACTCTAGAGACTATTGGAGCATCAGCTGCAGCAGCATTTTATATCGGAGACTCTCTATACCTCGCCTTTTCTAGCTTCACAGATACAAGGTACAATTTGTACACAATAAAACCGAGTGATGTAACATGGGTTTTGTTGTATACATACATTTCAGATCTCCAGTATATGTATGGAGAGATGGACAGTTTAGGTTGCATCATCATATAAGTACCCAGAGTGCATCTGATGTGGAACCAATAGCCATAGATGGGTCAGTGTGGCTTGCAATTGCAACAGGTATGTGTGTGTGTACCAGAGCTGATGTAATACTCATTTGCACTGTATATACACTCACAGGATCTATGGGAGTTTCCCTATTCCAGTGGTCTTCAAACATGGAGTTATTTGTCTTCAATTCAAATCTCAGCTCTGCTAATGCTATTCGAGTTGAAAGTATCCCTGGAACAGGTAATATATATTGAGACTTACACATTATATAGTTGACAAAATCACTGACTTTTTCTTAGGTTTCCTACTAGTAACTAACAGTGAGCAACCAGGACAACTGTTTGATTTGATAGACCAGACTGAGCAACAGGTATATTACATGTATAAGATTTCATGCCTATAATTATTGCACTTTCTCCACTCCATACAGGAGGTGCAGTTGCCAGTCGCAAGGCATCTTTATCCATTCCAAAATTCTAACATTTCATACATTGCATCAGCTATCAGCACACAGCCAGGTTCCGTAGAGCCTTCTCTTATTGGACAGCTTCAGGAAATAAGTGATATGGCTGATTTCTATTCAAAGTATGTGATACATGTATAACAGGAGATACTGCATCCTCAAATATATTACCATTCCATTGTGCTGCAGATCCACAATACTGACCTTTTCCCCTGGTCAGACATATCACCGAGTGGTGGTAGAAGTTATTAATGACTACACTCCAGAGCTGGACGAGCTGTTTAGTGTTCAGCTAGTGAACCCAGTCGGAGGTGCTGTCTTGGATATTCAGAGCTCACTCACCATCACTGTACTTACTAATGATGATGCCTATGGCCTGATTGGCTTTGCTGAAGTTAGTGTGGTTCCTACATACATATGCTAATTGCACAGTTATTGTGTGTTCTCCCATCCTGTGCTTTGTAGGCTCCATGAATATTTTCTTACATTGATTGTTCCACAGAGCTCTCTTTCTGTTTTGGCTGTGGAGGCTGAATCCAGTTCAGTAATTATTCTTAATGTAGTCAGAGAAAGGGGGACATTTGGGCAAGTTAGAGTTAGCTGGCAGGTCACAGGGGACCATAATGATGGAGAAGTCATCCCCTCTACTGGAGAGGTTAGGCATTACAAATATTGATAGATACTTACTTCTTTCTTAATCTGAAGGTGGTGTTTGCTGAAGGTGCATCTGAGTCTACTATCAATGTGACCATACACCCAGACTTGCTCCCAGAGCTGAATGAAGTAACAGTGATACAACTCACAGATATCACTGACAATGGTGTCCCACCTGGGTCTGATAGCACAAGAGGAGCTCAATTTTTGTCTGGTCAAACTCAGGCAGTTATTACTGTACAAGCCAATGATGCTCCACATGGCATTCTTGTATGGTCAGCTGATAGAGTGCCGGCTACTGAACAAGATGCAGTAGACAGTGTAGTGGAACTTACAATTCTGAGAGAGTTCGGTAGCATTGGAGCTATCTTAATCTCTTACAGGTATATAGCTATGTATGCCATACCTTCTATATTTATTAGTACATATGCATTGATTGTTACCCTTCCCTGACTAACTCTTCTCATGCACCAGCACTCACACTAATACTAGTGTACCTTCTGAAGATCAGGCCACACGGGGAATTGATTACTTACCAACTAGTAGCAATGTGCGGATGGGAGACAATGTCACATCAGCCACCGTTTCAATCACAATACTCCATGTAAGTGACTCAGTTGACAACTCTTACTATTGAGAGTCACATGAGACAGGATCATAATACCTGCTTTTTTCTCTCCAGGATAATGAGCCTGAACTCCTAGAGTCATTTGTTGTCTCTCTTACAAATGTGACACTAGTTAATGAGGAAGACAGACAGGGTAGTACTTCTAATTCCCCTCGTATTGATCCCGACCAAGATGTTATAATCATAGACATCACTGAGAACGATAATTCTCGTGGGTTACTGGAATTTGCTGTAACTGAAGTTACAGTTGATGAGGATGACGGGACCATTGAACTTGAGGTTGTTAGAACTAGAGGAACATTTGGCACAGTTGGAGTTGATTTTAACATTACTGGTGTGACAGCGGATGGAGATGATTTTAGTCCAGATTCAGGGTCACTTCAGTTTGGAATGGATGTGAGCTCACAGAACATTGTGATTGACATAATCAATGACTCAGAGGCTGAGCTGGCAGAGGTAATAATCTGTCACATAGATCTTGAATAAGCTTATAATTATGAACTCGTTTTCTCTTTGCAGTTTTTCATCATTTCCCTAGTTAATCCTCAAGATGGTGCAGAAATTGGTGACTTAAACTCGGTCACTGTCACAATAAACAAAAATGATGACATCAATGGTGTCTTCTCCTTTGACATGGATAGTGTTCTTGTAAGTATACAGTTGAAATGGTCCAAGAGCAATTCTCCACACAAATAATGTTTCAGATATTGCTTCCAGAGAGTGAGGGTCCCAATGATGCCAATGGTGTGGCAACACTCACTGTATTACGCACTAGGAATAGTGTGGGTAACATTACAGTCTATTGGGAGATTAGTGAAGATGGCAGGATGGATCTCCAGCCAACTAGTGGGAATCTCACTTTCACAGAGGTAGTTATTTAGTAGCCAGCAAATATTTCATTTCTTCATTTTTCGTTGCATACTTTTCTTAGATGGAGACCGAGCATACTTTCCAGGTCCGTGCTGTTGATGATGGCATCCCAGAGCTGTTTGAAACATTTGTAGTGAATTTAATATCAACTGAAGGAGGTGGACGCATAGGAGAGCCTCGTGAAGCAAGAATAGCCATTCAGGCCAGCGATGATCCCAGTGGAATTGTTGGGTTTGACAGTTACCCTAATGGAATTATTATCAATGAAGGGGATGTACTCATATTTAGGTTAGCTACTTTTCCATTACTTAAACACTTAATATACCTCTTATATATGACAGGATTCTTCGATCAGCTGGTTTGAATGGTGAAGTTACAGCTACATGGCAGATTCGTCCTTCAGATACATCAGTCTTTACCACCACTTCAACTGTAGTCACATTTACCAATGGACAATCCGAGGCTGTGGTTACTGTACAGGTAAGTTGCAACTAACAAGACACATCTCATGTGTAAAAATGTCCTTAATGCTGTTTTATCTTCCTTTCTGGTATATAGACTGTTTCCAATGATATCCCAGAAACTGCTCGTCTGTTTTCACTGGAGATTGTATCAAGTGGACTGGCAGCAGTAAATGAGAGCTTCTCTCAGGTGGACATCATTGTCACAGCTAGTGATGATCCTCATGGAGTGGTTGAGTTTGGGGAACCCTCAGCTATCATGCACGAAGAATCAGATATCACAGTATCTGTACCAATTGAGAGATATGGTGGTCGTGTTGGTGACCTCAGGGCTAACTTTTCTATTTTATTATCATCAACAGCTACCAGCTCCGAAGATTATACTCTTCACAACCAAAGTGCGTGATAAGGCTTAGTACATGAGGCATAATACTTGTATGAGAACTTGCATGCATTTTATCATCTGTACAGGTATAGTTATTCCAGCTAACTCAGGTTCAGCTGAACTTCTTGTCACTATTAACGATGACACAGTTCCTGAACTGACGGAAATGCTTCTGCTTACATTGGAATCAGTGGAACTCACACAAAATATCAACAGAGGCCGGGATTTTGAGTTCACGGGAGATCCCTCCATCATAGACCAGTATCCAAGACTGGGCTCAGTCACTCAGTTTACCATTGCAATTCTCGAAAATGATGACCCATATGGTGTTCTCTCTTTCACTTCTCCAACTCTCGTAGTAACTGAGGGAGACACAGCTGTGCTTAGCATAGAGAGAACTGGTGGTACATTTGGTCTTGTCATCCTGACTGTCACACTCACTAGTGGAAGAGCAGATACCAGTGACTATGTAGACATCTCTGACACTCGTGTGCAGTTCTCTCAAGGACAGACTTCGTCAGATATTTCTATCACTATCATTCAAGACGATGAGCCTGAGCTCCAAGAGGAGTTCACAGTCTCTATTGGACTTTCCACTTCTTCAAGTCCAGCTGTTCTTGGACTCATCACTTCCACAACTGTTATTATTGACTCCAGTGACTCTCCTCATGGAGAGTTGGGATTTGAAGAACCATTGGCCCGTAATGAATCCAATCCTACATCTGTACCTACACCTCTGACCTTGAATGTAGAAAGATTAGGTGGAAGTATTGGGGAAACTCAGGTATGAGTTATGGTACTGTGTTTTAGAGGTATGCATGATACTTTATACATTTGTTGATTTTCAGGTGACATGGGAAGTTATAGGACCATATCCAGGTCAAGAGATGACTGATATCTCTCCAACAGGAGGTGTTCTAGTATTGCAGAATGGCCAAAGGTAAGCAACGTAATTTTGAAGATGTTGTGTGATGTGTATTCTTCTGTATATAGTGGTGGTATGATCCTACTCAACATCCTACCAAGTGAAGGAGATGAAGAACAGAAAGTTTTCACAGTTAATCTCATATCGGCATCTAATGATGTTCAAATTAATCCAGATAAACAGTCAGTGACTATTACTATTGCCCAGAGGGGAATGCCATACGGTACAATTGGCTTCTTTGGAGATGTGATACAGCTTCACAAGGTTGATGAAGGGACTGGAAACCAGAGTATTGCATTCCCTATTGCTCGCAGTGCTCCTGCTCTAGGAGATGTGGAAGTGTCATTCACCGTCTCAGGTATGCACGCACACTATATTTTGACTTCTTTCCATCATGTTCTGATATACCGACTCTTATAGGAGACACCGATCCAAGTCATGATGTGTACCCTACCACTGGTACCATACTGTTTGCCTCTGGGCTTAATCAAGTTGTCTTTTCCCTTAATATTTTGGATGATGATGACCCTGAACTAGAAGAAACATTCACCTTAATTCTTTCACAACCTACTGGAGGAGCTACACTTAATTCTCAGGCTTCAAGATCTACTTTCACTATTAGGTATAAGATGGTATAAATGTGGCCTTGCATGATGTATATATAAACACACTACTTAAATGTTTTTATACTCAGAGCCAATGATGCCCCATATGGGAGATTTACTATTGAGGATCCGTCTATTACTGTTGACCAAAGAGATTTCTCTGATATTTCACGAACCTTTCTGTATAAAATTGTAAGAAAGTATGGATTAATTGGAGATGTTTTTCTAAGAATTGTCACCATTTACAATGAGGTAAGGAGGCAACAAGATTCTCAGCCATTTGATTCATGGACGTATCTCTACTACAGGAACCAACTGCTGAATATGTAGAAGAGTTTTCAACTGTTATAGTAGATGGTAGATCTGAACAGCAAGTGCTACTTCCCATTTCATCTGGTGCTTATATAGCTCCGGGCTCAATATTTACTATCAACATCACTGAAGCTACATTACAAAATTTAGAAGGTCTGTTGTGTTACCTACCCTTCACATTCATTAGTTACTTGTATCTGGTGATCATTCATCAGCACAAGAAGGTTCTGGACCTGAAGTATCCAGTCCAACTGAGTTGGTAGTGACTACAGATGTGGCTAATGCTCTGATTGGATTTGATACAAACTCATTGATTGCAACTGTTGATGATGGTAAATGATAGAAGTTCTCCGCTTCATGGAGTAATTCTTTTGTTTTTTTATCACCACAGAGAGCAATAATGTAGCACTAACAGTCGTGCGTAGAGGATCCCTTGGTACAGTGGCGGTATACTGGATGACTGGAATGCGAAGCACCTCTATTGCTAATGGTTCCATCACACCTGACCAAGGAAGTTTCCAAATGAATCCCAGTGATACTTCAGCTCTAATCATGTTGACGGTATGCACTAGCCACTTTAGCTTTGTAGACACGTGAACTTCAATGATACCTGTGATGTGTTCTCTAACAAGGCCATACCACGAGACCCTCATGGAGTACAGGAGGTGTTTGCAGTGTGGTTATCAGTGGAACCAGTTTTTCCTCTTACTCTGCCTGTAATGGTGGATCCAACCACACAGACTGCTCTCCTTGAGCCTAGTGGAGTTGTGCAACTAGCTAGTAATGCTTTCTCTGGAGTAGAAAGCACAGGAAATGTAAGTATAACCAGACCAAATGATTATCATTTATACTTCATGTGTATTCTTTCCTTATACACCCACATAGATTCAAGTAACTGTTCAAAGGTACTATGGTTCTATGGGGGATATTCAGGTGTTTGGTGTGGCTACAATGATAGACAACAGCAGTGTCCCAGTTGATCAGGAGGCTGCTTTGCCGAGTATTGATTTCAGTGCCACTCTAGTGCAGGTTTCTATGCCAGATGGAGCCACATCTGGAGTTCTCTCTGTGCCTATCATTGACAACCAAGTGTCTGGTCCACTCAAAGTATTTAACTTCACACTCACTTCTGTAGCAGGAGGTAGGTTCCAACTTAAACCAATACCATTCAAATGACATAATATAATTCCGACAATGCAGGCACTGCCACATCTCCAAGACTATCAACCACAGGTGACCTTTCAGCTCTGTTAACCATCATTGATGATGAGGCTGGAGCAGGACTCTTCCGTCTGCAACCCACATCAGAAACAGTACAGGAAGAGAGTGGAAGAGCATCATTTTCCATTCTAAGAGAAGGTGGTAGTCAGGGAAGAGTCGTTGTGATGATACAAACTGTAGATGGAAATACTGAGGATACCAGTGAGTAACGTCCCTCATAATAACTTTTTGCATGTTTCAAGTTGTCTGCTAACACAGGTATGGAGTCTGCTATAGCTGGGGTAGACTACACTGGACTGGTTCTGCAGGAGGTAGTGTTTGAAGATGGAGATTCAGCAACTAAGACATTTCCTATCAGTGTGATTGATGATGAAGAGCCTGAATTAGATGAACAATTTACTGTAGTGCTCTCTAATCCACCTGGTGGCTCAGCTCTGATCAATCCTGATGCCGTGAGTTTAACAAGAGAGAATCTATGATCTAGAGCATTGCAGTATAGACTCATATTTTATCTTGGTTTAATCACAGGACACTTTAGTTGTCACCATATCAGCCAGTGACAATCCAGGTGGAGTATTCTCGCTCAGTCCTACAGCCATTACCCTCTCAGAAGAATCTGCCTCAACTGGCACTATCACTGTCCAGCGTGCTGGGGGAACATTGGCTGAGGTCACAATAGAATGGGAAGCTCTGTACACTGATGGCCAAATTCATGATACTGCCATTAATAGTATACTAGGGATGGATAGGGCTTCCTTAATATTTCCTGTTGGAGTTACGTCAGTTGACATCAACCTAACTTTGCAGCCCAACAGTGTGAGTATACTTTCTCCTGTATATATGTTATCAAAAGCAGGACCATTAGATATATAAGCTTTGTTTTTTAGGTACCCACCAATGGAGAGGTGTTCACTCTGCGTATTCAGTCAGATGATCCTAACATAGAGTTTGCCTCGACCACAGAAGCTATTATTACTGTACAGGCCAAGCAGTCCTCACTCTTCCAGATCACTGATGCAGATATGTAAGAGTCAGAATTCCAAACCTTCACCTGTTTATTTTAGAATTTGGAAGTGACACAGTTTTGATTGCACATGTAACAGGGCCCTAACTGGCCACTGTACTTCAGTCTTAAAGTTACATATATCTCAATATGATGCATGATACTGGTTTTGCTTGCAGTAAGAAGGTAGCGACTCAGTCTGGAGATCTAACAGTGGGTGTAGAGAGAGTAAATGGGACACAGCTGACTACCAGTGTGCAGTATACTACTGTGGAGCTCCCAGCTAATATCACCATCGGTCAACTGACATTTCAACCTGCACGGTTTGGTGTACACTACACTGAGACTGCTGGGAGCCTTCCATTCACTACTTCAGTTGTGAGCTGCCCTAACATATACCATACTGAATAATTTTTGAGTGATTTTGCTAAATTATGCAGACATCTGCAGATATTTCCTTGAACATTATTAACCCAGAAGTAACCCTTCCCCTTGCATTCAATGTCACCATTACAACATCTGAACCTCAGTAAGTCTAGAAAATTTCTATGTGTAACAATGATGGCACTCACAGTGTTTTATCTGTCCTGTTCATCAGTGCTGTGAGGAACTCACAGGCTACAATAGTCATCTATCGACCTGGACCACTCAGCAGACTCATTGATATCTACTTTGACACCCTTGAAGCCACCACAACAATGCAACTGGAAAGGTATGAGATTTGTGTCTCATGTATGTGTACGTGTATTTACGACTCCTGTTGCTTCCTTTCTGTATCTCTAGTGTGACTTACAGCCTGTACAAATTGCTAACAGAAGGGACACTTGTGGTCAGTACCACTCAGTTTGTGAATGGAGAGGAGCAGCTTCAGTCTGACACCACACAGTATATCATTAATGAAGTTATCAGTAAATCAAGCTCTAGGTCAGTATAATATACACCTCTACCTCATACATTTAATTCTGAGATGCTGTATCTTTGCAGGTACACAAATTCACTAACAGGTAATATCTCAGATATATTTCAGCGTATTCTGGATGACACAACATTCTCACGGAGGAGTGAATTCATTCAGACAATGAAGATATTTGCATACAGTCTTCTGGATGGAGAGCTGTGTAATGTCAAGTCAGTATGATGTAATCATTAGATGCACTGTCCATAAGTGTATTGCAATCTGCTGCTCTCCTCCAGCGCTCCTGTGAGGAAGAGTTTCTCTCGTCTCCTGTTCCACCTGGAGGCTGTACGTCTTCCTCCATCATACCTACCACAGAGGAGGTTCACTGCTAATGTTGACAGTGATGATGACTATGTGAAGTTCCCAAGCAGTAGCATCTTTCCAGGAAGCTCCCTTACTGGCCTAGAGGTCAGGTCATGTTACTTACTAGTTGGCTTATGTCCTTTGACTGTGCATTTTGGTGACTATTGTTAGTGTGTTGACGTGCACTACATTGAGCTGGTGGAGGAGAGACTTCTTCAGGAACCAACACTGAACGGCAAGGTATCTAGGTGGATGTGATATCAACAATAATTTATTCACATCATCCAATGACTAAACCCCTGTGATTGCTCTTGCACAGGTACTATCTATTGGCATCCGTGGCCAGTCAACGCAAACTCAGAGTCCAGTAACCTATCGCATCTATACTGACACCAAAGTCATGCCATCCGAGAGAGAGTGAGAGACATCAGTACATTAATATCACCAAATGAGTTATATACTTCCCTGTAGTTGTCTACTTTGGAATGGAACAGCAAAGACATGGGACAACAGTGTCTGCAAAGCCATCACAGTATGATCACTAGCAGTAGTTGTAAATATCTATTAGTAAGTAGCTACAGTGGACTATACGGTGTGAATAAAGCTGAAGTGTAAGCATTGGAAACACATGCTGATATAGTCTTCTATTGATGATTATACAGTCGGGAATACTACCCCAGCGCAATGATTATGTGGAGTGTGAGTGCTTCAGACTTGGAGAATATGCAGTGACAGAAGATGTAGAGACAGGTTACGGGTGGACTCTCTCTGGTGGGCTTGTAGCAGCATTTGTTATGGTGAGTTGTGTTACAACTGAGCACTAGCTGCACTTCCACCAGGAATATAGTAGGTTCCAGAATTACATACTAAGTGCTGTTGTACTGACACAGATGATGACAGTTTATTCTCTAACAGGTTGTGACGATACTGGTGATCACAGTTCATGTGTGCTACTTCCAGCGAACCCAACTCATAACCAGAATCTTCATCATGCTCTGTGTGGCTGTGTTACTCTACCAGGTACACAAGTAACACCTCCAAGAGGAAAAGTGTACACAGAATCACCTCATATCCCCTCTCACTGTTCATTGTGCAGCTGATGTTGATGGTGTCAGTGTTTGCCAGTGACCACTCAGATACAACCAGGAGTGGATGTGCTGCCATTGCTATTGTGCTACACCTCACAGTTATACTGCAGTTTGTCTGGATCCTTGCTGTGGTGAGCTCAACCACCAAAGCTGTTATTACAACTTCATTATGCATGTAATTGAAGGGGTGATGGTAGTAATGATGCTCTATTTTCTCAGGCATTATCTCTGTGGATGAACTTCATGGGTTTTACAGATGGAAAAGAACCTGTCATTATCTACATAATAGTTTGCTGGTGTAAGTCCTGTAACTTATCCTAGTTTTGCTCCATAGTCAGAATTGCTTTTTGTGTTAATAGTTGTGGCCATTCTCTGGACTATGTCAACAATTCTAATTGGACGGTTTGGTCTTGGTGATCTAGGCTTTTCAGATGTATATGGTCTTGTTGGAGATTTGTGAGTGATCATAGAAAAGCTATGTGACAATACATCTATTTGCTCCTTATATATACATCCCTTACTCTTCCTCAGCTGCTACACACCTGAGTTATCAGTGTCCCTGGTGTCCACTCTACTGCCAGTTGTAATAGCTATGCTAGCCACTGTTGCCTTTTTCTCTCACTCCTGTGTCTACTGGTCACGCTGGGAGGACTTCCACAACATGTACCTTGACTCTTTCAACAAGACAGGTACATATATACATTGCTCCAAACTGTACTATACCTCGTATCACACTAACACACTAACCTTCTCTTCATAGAAATCCCTCTGCTGCTAGTGTTCTTTGTACTAGTGTTCCTGTCCAGTGTAGCAGCCTATGTCCATCTCTATGTGAGAGAAGTCTACACATTCGGCATCTTTGTTACACTTGAGTCCTTTCAGGTATATAAAATCTCTGTCATTACTTTTTGACTACTAACTTCTCTATACCACTCAGGGGCTATACACACTGATAGTGTATGTGTTTCTCAGTTGGCATACGCTCACAAGGAAGCACAGGAAGTACGGCATTGATGATGAGGTGGAACCACTCACAGTACCTGGAGAACCCGACTACCTTGGATCACTCAGTACACTAACCAGCACTACACAACACCTAAGCATTAGGGTATGCCATCGTATTTATATTGGCAATCATATTATGCACTGACTATATACTGCCTTCCTTGAATTACATGTACAGCAAGAAGAGGAAGGCTATGGAGGGTCTAAGAGCAGAAATCTCCCAGAGAGCGATGATGACAGTAGTACAAGTAGTGGTAGTGCCCCACCAGTGATTCCACTCTCACTGCGACAAGTACCCAGCGAGGAACCGAGTCTCGAAGGAGATGACTCACAGTTGGATGATCTCATGTTTATGCTGAAGACGCAGAACTTACCACAGGATGAAGACATGGACCCATTGTTTCCTGAGGGCCCACGTGAACCAACAGCAGCCTCAGAACATTTGCAACTTAGGCGAATCTCTATTGCAGACACTCATTTATAGATGCAACCCAAATCCCTTGTGAACCCTCATGCATTGGAAGCAAACAATAGTTATTAACACATACATACTTTTTTGTGTAAGTTTACATAATACTTATTGTCAAGTGCAGTAGTTAGTTAGACTTCGTGGATGTATTTACTGTTCAGATGGTAGGATATCTACCATCATTGGAAGTTCCCATTTCCTATGAAACTCTTGAGCCTCGTTCTCTTCTAATGTCCACACAATTGCTGTGGCACCTCTTTTACGCCAGAACTCCAGCCTCACACTACAGGTTATTAAACATGTTTGTTATTCTACAAAGCAATGGCATTTTCAACATAAACAGGAAAATATATAGGCAATGTTTCGTAGAGAAAGAAAGACAGTGTATGTATATGCAGGGCCCATCAACATGACTGAGAAATAGAAGCGAGTGAGTCTTACTCTGTGAGATCATTCCTGTAAAGCACCACAAATGGTATTTCCATTAGCCTCCATATAATGTGGTAGTTGATAAAAGTAATAATGACATCAAAGAGTGGGGCCAGCAATTGTCGCCACCAACGATCATGCCTACGAGATCCATCTGTATTCCACGTGAATTCCCAGTCCTTCGTAGCAAGGCAAACAGCTATGTTAGGGTCTTCTCTTGCAACCTACAAACCAACATTACATCTGTAGCCCTGAATGTACAACTATCACACTGCAGAAATACTTGGAAACTTAATCCACCTACCAGGTAGAGAAGATCTGGGAAGAAGGAGACCACAATTATGTAATCATAGAGTTCTGGATCATTACTGCATATCTCCCTCAGCACTTTTGCTGTCTATAAGAGTATCAAGATATGCTTATAGGTAAGAGGATATGATGTAGATGAATGTAGACATAAACACTGATTTGCAAATCACAAAATACTAGGTATTGTTGTGAATGAGAATACCTTAGGCAGTGGGAGTAACTGCTACTGAAGTAGTACAAGTTAACAATAGCAACAATGGTACAGCAACAGCAACAATGGTACCAACTCAAGCTATTACTCACCAAAAACCGATTACTTTTTACATCCACAAGCAGCAGCAGGTCGAGTTTTTTACAAAGTGCGATGGCTTCATGAAGAGTTGGAATTTTCTCACCAGCATATTGAGACCTACATGTACACACAAAATGCATTGTTTTCTGCATGGATTTTAGCATGCCTCAGTGATTGATTTGTTTCATTATAATACAACTGCTACTGGAGTCTCACTGTCTGCACATATCACAACAACATTAGTTGATAGACTCATGTAGAGATGGTGCCGACATGCCTATTAACCTTAACATATAAATGACTGAAAACTCTCAAATGCACCCTTTTAGATACATAACCGAGTGTTTCCATATCCACTAAGGCCCTCAAAGTATGTAAACAACATGAACTTGTTAATTTTCACCCAAATTTAATCCCAAAGTCAAGTTCTCGAACTTGAGCAAACGTCATATCTCGAATATGACCAGTCCCATTGCTAGTCCTATCAACAGTCACGTCATGCAGTAACACTGGATAGCCATCCTTGGTGTATTCAACGTCTACTTCCACAATTTTAAAACCTCTTTTCTTGGAGAGTCTGATTGCAGAAAAGGTATTTTCAGGATAGCCCCCGCGATGGCTGATTTTATTATTGGCGATAATTGTGTGGGTGAAGTTACGGATGCGCTTCTCCGACCTGTTAGGGACGCGGAGATACTTGTAGATGGCGTATAGAATAATGGTTGGCGACAGCAAAAGGAGGATATTTTGGTTCGTCCACAGAAACGTACCTATAATATCTAACTGGGCACAGGCGAAAGAAATCATCTTTATTGTCTTCGAGTCTCTTTCTGCGTATTTGGTGGGTGCGTTCTGCTCTAGTACTTCGCGCGATCGCCAGTCGAGGGGCGTGTATGGGCACCCCCGTACCGAACCACGAGACAATCTCGTGTATAGGTACCGAACAGGTATAAAACCGGTATTTGGAATAGGCGGCGCGCGACGTGACGGCTTAGGCCTAGTACCACACCCCCTGAGCCGGCCTTTCTCACAATACTTCAGTAGCCGTCCCTGGTATCTGTCTACCACACATACAGCCTGCTCTTTACAATTGGAAAACTTCAAGTAAGGTTACGTAGTGTGTAAACTCTTGCCTCTATGGGCTTTAGGCGGATGTTGAGAGAAGTGTGCAATATTTAGGGTATTCTCCACCAAACTTGCAGTCGTATGCAATGGGTCTTCTAAGATCTGCCATAGTCAATGCCAGGAATACTATACCTTTTCTACGACCACTCAGAGAGATAATTATTGCCTTTACCATCACTGGCTGGTTCATCTACAGGATCCCCATTTCAGGTAAATACCACATGATTCAAATTACTTTTTTTATTCTTCTCTTCTGATTCTTATCCTTAGATGAGGCAAAAGCAAAGTCACGTGAGTTGTGTGCTAATAGTAGCCATGTAGGCTGTCTAACATTGTTAGCATAGTGACTATGTGGCTTATGCCTATTGGTTCTCTCTCCCTACATCTCTCATGCACTCACATACTACCTCCCTTTCTTCCCTTCTACATGCAGAGTACCTACACCCTCGGCACTAAGTGGAACAAAACAGCAGCAGATACAGTAGATTGAGTCATCACACGAAAATCTAATAATCCGAAGTGTGTGAACTATTATAATGTCTTAGTATTGCTGAGTGGGAGCAAGGTATACAACCTTGCTCCGTTGAAGTTGTCTGTATGTATGATGTGAATCCTGCACATACCGTGATAATTGTGTGCGCATGCGCTGGACCTAGGGGGACGTGCTCAGGCTGCGTGCAGTGCACTAGTATGAGAGTAGGAGTGATCACAGGTACGATCTAAGGCCATGTTATATGAGCCAGATTCTCTCTGTACTTTTAGTTAGCGACACTCGTTCTAAGGGAGTCACAGAAGATGTAAGTGGGCCCCAGCTAAAGAAGTTGCTCTGTCAGAGGTATGTCTGTTCCTCTAAACATGGTAATGTCATTTAGATGTAATAAGACTCTTAGATGTTGTACAGTGTTGCCTTGATGCTAGCAATAGTAGTACCTTGATACTAGTGATATCGTCAGAGGTGATATAATTGTACCTTTTGTGTATGAACTTAGTTTGGGTGTAGTGGACGGTGATGTAGAAACAACTTGTGTGGAAGACAATGTGGAAAAGATACAGGTATACTATAAATTATGTTTTCAAGAATGACTATGTCTGTGTCACAAATTTGTAAGACTGTGCATGTATAATGCAGGAGGTGTTAATAAGGTGGAGTGATGATCTGAAGCTGAGTCTCATACTAACCACAGGGGGTACTGGGTTCACTGCTAGAGATGTCACTCCAGAGGTACATGTATAGATACCTCACTAACCAGGAAGACTTCTCTTTCCTAGCCTTATTCTGGATTAGAGAGATTCTACTGTATACAATCCCTATATACACAGTACTACTGTAATGTGTGATAATGGCTCAATTCACTCCGTGTGACAATATAGTAGTCTCATACATTAGGCAACACGTTCTGTGCTTCACAAAGAGGCTCCAGGTCTCACCATTGCCATGGTCTCTGGGTCACTTGCTATAACACCACTTGCTATGCTCTCAAGGTTAGCATTAGCCTCAACACTAAGAATGCTCCACTGTCTTATATATTCATGCATGCCTAAGATGTATTATTGGCTCACCATATGATACTTGCAGACCAGTATGTGGGATCAGGAACTCCACTCTCATTATTAATCTACCTGGCAGTGCTAAAGGATCAAAGGTATATAGAGTCACCTGCAATTATCCCTCGTATGGGAGCCACATACATGGAGTTTGAACATTGTCTCTATTATCATCAGGAGTGTTTCCAACTAGTTTTGCCTGCCTTACCACATGCTCTGGGTGAGTTAATTACTAGACCTAGTATCTAAAACTAGTTTGATTATATTACCTGATTATGGTCGTTTGTATGCATTGCCAATATATATGCCATTGAATATGACAGAAGAGGCTCACTTGCTTGTCCCAATGAAGATTTAGGCTGTTCACTTACAGATATGCTATCAGGGAGCTCACGAGTGTCAGCCACTCACAGTAAGATGGCGGGTGGAAATGACACCAATAGGCATGTTCATTCATGTCCACATGGACACAACTTGACTAATTCGCAAGGAGACCAGACACAGAGAAGTAGGTCACATTGCATATTTCACAACTTATGTGCCTCATTATTCCTTGTTGTGCAGCCAAGTCAGACTTTTTGGCTAGTGTGGCACTGCGTCCACGCCAGTCTCCTTACCCCCTGCTCCCAGTTGACGAAGCTCTACAGATTGTATTACAGCATACCTCTGTGTTACCTGCTGTAGAAATCACTAACACAATAGGTGGGACCTACATTCCTGATACCTAAATTACTACCACTACTTTTTATACAGAGAATCTTGGGTCAGTGATAGTAGATGATGTATGTGCACACCAGCCACATCCTCCCTTCCCTGCTTCAGTAAAGGATGGGTATGCTGTTATTGGTAAGTTACTTATGTCAAGACTTCATATGTGTAACACACAGCAAGCATCAAAAAGAAGTGAAACAAATTAAGAAAAGTGAATCACAACAGCCTCAACAGCTTAGAAAACATCCCTACAACAGCCCCAAGGCTTAGAAGAAGTCTTGTTGTATATACATGTGAGTATAGTGTATCAATGTTTAGCTGCAGATGGGCCTGGAGAAAGAATTGTTTTGGCTCCTGTGTCTGCTGGAGAGGAGGTACCCTATGGGACTTTGAAAGGGAGTTAGTGTGTACTCTGGTGTGTCTAGCCTGCAGTACAGGTGTCATCAGGTGGAGTGAGTCGTATCACAACTGGAGCTCCTCTTCCACCTGGGGCAGATGCAGTGGTACAGGTGGAGGATACCGAGCTGCTGGAGAGAAGTGCAGATGTGTGTGTGTGTGTGTGTGTGTGTGTGTGTTGAATATGATCATATGTGTGTGCATGTTTCTTTCCAGGGAACTGAAGAGAGAAGAGTAAAAATTCTATCAACTGTCAAAGCAGGACATGATATCAGGTATTTCACCTCCCTTTTCTTAACATCAAGAATGATTGATATACATGCAGGCCAGTGGGATTTGATATAGGCAAAGGGGAACGAGTGCTAGCATCTGGAGATAGGCTGGGCCCAGCTGAACTTGGCCTACTAGCTGCTGTCGGTGTGACCAAAGTAAGCACATATATCACACGTGAGGTGGTTTGGTAGCTACGCACTTGTGTGTTTATTATAGGTCAAAGTGTTCCAGAAGCCAAGAGTGGGTGTGTTGTCCACTGGCAATGAAGTAGTGAACCCAGGCCAGCCTTTAGCAGCAGGTCAGATCTATGACAGCAACCGCACCACTCTTATGGCAGCAGTAAAAGAACAGGGACTTGTAGCAATGGACCTTGGCATTGCTAGAGACAAGTGTGTCTATGATATTTATTCTGAAGTGTACCATGCAATCATCTTTGATTTTTCAGCCGCCAGTCTTTGGTATCATGTCTTGGCAGGGGCTTAGATGAAGTAGATGTCCTGATCACATCTGGTGGAGTATCAATGGGAGAAAAGGTGGGCGTGTTTTTTCATATGTACATATAATGTCAGGAAAGACTTGCAATTATTGTAGGATCTTCTAAAGCCTGTGTTAGAAAATGACTTCAAGGCAACCATACACTTTGGAAGAGTCTTCATGAAACCAGGGTAGGTAGAGTACACATACCCTACTCACATATGCAGGTCTCTTTTAAACTCTATACAGAAAGCCTACTACTTTTGCAACAGTGGTGAGGGATGGCAAAACAAAGCTTGTGTTTGCTCTTCCTGGTTAGTATAAATACACATGGTAATACATCAGTCTTGGACCTAAGTGTATTCTTCTCTTGACACAGGTAACCCAGTGTCATCAGTGGTGACATTTTACCTATTTGTGGTGCCTGCACTCAGGAAAATGGCCGGTTGGAAGCAACCTCGTCTCACATCCATATCAGTCAAGGTGAGTACCACAGAACATGTGATGAATGTACAAAGTATAAACATGGAAATATATGTGCATAGCACCCTAGAAGTGGGAAGAAAAGAAAGGCAACCCAGACAAACAAGACATATAACACCCAGACCAGACAAACATGACACACAGCACACAGACCAGACAAACAAGACATATATCTCATGTACTTATTCACATGCTGTTCAGATGGGGTTCTCTATTTCTCTTGATTCTCGGCCCGAGTACCATCGGGCCATGATTAACTGGAGCACCCCAGATCATCAGGACCTGCCCACAGCCTCCAGCACTGGTAGCCAGTGCAGCAGTAGACTACTGAGCATGTGCACAGCCAACACTCTCCTGGTGCTACCTGCTAGGAGTGAACAGCTCAATAGAATCGAGGCTGGTGCTGTTGTAAAAGCTCTGTTACTTGGACCAACACTTTAGATCAAGTCATTAGTCTACTGTATAGTGTGTTCATTGAATATGTATAAAATTTCATGTCTGTTGATCAGTGTACGTGTGATAATACATGACTATGTATATAAACTTATAACAATCTTTGGAAGACACAAGGACAATTCTTCTACTGAGCCAGGTGTACATAGCCCAGTATAATGACTAATGCCATTTGACACACCCACAAAATTAGGTTCTCCTATAAGTGTGTTATAGAGAGGAGATGAACAGATGGTAACCTAGCTCAGAGCAGACGTTCATTTACAGCAACTTATGTTGGGATCCACTATTATTCCTACAAACTGACATTGATTATCTCAGGTATACTCCAGTGTTGAAGCTATCGAATATAGCTGGGCATTTCAAGTGTTGGCATAGACAGATTTCCTGAGGTCATTTTCTTTGGAGTTCTGTTGGCATCAGATGCTGCAAAACATTTCCAGAAGCGGAGAGTTTCATCAGCACCAGCGCTGGCAACAGTTTCTCCATCGGGGCTCAACACAAGGTGTAGTATCCTACTCTCATGGCCACTCAGAGAGGCTAGGCGAGATAGAGATGGGTAGCTCCAAACTGTTAGTTCATTGTGAGGGTGGCCATGAGAGGAGAGTAGCTCTTGGTGCTGAGAAGACCACACGAGACCACTTATCTGTTGGAAGTATGGAATGAATGCACACTGATTGACGAGAATGAATCATGCTTCTAAACTACACGGAATCCCTGTAATAAGAATAATCTGTAATGTAGAGACATCAATAAACAGGTTCAATTTGCCCCCCTTGAAAGTGGCTTTGTTCCCCTGAGATGGACTATGATCAATTCAACACAGGACAGTCTCAATACAAGGTTAGCCCCCCTCAATTTTAGATTTTCCCCCTGATCGCGAATTGCTTGCTTCACATTCGTTTTGTCAAGGACACGTAGGATACATGTGGATACAGTACCTGAGAGCCAGTGTTGACTTTGTCTTGCAGCTGACCAGTGCAGGCATTCCACAGACATATGTGCCTGTCTGCTGATCCTCCGCCACTTGCTAGAACATTGGGTTGCCATGGACACCAGCTCAATGCCTACATAAGTATGTGACAAAAACTGCATCTACCAACTTACATGATCAAAAACTACAAAGTGATTCTATTGATTACTTTCACAGTAATTTTCACTGACTATACATGTATTTCTAATGAGAGTGGTCCTCACCTTAACAGCTGCTGTATGTTCTGTGAGAGTGTGTGCAGGAGAGGTCCAAGGATCGCGGCCAAGGGTGTCCCAGATACACACCATGTTGCTGTCACCCCCACTAGCCAAAAATCTACCGTTTGGAGACCAAGAAAGACCACACACGTCCAAAGATTTACTCTTGAGAGAGCCAATATGAAATTGAGCCAGCCTGACATCATAGTTGTGAATGGTGCCTGACTGAGAGGCGGAAGACAGGAGGCTGGTGCGTGGGTTCCATGCCAGACTATTCACTCGCGAGTCATGTGTGTGCATCCTACGGACAAGTTTATTGGCATTTACATCCCACAACTGTGTAGAAAAAGACTATTAGTTGATAAAAATGCACATGAGTATGTATTTACCTGTACTTCAGCATCACTGGTACCAACTGCCAGATACTTGCCAGATTTGTTCCACTTTACCGAGGAGATGTATGTGTTCTCAGTACCTGTATTGCAGAGACTGTTGCTGCCACCACTCTCTGTGTCCAACAGGTATACTACTCCTCCCAAGGCAATGGCCAGCACATTTCTCTTACTCCAGTCCACCACATTCAGATCTGAAAATGGTAGCTACCTTATTAGACAATCAATTTCATTAAGTTGTTAATAGAGACTAACAGAAGTCATCAATCAAGTTAGGAGCATCCAAAACTTTATCTGCAGTCTTGGGAAACTTTCTCATTCTCTTGGAAGATGCAGGCCGAGACATAGAGGCACTGTAAGGTTCCCAGTATGAATCTATTGAGAATAGACACATTTAGCAAGCAGACAGAGTGTAAAAAGTGTCATGCAACAGAAACTCACCGTTTTTCTGTTTCAAAGCACAGGTTGCAGGTGTCTGTTTGAAATTCAAGACCTTGCTGTCCGAGCTGCGACCCCTGAGGGCAAATAGCCTCTCCCTTACTTCCTTTCTCTTGGCAGAGTCAGCGAGTGGCGTGCGAGTGTTGTCTTGAGCACGACAGTTCTCGGCTCTGCTGCGCCTACCGGACCGCATCTTGTAGGCTGAAAATTGTAGGTCAGCTCCAGCTCGGCTGGGGATGAAGCGATCTCCTGGAGTCTTACGAGCCGATATTGGCGTTTGCGCATTGAGACGACAGTATTGTCGCGGTGTTCTCGGTGTGCTGACGGTCGAATCATCCATTGGAAACTTTTCTGCAAAAGGATTGAATTGTGCTCGTGGGTAAGCCGCAGGGCACTTTAAGTTTCGCGCAAGGATGCGTTGTCATGCCTACTGAAATTTGATTGGCTGTTTTCCCGGATAGGATAGCTTTCGCCCACGCGCTAACACTGCGCATGCGCGTACTGTGCAGCATGTGTTGTAGATCACATAATACTCTATCAACTAGTTTTAGGCTTTTTAGACGCTGGCTCCTTCTGAGTTGCACTATCATCATCATCGTCATCTTCTTCCATGTCTATTTTTACACACACAAAGATAAAATTGCAAAAAAGAGGTTGCCAAGCAAAAGCCCTTACCACTTTCACTGTTGGTTCGGCCACTCTTTCCTCCACTTGGCTGGTTTGTTTTCTCTGCCTTCTCCTCCTCCACTAGTTTAGTGAGGAAGGTATTCACTTCTGACTGCATTTGGGAGAGATTGGCCGACAGAGAAGACAGATGACTCTTTCTATCTCCTGTGATCTCGGCTGTCTTCTTGATTTCATCACCTCTCCTAGGTCTAATCACACACTGCAGCATCTTCACCAGTCAAGAAAGAGCTGCTGAGAAAACACACATCATTACATCCCGGCTAGTGAGACTAGTTCACTCACACGATGATGTTGTCAAGGTTCGTCAACAGTTCTTGCTATCTTGTCGTAGAATTCATACACTGCGGTCTGATCTATCTCTTCCAAGGCATTCACGAACGAGTTAGCCCGAGCCGCACTCCAGCTTTGTACACGAGCCCGACAGAACAGAGCCTGTTCTTCGACGTTTTGGCACTCTTCCCAAGTAGTTGGGACGCGTTGAGAGCAGGCTAGTACTCGCTCGACCTGCGCAAACAATTTATGAGGGGTGGCGACTGACACCAGCTTGTCGAGGAACGCTCTCCGTTGTCCTGAACTGAGAGTCCGAAACCACATAGAAAACTGTTGAACTTCATAATCGTGAGCAGACATCTGCCTGACTTCACTAGCTCTAAGCCTGCGCACGCGGTGTAAAGATTAAATAGGAACATGCATGAATGGTTGTTGATACACTAGACTTGTACTATAAATGTACTAGTCCCTTTCTGCAATGGCTGATAGTCTCTCATCAACCTCTTCTGTACTAAGAACCCTGCAACAAAAACAAAACACATCGTGGTATGTATAGAAGCACCCTCATTCCCAGCCAGACAGCATGAGACTGAGTCTCCACCCCAGGGTACAAGGCTAGTATAGAAGTACCCCCTGAAACAAAGGTAAAGACTGACCTAAATTTGGGGTTTTCTTTGGTGACCACAGCAAGTTCAATCTCACTGGACTTGAAATCAGCAGAGAGGACATTGGACAGGCACATAATGGCAGTCTGGGGGATACCAAGAGCAGACAAAATCCACACTAACTTACAGGACAGATTTCTAGTCTCTTTACCTCAATTGTTTCCTCGTAATTCCATTGTGGTTTCTTCCGTATCTTTTTCTCCATGTAGTTGTTGGCCTCTGTCTGTTTGGGGCCCACACTAATGGCCTTATAGCCACAGAAGTAGCCTGCTGGGTCAGTTTTATATACCTGTGGCCCGCGCTCCTCGTCCATGGATATCATCACCATACCTAATGACAGGGACAGGCAGTAGGAAAAGAGGGTTCATAAATGTGCAAAGGATTGAGAATAGAGTCCCTCTATTTTGGTACAGAGAAAGTGAAGTGTCCTGATTGCAGGCATTGAAGAGCATTAGCAACAGCAAAAGGTGCTCAGTATATCAAGGTACCCTTAATTAGAGGGATTACCCCATGAAAGTCACACAAACTCACAGCATCCCAGAGGCCTCATGTTAGCATTCTGAGTGAACACCTGCGAGATGTCAGCCATTCTCTTACAGAGAGTATCTATGGGCATCTCATAGCCATATCGATACTGAAAGTATGCCGCCTCCTCCCGAGCTCGCCTTACTTGTGCACGGCTATCAGCTGGGTGAAAAAATGAAGACAATACTGTGTGCATCGCAGCAGTGTATGTACCCACCAATCATTCCAGTCACTACGCAGCCAATGTGTTCAGTGATCTTGAAGAGGTGAGTAATACTGTCTGGGTCCAATAGCTTGTCCTGAACACGAAATAGCACCAGTACAATTATTAACTGGATTAGGTATTCAGTGAAAGGTCTCTAATTGGACACCTTTGGGACAGTGTCCTAATTACAGAGGTGTCCTGAAACATATGGCTCTGAGGTGTTTGTATTTCAGGGTTTTATGATTAGGTGTTCCACCATATACACAAGTAACCTACTCCAGTTGCTATTCCAATGTACAGTCAAGTACATGGTCTACTTCTTTGTACCCTACGACCCTTCAATGACGGCTCTGCAATGGAAACTTACCGGCACTTTTTTCTGTGTGATAACAACAGCAGAGTCTAAACCACGCACACCAAGTGAAGTGATGCCTCCTTGATTGACAGCCTTGAATGCATACTCTGTGGAGGAAAAAAGGAGTCACCACGTGGAAGAGAGACGTGCACTCGAGACTCGAGAGAGTGTTCGAGACCTATGTTACTTACAGTTGCACGCACTTATAACGCTATACAGTATTGATTACAGTTTCCATTGTGCTCACCAACTTGATAGAGCCTTCCCTCCGGTGAGAAGATAGTTATATGTCGGTCGAATCCTGCACTTGTTCCTCTCGCCATTTTTCATGCGTGTGCAACTGTCCTCATTCCGATCCACCTGTATGAGGACGTGACCAGAAAAGCCACGCCTACGAGAAAATAACAGTGATGTGAATCCCTGAATGGCAGGCCTGGTGAGCCCCAAAGAAGACGGCAGAGATGTAGCAGTAGATGAAGGTAGTATCTGCGCTGCAGGAACTGGATTCACGAACGCCAGCAGACAAGGAGAGACTGAGGGGGAGAGACAACACACCGACTGGGCAGAGTTTGTCGATGAGAGCAGTATGGTGGCTGGTGCAGTACCACAGGAGAGTATTGGTGACGTGGAAAGTAAAGGAAAATTATTGTCAGAACCACAGATGGGGTCTCACTGGATAACGAATAGGGACTCACTCCCAAGTGATGCTAATAATACTTGTGACTGGGCCAGTTTTTCTCCAGTTGCAACATCTCATTCAATGGACACTTCACATTGGGCACAAAATACTACTAACTGCACTGCAAACAATGGGGAAAACCCTGTAATTAACTCGGACTACAAGCACCCAGATATGCGTACAGAAGTCGGTGACGGTAGTCCTGGTTGGCAGGAGTTCTCTCTTAGTGGTAGCTACGGCACTCCCAATTCTTGGTTTGAAACTGTTCAGAGTGACAGAGACAGTGTGTCATATGCCGAATCTGCTGACTGTACTTATCACCCCATTCTCCAAACACGTAGAGCTGATGACCCATGTCAAATGCACACTTCTGATCTGTCTACTGCACTGCCACACCACCGTCACCACCACCATCATCCGTGTGTGGCTGTATTCAGACAATGTTTCACTAGTTCATCACTGCAGGACACCATGTCCGGTGGAGTGGGGGACAGTGTTCCTCAGATGGTGTCTATTGAGTATGTACAGGACTGGCAACAGATACGAGACACCAGGTGTGTTCATATGACCTCCTACACAGCAAACACAAGTGCCATTAGACTCAGAGTTGCTAACTCTGTCTTTCTCTTTGTGTATTGTATGTTTAGTCCTGCAGAGACACACAGTATGACACAGTAAGCATAAACCTAGCTTATAATAACACTTGGTCCATATCTCACTCCACAGTGCTCCTTCATTCCTGATTGATCGGGGTGATGTACATGTATATTTGCATGGAGATCTCTAATGCTTTAGTTTTGTGTGTTGAGTCTTCTCTAGCTACTCAGCTAGATTATTTACAAGAAGCATGGTTGTTTGCAGAACTTTTTCAACCTGAAGAAAGCAGCCTGTAAACAACTATCCTATTCTGCCATCATACTGGCCTGTACTGTTAGCGATATGTAGTTGTGTATCAGAGAGCTAGCTGGAGCTGTTGGCATCAATTAATGTATTGGCTACATCTTCGTCTATGCTGGTTGTAGATCTGGCATAAACATATCGCCCTCTACCTCTGCTCGCTCATCTCTCTCTCCAGTTTCGCAAGGGTGTTGTGGAATTGGGCTCAAACGTCTCTCCACCATCCTCCTCCATCCTCTTGCCAGACTAGACTGACTGCAGTATTGGGGATGGCTGCTGGAGATGAGGTAAGACTCTTTCACGTTCCCCCTCCCCCTCACTCTGTATAGCTTTACCTGATTTCTGTAGTGTTACACAAGTACATGTAAAGTTAAATGATGGAAACACTCTCAACCAACATCAATGCCAAGTCATTATCTGGGATTCGAACCCACGTGCATATGTCAGACAATTTGAGTAAGAATGTATGGAGCATATGTTGCCACATGTTCCTGGTTCCTATATGTTCCCTTATTGTGCATGCATGTCTGATAGTTTGACCCAGTAAGCTAACCATATGTCTACACAGTCTGTAGGTAGACATTACCTATTCTGTATGCACAGAAATCTGGACATCATGCGACAGGATCTCTCCTACCACCAGGGGAAGAGGAGAAATTTGATTGGACACATCCCAACCAACGAAGAAGATCTGTTTCACCTGAAGTGGTGCCTAATCTCTTTCGGCCGCGCAAGGAGAGCCTCATTGATGTTGATTTTGATCACAATCGAGCCGCTTCAGGTTAGAGAGTATATATTGACCTATGTATGTGTATGTCATGTGAGTAATGTATTGGTGTTTATTGAGTAATGTGTGTGTAAACTCTCTACTGTTGGACTTATCTGAGCATAAACACTACTCGTTGTGTAAACATACACATGTATATGGGTATATGTTTGGGTATGTGTATATATATCTCCTCCCCACAAGCCAAGGCGACTCAGGTGAGTTACTATGCACACTGCTGCTATGTAAACCCACTAGTTGCTATATGATAGACGTGTGTTTGTCAATGTTTTGTGCTCCATTTTCTCCCTTGAATCCCTGCTCTACAGGCTTGTCAGTGTTGAGTGAGGTAGAGCTACAGCAGATGTGTGATGAGATGGCCTCCAAGTTCTCACGGCTGTCGGAGGAGCTGCTCACTAACCTCCAGCAGAGAGATGTGTTGGCTGGGGAGATGGAGGCAAAGAACAGGTGTGTGAGGAAACACCACCCTTCTAATGCCTGGCAGTTTTTAGGGGGGGTCCAAGGGGGGTAATTCGCTCCCTTGAATGTGGTTTTGCCCCCCCCCCCCCTGAGATGGGCTATGATCAATTCAAAGCATATTTCAAATCTACACTTCACAAATTTTCACCTTGCCTATATATAGTTATGTGTACTGTTTGAAGTGAGTGTTTGATGGTAGTTAAATAAGGGCTAAGGAGAGAGCTTTTACTACATATAATTACTATTATAGTACACTTCACTGTGTGTTTGTGTGTGTGTGTGTGTGTGTGTGTGTGTGTGTGTGTGTGTGTGTGTGTGTGTGTGTGTGTGTGTGTGTGTGTGTGTGTGTGTGTGTGTGTGTGTGTGTGTGCGTGCATTTGAGAGAATAAATACACACCAGTGAACACCTACTCTCCTGTTGCTGTATAATGGAGTTTGCTCGTGTCCCCACAGATTTGTTTCGGCACTGCTAAGAGTTCAGCAGTTACGTCATTCTCAAGATTTGAATGGTGGGTTTGGGGAGATGGGCAGAGGTAGGCAGTGGGTATGGAGCCAGAAGAAAAGAGATGATGAACCTACTGGAATGGTAAGTAAGGTGTTTAGCATAAGAAAGTTTGTTATGTATACTAGTCTCTATATAGGATGTTAGGTCTTTACAAACACCTGTGAAATAGATGTAGTCCAATTCTTTATAAATCTTCTACCCTTTCCAATTGCTCATACAGTACTTACA
This sequence comes from Theonella swinhoei, assembly GCA_963970385.1. NCBI lineage: Eukaryota > Metazoa > Porifera > Demospongiae > Tetractinellida > Theonellidae > Theonella > Theonella swinhoei. Next base: position 3,778,377 of record OZ019960.1, on the reverse strand, counting down.
GACCGTCATTCCCTATAAGTGTCCTGATGGTTTGAGATGGAAAACAGATACCTTAATTCAACTCACAAAAGGTATCAGTATATGTGCAGCTGTTGTGGGTGGATGTGTAAACAAAACTATTTACACAGTATTGAAGGCAATTGCTGAAGGTAGCAGTACTGTGCCTAAGCTAATGGCAGAATATCTACAGTCTGAGTGTAAGTTGTTTTCACGTGGTTTATGGGATTATAGTGCTTCATTCCTTTGATCCCTACATGCAGTTCTAGCAAGCCCTGTAGCTGACCATCCTTTTGAAGATTCCATTCCTCCTGATAAAAACCACGAACTATCAGCACTTTCTGTCTGACTCTTTTCTCCCTTCCTTCTACTACTTCTTTGTATATAGCTATTTCAGTTAATCTTATGCGTGGGTCGTATTGCGCATGCGTACACGCGTTGTTATTTTAAAGAGGGGCGTGTTAGTTCTGTTTCTGGTAAACATGTCGAGCAGCGGTGGGAGCGAGAGTGATGTTGAACAACAAGATATTGATGATTCCGAGCCTGTACCCGCGGAACACTTATCTGAAGATGAGGGAGAAGGTATTGAATTATGCCTAACGTTAACGTTAGATATGTAGAAAAGCATGTGTTAACATTAGATATGTAGAAAAGCATGTGTAGCTACACTTCAAGGAAGGAAAAGGCCATTGCACGATATCTTGGGCATTATTTTTCCATAGTTTTAGCCGGTCTCTTTGAAGCGTTACTATGTTGAATAATTTGTCGCGTCTCCTTTTCGTTTGGGATGATTCCAAACCTGCAGGACCTTCTGACCAGTTCATGGAGCCAGCTCCCCCTACCTACCAGGAGGCTCTTAATCTACGTCTCTTCACGCGAGATCCGGCCAGTAGCGGCGCCTCTGGCAACGGCGGAGGTGCGGTGGGGACAGCCAGTCGACAAGATTCCCAGCTGGCGGAGGAACTGCAGCTGGAAGAGATTCAACAAAGAGTCGCCCGCGAGCGTAGCGTAAGCCTGACGGTGCCGCCGTCAGAACGTAGCATGGTTCGCACTTCAGTTTCTTCTGCTCCAGGTGATTTCAGACCTATGGCTAGAAATCCTACCTACGCCCTCCAACACCGCCAACGCCTGCGGACTATTCCAGAAGGTAAATATTAGTGCAATAGATGTTTACTACCTGTAGCAAATCGAAAGTTCCTAGAAAAGGAAATCAGTATTGTACAGAATGCAATTTCAGTTTTCTAAGGTCAACAAAACATTATTTGCAAGCCGGTCGTTGAACACAGTTCATTAGCCAAATATTTAATAACACCAGTAATCACTCTAGATACATAATGTGCATGAGATTTGGCCTGCCAGCCAGAATTCATTCCACCTATGTTCTCTCCCTCTCTCCTCCCTGCACACAATGTACAGATGAAGAATTGACGATTATTCCAGCTTCTCATTGCCCTGAATTACAATCATGCTCCTGCAACACATGTCTCTACTACTCCTGCTTTGGATTTACCATCTTTACAGACCGTCTTTCACCCGCTCTCAGAGGTGCTTGGAAAAGTGGGGCCAAGCTTGCTACCAACATCACACTACCTGTGTTTTCTCTCCAGTCGCGTTACATCATATTCGCTACACAAGCACTGATTACTGCTGCTTGCATGATACTATCCTTTGCATCCACCCCACTCAAGAATGAGAATCTTGTCCGTACTGTATCACTTACTGCTTGCCTCATTGTCAACGTACTTGAGAGGGTTATTTCCTGGTGTGGCTGTTGTCAATCAAAACAAAAGATGTATAATTCAGTCTCAGATGTCACACGGAATCTGCTGACAGACATCTTCCTCTACCCGGCAGTAGTTGCAAGCATCATGAATACTCTGAATACCAGGAGCTATAATACTGTGCTCTCCATCTGGGACGATTCAGTATATGCCAATGTTTCAAATGCTGATGAGGTTATAGAAGAAGATGCAATCAACATTTCACTTAATGCAACAGTGCTCCTACTATTTATTATAATGGTGCATGGACTACGGCTGGGGCAGTTGGGTAAGATCGTGGCGTCGCTGTTGGGCAAGTTGAAGGGGGATGTATCTGGAGCAAGGTCTACAGCACGTGTATTTATCATCGGCTTCTTTGTGCATGTGTTGATTTGGTCTGTTGTCCAGCTTCTATACCTCTTACTTATTGGGTTTCGTTTACAAACAGAGATGACCGAATCGTCACAGCCACAGGTTCTAGGGGTCAGTGTGCACCTTATCACAATGATGATATGTGGAGAGCTTGTACCTCTGCTTGGAATTTTTATGTACTTTATCACAGCACAGAAATGGGTGGAGGAATTTCCAATTGCTCTTCATTTGAACCACGCTGCTTCTACCCAGTCACCTTCAGGGGCTGCTTTTGACCGCATTAAGTACCAGTTCAAGACATTGCATACGACCAACACGAAATGTTCAGGCTGTCTCTTTGGCTTGATACACCCATTCATGAGTCCCTTTCAGTTGCTAATCACGATGGTGTTCTTCATACTTTGGCTGCTGTTTGTGTGCACCTTCCCAGTCAGCAGTACAGACTCTACCTACTTGGACCTTTCTTTCGGAAACACTTCATCCTCTCTGCGCAATACTGTAGTGATGGCTGTCGCGTATGGACTAATTGTAGTCCTTTCTCTTTTGGTCAGTCTCCTGCCACTGGTTTACGGCCTTCTAGGTCTGGCTATGCTACCATTTTGGTTTTTTTTCTACATGTTTGTTGCCTGTATTTCATTTTGTAGTACTAAGTCTTAGTCTAATGCTTGTTGTGTTTCAAGGATTTTGAAGTTAGCTGTACTCTTTGTGTTAAAAGTTGGATCCTGCCATTTGTATTTTAATGCATATTCATGTATCTTGATTTACAATTTTTACACTTAGTGCACAGTGTTCTAAAACATGTTGACACAAATGCAGGACAATGCTGTATGTAGTGTACGCAGGCAATACATACATCACTATGTGCAGATGCTGCAGTCCTCACACTCAATGGTGTTGAGGTGTTACAACATCCTTTGACTATGTAGAGGTTGTCACTGAATAGCTTTGTTCAATCAGTGTCCTTAAGAGAGTTGTACAGGAATTCTGCACATGCACAACAGTGTACATTCACTGGCTGAGTAGTCGTGTCTCAGTACCTATTGCATCAGTTGGCTGTAGCCTGTAGAGTAGTCTAGAGTAAAGTGTGTGTGGGAGAGAACTACTTTAATAGCGTCACAACCTAACTTGGCATCTCTACACCACTATAATTGCACCATGGACTTAAGAGGTAAGCAATGTATGAGGAAGGTAAGGTAGATGTGTGAATTGGGTGACTATGAGAGCCAGAGATGGCTTGAAGTTGTCCTGTATTATATGTTATAGGTGTACACAATCTTGCAATGTCTTTGTTCTAGTGAATTACATGTTATGGTGATGAAATAAGAGTTAGTGTTGGTGCATATTGAGGCAAACATTCAAACCTACCATACATAGATGCAGCACCTCCACGATATGACGAGGTGGTACCACATTATACGTCAGGTGGAGTGGCACAAGGAACTACAGCTGCTAATACTACACTACCCAGTGCACCATCACACCCACAGCAAGGACAGAATCTGCCCAGCATCCTTCGTTCCGCTTCTCCTCCAGCCTACTGGCTCCAAAGGAACAGAGGAGTCAGCAGTAGTCTGAATCCTCCTGTTGCTCCTTCTGCACCGGCATGGGGTGACCACTTGCCAAGTATTAGGGAGGAGCAGAGAGCAACACACCCATACCATAACCTAGGTACATGCTGTATGTGCATTAGTGTGCATACACTCATTGTATGGTGGGACCTTGGCAAAATTGACTAATGTATATAATGGGCATTCACTATTACTACAATTTGTCGTGTAGCTATTGTAGCTATAGAGACCATCACAGAGCTGCTTTATCACCGTGTTATCCAACACTATATCCCTGACTTACGCATAATGTACATGTGCATTTACAGCCAGTGTGTATACATATTATAGGTACTGTCTTTTGTGCAGAGTCCCACACACCTTCCAACCAGGTGGAGTCTGGTCTGCACTGCAAGAGTCCCTGCAGTCTACTCTACCCAATATGGAGAGGATTCCCAGTTACTCCACAAAGGTTTTCACCGGATCTTCAGAAAGCTTGGGTTCATGGGGCAGGGGTTGTTAGAAGAGTGTTAAGTATCTCTATTCTCAGCACTTCTGGGTATAGATGGCATGGGGTGCAACTATTGCTAACGGCATTGGCACTTCTCTTTTCCATGATGCCCAACCATTACTTGGAGTTTTACAGGATCCAGTGGCTTCTGTTGACTGTTCTAATGCTACTGGTTGTAGATTTTGCTGTATCAGTGTTCTTGAACCACCCCAATAGAACATCCCAGCCAGCTGCAGTACGAATCAGGGGATTCCTTGCCTTTGCTCGCAGCTTCCTTTACGATTTCTTCCTCTATCCAATTTTGATTTTGTCAATTTTTCAGATCATTCAAACTCAGAGCTATCTCATCTTTGATGGAAAGGGGAATGACTTTGACAGTGTACATACATGGAAGTTTGCCACACTTTCTGTGGTAGCATCCCTCTACATAACTACTGTCTATATCATGCGTTTTGGAGCATTTAGCTCTGCAGTAGGTGGTCTGCTTCATAACCATACAAATATATCTGGTGCTAGAAAAGCCAGTCGTTACTTTCTAAAAGGGTTTCTTCTCCAGATTGTGATCCAAGTAGCAATTCAAGTCATGCTCTTCATCATGATCAGTGTACGCTATCAGGCAGAGAGAGGTGGTGGCAATGATGTCTACATGAGACAAGACAATGACGACTCAGTGTATGATGAAGAAGAGGGAGATGGAGACAGCATCAGTCAATTTCTGAAAGGGATGGTTGTAGGTGGCATACTCATTCCAATATTGTCACTACCAATGTATTTTGTCTCAACACAAACACTGGTGGAAGAGTTCAACGTAAGCCTCTTTCTCAACTCACCTGAACGGCGAGCTCTCAGCAGCGCTAACCGCATAGATATACAAGCACTTAAGACCGAGTTCTCCAGATTTCACAAATACAATATGTCCAGTGTGGGTGGACTGTTGAATGTCCTGCAACCCCTCTTTAGTCCACTCCAGGTGATCCTGTGTGCACTGCACACACTCCTGCTGTTGAGTTTCTTCTTATGCTTCTCTCTGATGCACATGGAGAATGAAGGACAGACTGTCACAGTGAATGCATTCAAAGCTGGTCTCTACTCCAATATATACAGGATGCCTCGTAGTGTCACTGAAGCTACATTTGCAGTTGCATTACTCTTCACTATCTTTGCAAACGCTCTACCCATTTTCTATGGCATTGTGGGAGCTGTACTGCTGCCCTTTCACCTCACTGTTGGTACCCTCTGGCTACTGGTAAAGACAATACGTTCCAGAAACTACCTCTCAATCCAAACTGTTTAGTTATAACAGCAAATAGGTTGAGTTTCATGTCACAAATTGAGGTATATATATATGTACATAGTTATTTTTACAACATACACAATGTTGTTTACATACATACATACATACATACATACATACATAGACTGATTAAGTGATTTTTTGTTATCTTAAACACCGTATAATGTCCGGTATATAATTTGATAAAAATATGACTTGTGTAATAATAAAAATGATTGAAGATGATATCAGCACAGTGTAACATTGCAGGCATGATTCAGATGATATCAGCAGAGTGTAACATTGCAGGCATGATTCAGATGATATCAGCACAGTGTAACATTGCAGGCATGATTCAGATGATATCAGCACAGTGTAACATTGCAGGCATGATTCAGATGATATCAGCAGAGTGTAATATTGCAGGCATGATTCAGATGAGGCGAACACATGTATAGGCACAACGGAACTCTATAGAATACACCAATAGTCTTAAATTCCACGAGGGATGAGAAGAACTGGAAGAATGGTCCTCCACACAGAGAGCACCTCATTGGGTCGTTCAACATTTCTGCAGAGGCAACACAAGGAAGATTAAGATTAATATAAACACTGTGAGCAACTCCTTATGTCTTTATCCCACCTTGAAGGCAGGTAGGAAGTGAGACAGAGTCCCAGGCAATGCTGTAGTTATGTACTGCACGAGCTGACATTTCCATCAGTGGGGGAACTGTGTCTCTGGGAGCACGGCACATGTTCTGTGCTGCTTGCTCATCAACAAAACAGTTATTCTGAGCTGTAAACAAAGATATACATATGCATACAAACTGCATACTTATGTGTACGTGTTTTTTTCCTAACTTTAGTGCTTGTCAGTAGCCCACTGTTTATCTGTGATAAGCCCTACTAGAAAGCCCAGTAAGTAAGTCCTAGTGTAAGTATTGTGGTGTGCTATGTGTGTGATATTTCATGCTACCATACCAGTGAATGTGTAGAGTTGCAGCTCTTCCATGGATGCTGGGAGGTACTTGAGTCTGTTATTTCTTACGTGTAACTCCTTCAGCTGTTGTAAGTTTCCCATGTGCACTGGGAGTGTGTGTAGTCTACACACACATACATGGGAGAGAGGGAGAGAGAGAAAAAGGTGGAAGGAGTATAAGTGTAACACAGAAATGAGATAGTTAACACTATTGTTGCCACATATACTCATGGTCCCATACACTGTCTATACCTGTTGTTAGAGAGCCAGAGTCTGACAATAGAGACACAGTGTGAGAGAGATTCGGGCAATGCCTCCAGCTCACAGCCAGACACATCGAGTTCTTGTAGCTGGTACAGCTGGCCAAACCTGCTTGGTAGGTTCTTGAACTGGTTCTCACCTCCATACACAACCTGTCATCACGCTACTGTTACTACTGTCATGTTATACATACAGGAATTGATGACATACCCTCAGTGACGTTAAGTCACACACTTCCTCAGGCAGCTTAGTAAGGAGGTTGGAGCTGTATTAGAAATAAAACGAGTATCTCTCATTGTGTGGAGGTACAAGTTCCATAGTATATTTGTCGAAATGTTGTTAATTGTACATGAGTCACCCTCAGCCTTGCCCACCCTTATGTAGGCATGATGCACATGTGTAATCTGTATGTATTTAACTCACTGGAGGCCGAGCTCCTCAAGTCTGGCCAGCTTCCCCAGGGAGGCTGGCAGTTCTGACACACAGTTATTGGTAATGTTCAGTATCACCAGTCGCCTCAAGTTCCCAATATCACCTGCACACATATGTACACATGTATTGAGATACGTGTAATGAGCATTGAGTAAAGAGAAGGGGAGTCTAGCTATAGAGGGTGTGGATATATTAGTGCAGTTTACTTGGTAGTTTTGTTAGTCGGTTGTTCTTGACGTCAAACTCTACCAGTTGATGTAATTTGCACACAGTGTCCTGTATGTGTGTGTGTGTGTGTGTGTGTGTGTGTGTGTGTGTGTGTGTGTGTGTGTGTGTGTGTGTTTGGGTACATACAGGCTTTGCTATACTACAAGAATGAAGTATTAGACGAGTATCTAACTGCACTGACCGGAAGTTGTGTAAGGTTGTTGTACTGTAGGAACAGCTCCTTGAGGCTGGACAATGCTCCCACGTCTTCTGGTAGACTTGTCAGACGGTTGTTGGATAGGTTCAAAGAAACCTAATACACACACACACACACACACGCACACGCGCACGCGCACGCGCACACGCACACGCACACGCACACACACACACACACACACACACACACACACACACACACACACACACACAGAGGATATGTTTAAGATGTGTATACTGCAAATAAAAATCATACCAATTGTGTTCCGATGGCTGTGATTCTTGGAGGACAAACTTTCAAATGTCCATAACTATGTGATTGAACAGAATATCAACATGGGCATTTAATGGAGTATGAAAAGTGTACCTAAGATCGAACTCGAGGTATTTGTACTGCACTGCTCCCTCGACTGACTCCACTGCTGCTTGGTAGCCAGTTCCGTGAGCCCTACACACAGATCTGGTCTGAGTACGACAGCATCGAGCACAGCAGCTGTAGCTGGAAGAAAGAGAAGTCAGGGAGATGACAGAGATATCAACATCAGATGGTCATACATGTACTCTACTATAGCATGGTATCAAGATCTGGTATATAGCCTATTAGCAAACCTGCTCACATGGTACATACATCTACACTGATGCACATCCTACCTGCAGTTTCTCTTGGCACTGACAACCCTACATCTGAAAGAAAGACAATGTCAAATATTCTGTCTTGCTTTATACTAATTATCAGTCTATTACAGATTCTTACTTTCACATATTTAACTAATATAACATGCATGTGTACTTGTGGCTCACCCACTACATGGGAAGTGTAGGGATTGTAGAGGAATGGAGTTCGAGTGTGTCTTTCTCTGCTCTTTCTGCCAACACAAGTACCAGTCATCCAGTGTACAGCTACTGGACTGATCACCCTGCAGGGAACACCATACCTCCATGGTATACTGCTGTATCACTAGTATAAAGTGTAAAGCTCTCTGAACTAGGGAAGCACACTACATCAACTAGCTTTGCTTTGGTCCAATGTTGCTATTATATATGCTCTCTGACTCCAGTTTTCCCCCATGGGAACAGAAGTGCAGTCCTTGGGGAGTTATGGCTTCTGCAGTACTAGTCAACACATACATAACTGTGGCTGTGACTACTCTGCCAAGACTATATTCACACACTTACCGGGCTATGCCTAGATGGTAGTGTGACATTTGCTTGAGGTTCTCCAGACTGGCGTTCTATACACTTTGCCAAAGCACGTCTTTGTCGCTTCCTGTGTGTTCGTCTAGCTCTCTTCCCTGGGGGACGCCCTACGCTAGAAGTAGTCTTGTCGGAGCTCGCTCTCCACCCATGCCACCTCATGCACACGCCGAGCCAAGAGTGTACTGCTGCTTGCAAGTTCCATGACGGTCTAGTCCTTGTTCCTGCGCCTATCTGCAGCTGCGCCAGCACTGTGAGGAGCACGAGGACACAGCACAACGTCAGGGAAGACACCACAACGAAGAGCTCCAGAGACATGTTTACGCGTGAGGTCAAAGTTCTCCAGCTTTACCGCACGCGCATAATCGATAATCACACACGCAACACACAACACATACACACACCAAATGCTGTATCAGGTAACAGTTCTGGACTGTGAGGCTACAGCAATAGCATCACCATGAGTGTTCCATATACGATAGTGCGTGGACACAAATTCCTTCCCTGCCAAGACAAGTGAAAAGGTTACATTCTGTACTAGAGTCATTGGATTGACTCACCTATAGAGAGCTTGTACTTGCTCGGAGGGAAGAGAGTGATGGAACGGGAGTCAACACTGCATCCACTCAGTGTGAAGTCTGGGACCTTGAAGATGAGCTATGGGAGAGAGAGAGAGAAGCCTCCATACTCAAAGTACACCCAACACTGCAGAGGGCTCACATCAGCATATGTGTTGAGTCCTACACAGAATGGATCCTCTTGGTCTACCCCACTTGGAGGTGCGAAGTGGTCTGGGAATTGAATGGTCGCCTGCAGGGACACTTCCATAGTCTTAGCAGGAAACTTCTGACCTGAAGGTAAGAGTCACATAGTACACAGTTAAGCTCACTCTTCACACAAAGTGTAACTAGTACACACACACAAGTTGCAGTGAGAGAGTAGAGAGAGATGCTTACCAATGTTCCATGTCAGAGTCTTTTTGTCAGGCAGTATGGTAAGAGCAGAGGAGGCACTAGTGGGAGACACATTATCTATCTTCTGGATAGGCCCTCTTTACAAGGGGGGGGGGGAACAATAGTGTAGATCAGATCAGTAACTTAGCAGCAGAAAAGATTACCTGTGGAAGAAGGGAAGGTGGACTTCACAGTAGTCAAAATTATTCTTGACCATTTCACTGAGTTTAAGCTGTACAAGAATCTGAACTGTCTTCTCTCCCTGCATGTATATGGAATGGAATCAGGACATTATGGCCAATGGTTGGTTCCCATGCCATACCTTCATCTGGTAGAAACCTCTGATAGGAAGCACAGGAACAGAGGAGACCTGGTATTTACAGAGAGAGAAGGTTTCATTGGGTGCCGAGAACCGGATTTTCCTGTTCCCCTGGTCTGTACTACTACTACTGGGTGAGGCAGCTGCCACATCAGCCGACTGTACACAGCTGTGTGTGATGAGGTGGTCCAGTGGAGGAGAGCCTGGGGCTGACACCAGGGTCAGGAGGATATCTGGGTGACCTTCCAACTCCGCCTGGGATGAGTGTGAGAGGATATGGTGGTGAAATCAGATGTCTCCATTTACCCGAGTGTCTATGTGGTCACCACAAAGAAACTGACTTGGTGTTAGCTCACCTTGCACTGTACAGAGCCATGTATCTCCCACACATCTGCCACTTCCTTCCTGTCGTACTGCACAGCCCGAATCTCCTCCTTCACCACTAACTGGAGTCGAGAATTGCCCTTGTACACTGCCGGTCGCCATGCAGGTTGCTACATAAACACACACACACACACACACACACACACACACACACACACACAACATGATTACATGCTACAAGTATATTATATGTGCAGTGTTAGGATGTTCTCATAATTATGGGGAATGTTACAAGACCACCAACACATCCAATTGCACCTCATCCAATTGCACCTCACACATATTCTCCATAATTTACATCCTCTCTTCTACAACTGTTCTTACCTTCTGTTTGGGTACAGTGGCTCCAACTTTCCTTGGCTGCTGGTAGAACTTCAGATTCCCAGGAGACGTCTCCACTGGGGAACCAAATGGTGCTGCAAGACACAAGTAGTGGTGGACCTCCAGAAACTTAGCAGAGGACTAGGGAAAGGCATACAATAGCATGTACAACACTTCATTCTGGATGGATGTATATAGCTAACTCAATCCCCAGTGGGGGGTTAGTATACATGCCATCAAAGATCTTTAACCCACCATTCCCAGTTCTCGAGGCTGGGCATTCAGTGTCCTACTCTTATATATGTGATGTTTGTCTGGAGTGGGTTAATGGGTGGGTTTCTTTCTATTCTTTCTTAAAATTCCTGTTTGGCTAGTGTGCTGTGCACATGGTTTTCATGTACATTAAATGATGTACAACACATATACCTCGTCCAAATCTTTGATATTGGGTCCAAGAACCTCTGCTATTCCTTCCAATAGAGCCAGTGCAGCAGGAATACCAGGTCTGTGCAGTAGAGGAGGTGGTTCATCACCTCTGCCTCTATAACCGTAATGTGCCGATACTTACATTTCTATCAGAGGTGGCCTCTTGTTACCTTGACACTCCACTAGAGGGACAGCCACAAAGAATGCACCATTCTGTAGAGGACCACATGACAGGACCAGAGTAACATTGTACAGGCATAGTTAGACTGCTACATCCTATTTTCCATCACATGTCATTTGAAAGGGATCCAGTTATGTACACAATGCAATACATTAGGGACCTGTTCAAGGCAGACGACTGGCCAGAGTTTGCCAGAGAGTAGCTCATAGACTGGCTTATGGAATGGTGCAGAACAGTTATCCCTCTCTTCAAGAAACTAATGAAAAGAAATAATTACTGTGTACAGAAACACTGCAGTGTATATAGAATGACTATACCTCTTTTGTTGACTCTGAGCATTTGGTAATTACAGCTTCACAGAGTTGGAGATCTGCAGGTAGAGCATGATAGAGAGAGGGAGAAAGCAGCTTACATCGCCGCTCTACTGTGGGGAACCGTCTGGGGGAGACAGATACATGTAAGGAGGCATTATTTAGAATAGCAGCTCCACCTCCTTCTACCATATCTGCGTGATACAAGACTGCAGAGACTAAATCTCTGCACTCACTTAGAGAAGAGAACAGTGCCTCGTTTATTTTGTTCCTGATACGGCGGCCAAATCACCCAAACTCCACGTACACTCATTTATACAGTCAGACAGCAGCACTATACGCATGCGCAAGATTGCGGATCATGTATATGTGGAGCAGACAGGTAGAGCTGTAGAGGTTTATTACTAAGCACTTTTACTTCTTATTAAAACCCCTATCCTACAGGTGATTCAAGTATTGAAGAGAGAGGCTACCCAATCAGCCTACTGTAGACTGAATCATGGAGCTGCTGTTGGCCTGAAAAATACTGACAGTAGTGACCCAGACACCCAGAGCAAGGATTATTATGAGAATCAACAACAGGAAGAGAAGAGTAATTGTGATATGGTAGGACCCATTGATCCCATTTCCAACATCAGACCACTGAGGCTGAGGCAGCCGACAAGTGAAGCTGTGAGTGGATTGGTCCTAAAATAAATTTCATTTTAGGGAGAAATTTTTGGGTATACATTTCTGTGTATACAGAGAGGGCTGTGTTTATGCACATGGTCAAGATAATCTCTGTTTGTTCTCACTTCCAAGGAAAGAGAAATACAGAAACTACGTATTCATATCTGGGCAACGAAGCATCACTTTTGGGCCCAACATAACACAGAGTTCAAGCAGGTTTGACTCACCATTCACAATGAGCTATATATACCATCGATTTAACCTGTAGGAGAAATCTGCTTTTGTTCAAGATATCCTACAACGGAAGCGAGCATCGGGGGAATTAGCTGGTACATGTGTAGTACATTCACTACTTTATTACAACATTATGACATACATGCAGTGCTGGTGGTTAGTGTGCATACATGTACTACTCTAGATGATGATGATGCTTCCAAGATAACATCTGATGAGTTGTCAGTTTTCTACAGGGACTTTCTACACAGGAAGTATGAGGACCAGATGTCCTTTACAAGGTGAGGTTTACAAACTGGTCAAGCTTGAACCACAGCAGTCATGTGATTGTACACAGACACTGGATGAAGCTCAATATACTTCTGACTTGGAAACAATTCAAGTACAGACTTCAATCACTTTTTGGCTACACAAGATAAAGATAGTCCACAGTAGCATTTCATAGTATAAGCTCACAATTTGTAATGCTTGTGATTGAAACAGTTATGGCACAAAACAATTATTTTGGCTAAGGTAAAATCTCAGTGATTGCACAGCAGCATCATACACAATAAAATAAAATATATACATATATGTCTATAGAGCGTGGTCCTATGTACATGCAGATTACATATATACAACCCCCATAGTTTGCTGATCAGTGTCCAATGTTGTCTAGAGCTGGCGTCTGATGCGGTAGTTGGCCTGCTCCAGGTGAGTGGTGTTGACGTCCATCTTTTGGTTGAGGCGGTCAAGCTGATTATTCTGTCGGTCAAGTTCGTCTCCCATGTCCCCTGCTATGCCCTTCAGATTAGTCAGCACATCAGATACAGCTCTGTAAGATAAACAACACTAAGTACATTAGTGTACCACACTACTCTACTGAAAACAAGTTTATCATTACTCTGTAATCAAACACACACACACACACACACACACACACACACACACACACACACACACACACACACACAGTTATTAAATTGGCAGCTCTTATTGAAAACTGTTTCATGCACCTTGGCTTTCCTCTGTGGGATTGCACTGGATTGACATGTTTCCAGTCAATGTACCATGTACCACAAAATTCCCTGTAACAGCCTCCCACTTGCACCAATCAAAACTCATTAGGCATAGCTGAATAGGGTGTGGCTCTTTCATGAGCGGTGCATTCTATTCTGTCACAGTTAGACTTCACCTAATTGTGGAATGTACTGACCCACTCGAACATGTCATGACATTCTGCACATGTTGGCAGGGTACCGAGAACACACAAGTGTCCATGACAAGTACATGTGTCTTGTGAGCAGAACATGTCATGTTGAATGTGAAGAATACTACCAGCTGCCCCCATAAGCAAGAGTGTTGCACACTCAGGGAAAGGGGTGTACCAAAAATATCAGTCAATCTCCTAAAACCAACAACCTATATTACTGGCTGGCAGTGTTTACAATTATCATCGGATACTTACCCCAAATTTTCTTCCATTTCTTCTTCTCTGTCATCGTTTGTGATTCTCTTGACAAAGGGACCTTCAGGGCGAGTACCTTTAGACGCACCACCGCCGCCATCACTCCCCGGTTGGTCGGTAATGGCCTCCAACTCTCGGGCCCGCGCCTTCCTACCATACACTTTCTTGTATGGTTTGGTACGTTTCATATTTCGTGTACGTTTGCAAGGCAATACACAGCACCCACAGCACTTTTCAAGCTGGTGGAGGTTTTTGTCGGTCTGCTTCAGGTCCACGTTGATTTCGTCCAGTTTCCTTTCAGCATTGTCCAGTTTCTCTCCTTGTTCGTTCAGCGTGACAAGAGTTTCTACTCCAATTCCGTGGGTTTCTTCGGCCACTTGCCGAATGCGACGTGTGGCGTCGAGGGACTCGCCCGTAACGTGGTCTATCCTCTGCTCGAGCCTATAGCGCTCGTCATCCATTCTCAGTTGTGTCTACGTTTCTAAGAGAGAATCGGGTGGGGTAGTAATTTACGCAAATAATGAGGGCGGAGTTTATTGTTGTGACGTCACCGAGGTTACCTGACTGCCTGTTGTCAAGATGACCCATAATTTTCTTGTTGTGGGGTTAGACGATCGTGTCTTCAACTTCAAAGCTGAGGAGAGCGTTTCGACTACCGCTCTGAAAGGATGGTTGGCTCAAGAGCTGGTTAGAACACGTACAGCGCACGGAACGTGTTCGAAAGTATGATCCGTGTAGTGAAGTGTAATATGTATGTCCATCACTCTCTCTAGGGTGAAGCTGCAAACTTTCATCTAACTCTTGGGGGAGCGCCATTGAAAGAAACTGACCTTATTCCTTGTGGGCAAGAGTGGGGTACCACCCTAATTAGAGCCCATCCTATAATCAGAGGTGGCAAGGGAGGTATGTGTGGCCCACTTTATGTAGAAACGTAATGAGTCCTGTGTACTCAATTCAGGTTTTGGTGCTCTGATCCGGGCGGTGGGTAGTCGTGCCAACAGGAGCAACAACAAAGAAGCATGTAGAGACCTGAGTGGGAGGAGACTCAGAGATGTCAATGCTCAGAAAAAGTAAGATGTGAACTCATCCCTCGTGATGGTTGGGCACTATATCCGTTGCAAGTGAAATGTGACCACCATTTCAAGTGCGTACCACATGTCTTTACACAAAGGGTGTCTAAGTGGATTGAAGATGAGCCAGAGCGGAAGAGAAGACGACGAGAAGAGAAGAGGAAGCGGCTGCTGCAGAAAAAGGTGCCACCCAAACACTTCTTTGACGACCAGGCATACATGAATCAGCTGAGGGCCAATGAAGAAGACATGGACAGTGCTCTTAAACAAGGTATGGTGCACATTAATACACATACATGTACTTAACGCGTCATTTTTGTTCTGTACACGTAGGTCTAGTGGCAAGCTCAAGTAAGGGGGTGAAGAGAAAGCAACCAGAAGCCAGTGGTGCTAGTGGGTCCAAAAAAGCCAAATTGTGGTGAGACTACTGTCCATCCACTTGTCTAGTGCCATTCATGGACTGTGCACTGTGCTTTAGGATGGGTGTGGAAGGGGATGATGATATGAGCTCAGAGGAATCTGAGGAAGAGAGTGAAAGTGGGTCCCGAGATGGTGACCAGTATGAAGAAGGAGGACGAGGGTTGAGCGGCAGTGACCAGGGTGCAGTGCTAAATTCAGCTGGTTCTTCAGATGAGGCTGGTAGAAGTAAGCCATCAGATGAAGAGGATGATGAGGTGGAGGACACAGCAATGCAGCATGCACAGCTACCAGAGAGTAATGGTGCTAGCTCAACTGCTGAAATCCCCATTCAGCCACTGGAGAGAGGAGACAATCCAGATCAGAATCATGAAGCTAGTACGACTATTGTAACTGCTGAGGTAGAGGAACACACTCCACTAGCAGACAAGGAGCAACAGACCTTGGAAGGAAGCTGTGGTTTTAGTGGTGAGGCTTCTAATTCAGAGGCAACATCAACCCTGGAGCAGGGAGATGGGACTGACACAAACACTGAAGCCAAGACTGCCAGTGAGGAAGAAACACAACCTTCCTCTGATGTGAGCTAATGCAGTGCAGGCACACATGCATGGAATCCTGACACACATAGGCAGAAGTGGTTTTATAGCTGTCGTTTGGGAGTTATTGATGTAATCTTGTTGAGGGGATCTTCCATAATACCAGTTGTTAATTGTAGGGGCCTCTTGACTTGGAGGGTTACAGTTCAGCAGGAGAGCTAGAGTCAGTTGGAGCGGAGAGACTCAAGTTGGTGCTGCAGTCGCTGGGGCTGAAGTGTGGGGGCACTCTGCAAGAGAGAGCCCAGAGACTCTTCTCCACCAAGGGCAAGTCACGGGATGAGCTGGATCCCTCTCTCTTTACCAAGGCAGGCAAATCAAGGAAGCGGAAAAACAAGTGACTCCAGCCATTACCAGTACTAACATCAGTGGGAAACCTAAAACTTCACCCTATAATCTGTTCATTGTTTAACTCATGATATTAAAGTTTCATTTTTTGCCATCTTTTAAACTGTCACAATATTTTTACGTGCTGTTCAAAAAGTTCAGTAGCTGCTTGCGGTTGATGTCTCTCTGTAGAATGAGAAGAGCGACAAGACTCAACCAGTGTAACAGTGTACATTTGTACCTGTTTGTCTTCAGATGTTTTCTTGACCTTCATCTTGATCACGCTCCCTGACACTGAACTTCTGGCATGTGGTTTTCCACTTCCCCTCTCCTTCATATACTAGAGTCAAATAAAAGACCAAATCACTACAAGAAGCACAGCCATATTCTCCACAACATGACATCATCTCCATACATATGCACATGTATATACCTTAGAGAGTTTTACTGGACCAGATCCTGTGGAATGCTTTCTCTTCTTGTCTTTTCCTCTCTTGTGTTTCTTCTTCTGCACTTAGCTCCCCCGGACAGCGGAAATGGTGTGTGGGTGTGGGCAAGGTTGGGGGACACCCTCACAGAATAGGGAGAAAATATGGGGGTACATCAGTCTTGAGTTAAGTAACACATTAACACATGCACCACCACCAGTGTCACACTACCCAACCACCATTGTCAAGATAAATGGGTTCAGTTGATACCTTGTGTTTTTGATCTTGAGATGTCCGCTTCTTACGTTGTTTTCTCACTATAACATAAGGAGAGGAATAATATAGTGCACACTACATGTAAGCTCTTACCAGGGCTACTATCAGAGTCAGAGGATGTGGACTCTGGACTCTCCGATGAACTACTCTGATGCCTCTTCTTTGTTTTTCTCTTTGGGCTCCTACTAAGGGATCGAGAGCGGGAACTTGAGCTGGAGCTGCTATGATGTCGACGAGTCTTTTCCTCTGTCCTTCTACGAGGACTCCTGCTTCGATGGGAGTCAGACGAGTATGAAGATGATGATGAACTACGAGTTTCTCTCTTATTCCTTCTCTTTTTATGGGGAGATTCAGGAGATGAAGATGAACGTGCCCTGGACTTCCGTGGTCGACTGCTCACAGAGCTATTTTTCTTTTCTCGCATACTGGTAGAGATACCTATGGATGTCTGGTTAAGTACCTAACTCTAACATGTCATGATTTGTAAACGTACCACTAGTGCTGCCAGAACTTCTTCGACTTCTCGAGTCTCTCCTCTCCGCCATTTTGTGGGAGGTCAAGCACACTGAGCATGCGCATAGTCTATACAAATTTTTGGCGGGGAACATTCGCGGCAAACAGCCTCTACTCTTGTTTGCTTGTCAGCTTGTGTTCTCGAAATTCTGTCAAAATGATGGTCGGAGACGAACAAGTGGAAACACAGCAGGTCCAGCGAAAGAGCCTGCTGACAATGGACCAGCAAAATAGCTGTAGCGACATTTTTGTCTCCATCAGTGGGCTAATTGGTAAACACACTGAGAAACTGAGAAGTCGTGTTGCATTTATGAAGTACGATTTATCCAATCTGCAGGCGCTGGTAAGACTACTCTTGCTACTAAGTTGGCCGAGAAGATGAACCTGCCTGTCTTCTATGAGCCAGTCATTGACAACGTGTATCTGGACGACTTCTACAAGAACCCAGCACGCTATGGATTCCCACTGCAAGTGCGTCGTTACACGTGTGTTGCCATATGGACTCCTACATCCTTACCTCTGCCACACGCTCTTTACCGTGCAGGTGTTCCTACTGAACAGACGGTTTCAACAGCACCAGCAGATCATCTGGCAGGGGAGGGGTGGGGTACAAGACAGAACTATCTATGAAGACTCTGTGTTTGCCAAAGTAAAAACCTCCCTCACTACACACCTAACCCTATTCACATTGGATTATGATTTACAGGTGTTGAAAGACTCTGGGATGATGGAGGAGAGGGAGTACCAGACCTACCGCTCACTCTTCAGCAACATGTCCAACTTCATGTAAGGTTTTGGTGTAAACCAATTGTGCTTATAAACCAATTGAGCCCATATACTGTATACAGTATGTGTATCACATTATGTGCACGTGCAGGAAGAAGCCCAACCTGATAGTCCATCTTGATGTGTCTCCTGAGGAGAGCAAGAGGCGTATTGATATGCGTCATAGGGAGTGTGAGTCTACCATCTCCATAGAGTATTTAGAGAACCTGCACAAGGCATACGAGGAGTTCATCAAGGACATCTCCAGGATCATCCCTGTAATCAGAGTCAATTACGAACGTTTTAGGTCTGCTGATGAAATGGCTGAAATGATAATTAGGTGAGCCAATTAATTGTGTGGGTGTTTTGTATACAAGTATATAGTTCTTTCAACGGCCTATGATAGATAGGATCAGGTACATGTAGTTCAATGCTCAGTCACTGTCACATACATGTGCATGCAGTTGTTGTTCTTTATATTCTGTACAGGGAATATTCTCAGATGGTGTCAGTTCGTCGTGTTGACTTCACTGAGTCTGACCGCCCCAAGATGCTAAAGATGGCCAAACACTCTGAGCACCCAGTACGATCTTCTCCACAGCTAATAAACTAGCACTGAACCTTTTTCCTCACCCTATTTTTATGTCAGTATAGTTATATGTGTACATGGATAGAAGAGTCTGTTACTTTACGAAAGCACAATACTAAACGATGAAACAGTTTCGTTTACTTAGCTAGCTCACGTGAAACCTCGCATACCTAGTACCTGATCTGAGCTATATAGCTGGGCATTATTTTCGCGTAATGAGATGAAGCTTCGTTTTCGCTGCTTTGTTCTAATGTTTTTCGTTGGCTTAGCTGGTATTACTCTGTGGATAATTCTTATCTCCTTGGAGCAATTCCGTCTATTAGAAGATGCAGATAGCTATAGACTGCGACGGCCAACCACCGAACAGTTCTCTCTTTACCGTGACAGTCGGGGGGCGGAACTACCACTGCCGCCATCACTCAACAGCTCAGTGTTTGTGCAGGCTATAACTGCTCCACAAAGACCACTACTAGTGAGATTCGATTGGTATTCAAGAAAAAACACTCCTGTTCACATCGGGTGTGTTAGCCTTACTGCACGGAGTACTGTGTCTGCGAGATCTGAACTTAGCTACATGTTTTCGTTAGGTATGGAGGGAGAACAGCCAAAGCTATACTAAGACCATATGGATTTGAAGAAACACACTCAGATGACTGGGTGAGCAGATCATGCACGAGGAAACTGCATTGTATACTGCGGCAACAAAGAACTTACCACTTTATTCTGTATTGGCATGGTTTATGCAGGACTTGTTATGGACAATGATTCCACAGTGGAACTTTCTCCACACAGCTGCGACTCCACACCTCCCAAGACCGTGGCAAGTACACAATCACTGCCTGTCTCTCTCTGATCGCCGAGGAATCTCAGGCGGCAAGGTCTCACAGTGGGAGCTATACAGATGTATGAGAGAGAAGTATGGAAAGGTGGACTTTTCATACATGCCAGAGACTTTCATTCTGCCCAGGTTAGAAGTCCTCTCCACAACAATCTGGCTACAAAAATGCCTCTATAGGAGTATATCATGAGTTGAATGCACATACAGAGCATCTCTAACTGTATCAGTATTAATTTTCTTCTGTATACATGTGCAGTGAGAGGAATATTCTAGAGCAGGAACTGGAGAAGGGAGCACTGTGGATAGTGAAGCTTTCAGTTGGAAAACGTGGCCTGGGTGTAAAGGTCATATCTAATAGTACACAGATCCCAACTCGGCAAGACCATGTGGCACAGAAATATATCAACAATCCCTTCCTTGTGAATGGGAGGAAATTCCACTTGCGACTTTATCTAGTCATAACCAATATGCAGCCGCTACGTGCCCTGCTCCACAAAGAAGGGCTGGTGCTATTTGCAGCCAGCAACTATTCAAGTAGTGTTGAAACTCTAAAAGATTTGAGTATTCATCTCACCAATGCTGCCATTGCTGAGCGAACCAATAAGCAGAGCACATCCAACTCGATGCTACTCTCGGAACTGTGGACAATTCTGCAGCATAAATACCAGGTAGATACACAGACAGTGTGGAAGCAGATAACTGACATTATGGCCAAAGTTGTGCTGACAGAGCAGTGTGAGACGGAACTGGAATCAAGAACTTCTGGAACATGTTTTGATGTGATTGGCGTCGATGTTCTGCTAGACTCAAATCTGAAAGCATTTGTACTGGAATGCAATAACGGTCCAGAGCTCTACACTGAAAACACAGAAATGCGACTGGTATGTTAGTATATATTTCATTACAAGTACCTTTCATTTTCCACCAATTGTGTGATTCAGGCTAATGATTTGGCACACAAGGCCATGCTAAGGGACCTGATACCAATGGTGGCAATACATAAGAAACACACAGACAAAGAGCTTGCTGGATTTCAATCAAGGTTAGAGAATACATCAAGTATAGGTATATATCTTCGGATTTTGAGCTATATATGAATGTGTATATACAATGCAATACTCTGATAATATGCAGGTTACATGATTTTCTTTCAAAACAAAGACTAAAGCTATGTGGTGAAAATGCTGGATATGGTGGCAACTGCATCACTGATCACGACACTGTCAACCTTTGGAGGCTTTATTTAGAGGTGCTACCACCATGCATGTTCAACAAGTGCATGTGGAGCTAAATAGTAGCTAGCTATAGTGTTGAGGTGATAGTTCCATGGCTGAGAAAGTTTATTGATATATACTTAGCCTCAAACCCAGGCTCTTATGAGAATGTAATTAAAGGAGCACTGAAATAATTATATAAGCTTGCAATAACGGCCTAGGTATATGAGGCTATTTGACACTGGCTTATTTACCCGACATTTTCTTTAACCCAGGAACAACATTTAGGCTCATTCCAAAGAATCCTTCCATCTTCAAACTATTTTAAATACTTCAGACAATCACCAACATTCTCAGAAAAAATATTATCAAAGTGGTTACAAGAGGATAACACACCTTAATTTAGTATATACAATACACAAATATATACTCTATATAATAAAAATTTTATATTCATTTTAAAATGACTGTACATGTTTTTCTTCCTGTAATACTATTCTGATAGCTTCTGCAAGGCTACACGAGCTGCTGCATTCTTTGCTGTTTTGCGAGAGTTAGCCCAAGCTTCTGCCACTTTTCTTCCACCACACTTTACAGTGCAGCGTGTTCTTCCCTGGCCAGCAGGGTGGCTGTAAATGACAATGACAGCTCTCATCACTCTACACACACCACATAATACTATCTCACCATTTAACCTCAACTTGAGGGAAACGTTGATGAAGTTCCTTTATTGGTGGGATTGGTATTTTATCCTTGAATTGCTCTAATTTAAAAAATACAAAATACGCCATACATATACTTGAGTGGGAGTGAGTCCACCTAGTTGTACAGCTGGAAAACCTTTTATATAGCTTGGAAAACTTTTATAGAATATGCCAAATATGCTTGAATATTGTGCATGCACACATTTAATTTTCTATGTATGACTATATAGACAGGTTCGCTCCCATTCACCTACATTCAACTAGTCCTTGAATATTAATGAAAGGTGATCTTAAGAAACAGGAGGTTGAGGCACTTTAGGCATGTTTGTACTGGGGATCTGGTATATTATGATTCAGTTACCCATCTTCTCATTGAAAAGTGGACCCAGTGTGTCCCACACAGCCTGGAGATCCATTCCACTGTCCATGAAGATGGCACCAGCTAGGGACTCCAACAGGTCTCCCAGGACCTTTGGAGGTTCCACCTCATCATCTTCGTTGTCTGAGTCCATCTCTTCTTCCACTCCTTCAGGTGATGGAGTGTCACTACCTGGATGCTGTATACACATTACAACATGTTTAGTACACTCACTGAGACATGTATACACTGTACCTGGTCCATTTCAACACTTTCCTCATCTTCCATAGAGTTGTGGTCAGTAGTTATGAATCTCTCGTACTCTGGAATGAGTCTAAAGAGTGTGGGAGAGCTGTGCAGGAACAGTTTGTGTAACTTCAGCTTCACTGCCAGCTCTGCAAACAAGTTATTGTTGACTAGAGCTGAACGCATGTCAGTAATTTTTCCTGGGTCGAAATGAGGGAACCTCTCGTAGATCTGAATTGTGATGAGATAGTCCAGAACTGCATCACCAAGAAACTCGAGTCGCTGGTAGCAATCTGTTACCCTATTCCTCTGATATGAGGCATGAGTGAGGGCTTGTAGGAGTAAAGCTTTGTCCTTAAATGTCCATTGGACAATTCCTTGGATCTGACCCAGTTCTAAGGAGCCAGTACCGCATCTGAGCATTCGAATGACATCATTTTCTTTGGAAGGGTCAAACAGTGAGGGTGGAGCAGGGCCAAAGTGCTGCTTAAGTATCACCGGCGAGCCATCAATGAGAAGGTTTGCATCATCATAATCAATAACTAATGTGTCATGTTCAGGAGACTGCCTGTATCGTTTTGACCTTGGAATGTCCAGGGGTTCATCATCAACCTCACCCTCTGACATCTCCTGACTACCACCTTCTTCTTCAGTCCTCTTACGAGTAATCTTGAGTCCCATCCACTTCATAACTCTCAATGCAGCCTCCATACCACCAGCAACCAGGTAGGCACCGATGAGGCTCTCCATGAAATCAGCTACTCCTTTGTCAGTCACTTTGTGATACACATACTGGCGTTCAAGGTCAGAGAGTTCATCTCCCTTTTTCGCCAAATGTGCAGCACTGCCCTCTTCTTCATGTTCATTACTGGTACATTGTGTGAAGGTAAAACATGGCGGTATCCATCCACCTGTGGGAGAGAATTTCATGGAGAGGATTTTACCCATCATTTTCTTTTTTTTAGCCAGTCGAAAGAGATTCAGATTGCCAATTCGTCGTGTTCGTGCAGAAGTCAGTCTGCCTTCTTGTGCATTAGGCCGATCACAGTAGAGAAAAACAGATGTAGCAAGCTTTAGGAAAGAATCTCCGAGAGTTTCTAGTCTCTCGTTATCAATTGAATCATTGGCAGGGCTTAGAGTAACAGCTTGCAGGAGGAGGGCATTTCCAGGACCACGAATGATCACTGGTACTAAATCACTCTCAAAATTCCACTGTGTCTCAAGCTTTCCAAGACCATAGTCCCTGTACCCTTGTAGGTGTGTAGATGTGGTATTGATCTTACCTACTCCAGTGCTGCTGGTTATATCTGATCGAAGGTCGTTTACAAGCAATAAGCTCTCAATTCTCCACAGCATTGAAGGAAGGCATCGCATGACTTTTACAAAGCTAGCCGGGAGTGGATACAAGCGGGTTACCTCTGCAAATAAATTCTCATTATCTGAGATATGCTTACTTGTACTCTGATCCACTCCATGTGTGTCCTTAAAGCGGGAAGTGATTAGGCGAAGGCGAGTCTCACTGAAGTACAGCTTCTTACACTCTAAGGCAGGCTGTTGAAGGTCCTTAATGTGCACTTCATATTTCTTCTGAAAATACTCTGCATACGAATTGTATAAAGTAGTGGGGAATTCGTGAGTGGGAGTGATTTCTGGGTTGACATCAATAACTTCAAGAAGGTATTCCTCACGCATGTAGGCCTTTGTAACTACAGCGTCCTCATAAGGGAAAGGCCACTGCAGGGGATTGCAATGGGTATTGGGGTCTCCAGTGTCCACCACCCTTTCCGCCATTTCAAAATCAATGTAGGCTAGTGGGGGATCCTGCATTTGCCATACTCCAATTGGAACAACGAGAAAATTTGCAGACATCTCTCCAAAGGAACATTTGAGGTACGAAGAGCTAATTTTGAGGACACTCTCAAACATTGCCTGGTGACACCGTTTCAACAGGTTGATCTCTGCATTAGACAGTGTTGCAACTGGAGTTGATAATTCAATGACCTTGACACGAATCTCCAATCTCTTCTCAAATATCGAAAACTCTGGAATCTGTGGAGAGGAGGTATGAACACAATACTATTATAGGGACTATAACAAGATATATTATGGGGTATAACCTGTTTATGAGGTAGACGTTTCTGGGTAAGAATTCCAACTGCATGGTGGGGGCCTTGAGGTGGCTGCTTGGAGAATGGGAACTTCTTGATATCTGTGTCTGCCTCCTCCATGAGGAGGATGTACAAGTGATTCCCAGAGCCGTTTGTAGGAAAGCAGCCCTGGAGAGTAGAGGGTACCTACACAAAAACACCACACAGTTTACATTGAGTAAGAACACATACATAATGCATAAGTATTGTTATGACAACATGTTTTGAACTGTGTATTAGTGTGTAGTTTACAATTCTATGACGACATAGGGCCAAACATTATATCTATACCTCATTGCGGTAGTACTTTGATTTCTTCTCTGTCCCAGCATGTTTTTCCTCTTCTTCTTCTTCATCCAGCTCTGAGTCAGGGTCTCTAGTGACTGGTTGGAGATGTTCATTTAGCTCTCCACGTCGGTGAAGCTCCCGAATGGCTGCCAGTGCTGCAGATTTATCGGCAATACGAAGGCGCTCAGGCATCCAATGACCCTTTTAAACAATGATAAAAACAATAAAGAACTTAGTATATGTTACAAACAGGTAAAGGGTGTGCTGCTGAGTTCTTACTGTGATTTTGTCTCGAATAGGGCAACAGATTGGTAGTTGCACTGTGCTGCGAAACTCCAAACCAGTCCCATATGTTGGGTGTGGCTGGTTTTCTGAGTAGGGGTTTGGTGAGAGTGCTCTTCGCCTTGACTCATGTTCAAATATTGGAGCAAAAGAAGTAAACTTGTCTGAAAATTTCTGGCAGTACCTGTGATGTCATACAACAGTCAATGCCTATCAACCTCTATGTACTAGTACTCAGACATGTATTCAATACAATGTATGAACTGACTTGTAGAGAAAGGACAGGCTAGAGCTCAGTGTAGCACGAACTCCAGCTTCAATTCCGTAAGGGGCATAATAGTTGCACTCCTGTTTTTCCAGAAATTTCAGGAACTCTTCATCATCCGGTGGCGCACGATCATGGCAAAGTTTCTGCATGTCTTCTTCCACAATGTGATACCCATTCAAGTCACTCATGGCTTTACCCTGTTTCATGTCCTCAATCATAAGGATGTATTTGGATGGCTTAGCTCTGGCACGCCCCTTGGACTGGATATAGGACCGTATGTTGGGAGGGAAGTCAAAACGGATGACGAGGTTACATCGAGGAATATCCAGACCTTCCTCCACTACACTGGTTGCAATCAGTAGAGTGATATTTCCTTTTCGAAATTTCTCGATAATTTCATTCTGTTTCTTCACTTTCATGTGGGCTTCTTTGCGGAGAGTAGTCATTCCTCTTGTATCACTGTGGCCAACTATGTAACCACACTTGACCGAGGCAAGTTTAGGGTCACTTGCTGTGAGGCTATTGAGCATTCTTGATAGAATTAATGCAGTCATCCTGCGCTCAACAAACACAATTCCAAGCATCTTTTTTTGAGAGGCAGCCCTGTTCACAGCAAGCTGATCTCTTAGGCATTGAATCAACAGCTGAACTTTATAGGTCACATCGACATCATTGGGCTGATGAAGACGCTTTGCTTTTTCTGAGAACATGCTCAGGTGTGTGAGACTTAGGCCAAGAAGGGCTTTCTGGGGAGGCTCTAGAAAATGTGCCTCTGATAAGAGTGTGGAGTTTAGCCCAGTGATGCACTGTTCTGCACAATTTAGTGCAGACCAGATTCCAAGGTTATCAAGTATATGCAGGCAATCATCCAAATTCAATTTGGCATTTATGTAGCATGCCTCCTCCCTCTGCTTCTTGGGTAGAGAATTGAGGAAATCAAGAGGGCCAGAGAGAATTGTACGGAGCTCAGTAGTGTGGCGCTCCAGATGGGGCAGAGGAGATGACCGATACACATGTGTTTCTTCATCAGGGTTAGTAGCATGTATGGCTACTTCTTGGAGGTCCCTGGCAGTTTGACATCGACAATCCAGCGTAGTTTCGAGCTTCTTTATTTGCTTTTCCAATTCCCCAGGTTTACATTTGTTGGGTAGAAGTGATGCAGAGAGACCTAATATACGAGGTGGGTCATTTGGACACGAATCGAACATTTTCATGATCTGAACGTAATCGTGGTTTTTCACTGCATGGTGGCACTCGTCAAATACCAACAGATTGACATTTCTCAGGTGAATAAACCCTCCTTGGAGAATATTTTTGAAAATCGTGTGTGTCATGACCAGTATGTTGTACTTGCTCAGTTCCTCCCACCACCGCTCCATCGACCAGGAGTCTACATTCATCTCCCCAATATACTGCCCTACATCCAACATAGTGTACACTTCCAAGTACTTGGCTTGCTGCTTCACCAGTGGAACTGTGTATGCAAAAATTTGATAACATGGTTGCATCATAACCTCAGTCAATACTTCCATGCTCACCTGTGGGGACCAGAAAAATGGTTCTTTTAGCCGTCTTTGAGAAAGGCTTGTCTAAAATTTGGTAGGAGAGTTCCTTGATGAGCATTACAGCGATGTACGTCTTGCCAGCACCTGTGCCAAGGTTTACGACAGTGTTCTCGCACAGGGCGTCCTCCAGAAGCTCCTCCTGGTACGGTCTGGGAGTTATGAGGATAGACTTGCTCTTGGAACTGCTACGGCTGTCGTGAGGCACCACTGCACATCTCTGTGGATCAGAATCAAGAGATTCCTCAGTCTCTAAATCAGAGCTTCCCTCAGCCATTCTAGGGAAAAAAAAACTTGCGCGTTCTAAACGGCAAAGAGAACTGCGCGCGCGCGCGCGCGATCAAGAACCGAGGGGAATTTTACGGGGCTTTCCCACTCTTTCGACTCAAGCCATCACGTGATGTACACTCGTACTCATGGATTTACATAAGTATTTTGTGGAGGAGGTTGGTTGTGTGCACTAATGTATTGTGGATAATCAGTACCTGCCTCTTCACTTTCTCCTCCTGGGTACAGGCACCTCCTACTGTCCACTACATCCCTAATTTCATCACAGCAGAGGAAGCAGACTACCTATGGAGGCAAGTGAGCCACTCGTACACATGTATTTCTACTGGACTGACTTTGGATAACACTGGACTTGTGTGTGCACATATTACTCAAGGTGTATGCTGCTCCTATGCCCAAATGGACACAGCTCTCTAACAGAAGACTTCAGAATTGGGGTAAACCCTACAATTATTTCCTCTGCTATGTTCATGAACAGCAATAATCACAGGTGGAGTCCCCCACACAAAGGTATGCACACACTGCAACAAATATTGCCCCATTGACTTCAAAAGACACAAAATCACTCACATTTGCAGGGAATGTTGTGTGAACAGCTGCCAAAGGTTAACACATCAGCAGAAGTCCCAACTGAATACATGTTTACGCACATCTTCCCTACACACACACACTATGCAGTGGCTCAGTGACTACTGCACTAGGATCACCAGCCTGGGAGTATTTGATGACAAACCACCCAACCATGTACTAGTCAATGAGTATACACCAGGTCAAGGTATCATGGTATGTGTGTGTGTGTGTGTCGGGGGGCATTAGTAGGTATCTAGATATCTCTCACTATGTTCTGCACAGCCTCATGAAGATGGGCCTCTCTATCATCCTGTTGTCACTACCATCAGTCTGGGTTCACACACTATGCTTGACTTCTACAAGTCCATCAGTGAAGCAGGAGGTCTAGTGAGGAGAACACCTGTGTTGTTTTTGAACACAGCAGTGCACTTTAGTAGTGTAGTCTTACATCATTTCTCTCTTAAGCATGTAGATGCTAGTTATGAATCACGATATATGTGCTCTCTACTACTGGAACCACGCAGTCTGCTAGTGCTACAGAATGATATGTACACAAGGTACCAGATTCGCTATAGTTTTAGTGTCCATGTACATTGCAAGGTTGTATATGTACTGCTCCATCACATTTGCCATGCACTCCTTCTCTGTGTGTAGGTATTTGCATGGTATTGCACAGAAGAGGCAGGACACACTCTCTGAGCTAAGAGTGGTCAATCACTCCATGCTCGGTCGGCCCCTGTCTGATGACAGTATATTGGACAGATCAACTAGAATCTCTCTGACAGTTAGGCACGTACCAAAGACGTTTAAGGTCAAATTGAAGCTAAAATAGTGACTTTATTACATCACATCATTTCACATAATTGGCAAGCCACACATACCGTAATGTTTTACGTGAGTTCCAATTGTACGCAACCACAGCTCCACTACGTCTCGTATCCAGACCGGCAACGAGACTACTGCACAGTTGGATCGCTCACGCTCGCCACCAATGCTAAGCATTTCAACTAGTTATAATAAACACAAGTCATGTATTGTGTACCACTAGTTCATATTTACATCTGTTTCTAAGTGTATATTTATGTTATGTAAAGGATAAGATTATGCTAACTTAAACCCAGATAGAGAGCATTACAACTGCAGCTACTTGCAGTGCTATGAAGAGATGAGTCATCCTTAGAGCCACACTGGAGCCCCCTGTGTCCTCTGCAGAGGAAGTATATGGCATTGGACCTTTCATGTATGCATACAAAACCTGGCCAATGAAGCATGCCGAGTGCTATTACATGTAAGATACTTGAGTGTATATATACATTGCGAGCTGGTCAATCTTATCTGGTGCAGGGGTCATGCTTGGAGTGAGAGTGACAGTGGGAGGTACTACGTAGACAAAAGAGATAGGAAGTCACACCAGCTCATTTAGGTTGATACTAGAAGTCAATTAGTCTAGCAAGCTAGCCCCTTTTTTTCCTCTGTGTTTTCTTGCTGACTTTAGTTGGGAGGAAAAAAGGGTCTAGCACAGGTCACTGTTTTCATGCAATTAATTTATTATCTGTACTAGGGAAGCCATAATTGGTGGGCATGGTCATTTTAAGTGGGTGCGAAACCAGAACACAGGGCTGTTTACGTAGGTGCGAGTACAGTTAACTAGATTCATGGTGGCCCTTACGTACGCTTCCTACGCTATAATTGCTTTCGAGATTTGGAAAGCGCGTGTTCATTGGTCAGATTTAGCTATGACGTAGCAATTAAAAGTGACCTGTGCTTGACCCTTTTTTCTCCCAACTAAAGTCATCAAGAAAAAACAAAGGAAAAAAGGGGCTAGCTTGCTAGACTAGAAGCCAATGTGTATATCTCTGATCAAAAGGCCGGCATTCACTTTACATGAAAGCTGAGTTCATGCTCCACCCATAGTGCTAAGTGATAGGCTTCCAATGTGTATTTATTTGTGCAGAGCAACTGACCCCATATGTAATACATGCACATTTCATCACCTGCACATCCTAATGGAATGACGATGTAATCTATGATGACATCCCTTGTGTCAGGTCGATTGTCACGAGTGTCCACTTCCACCTAATGAATGCAAGTGCAATCAATAAGAATGACCTAGATATAAGTTTTAAGCCTTTCTACCTCTGAATACAGCATTAATTCGGTATATCCTTAACATACTCTGTGCATGCATGGGCCAGACGGGGTCATATGCAGGCTGAGCCAGCATTGAGTTAATATCACTCCAACTACAGTTAGCTTACACATACCATCACTCCCACAGCATTTTCCAATGGGTCAAGAGTGATATTGAGAGGGATTGCTAGAACAAGGAATTGTCCAGTAGTATTAGTCATCACATTTCCTACTACTCTTCCCTGAGGATCTTTTATTGTCAGTTCAAACTCATATCGTTGTGAATCATTACATGTAATGATTAGAGCAAACTCAATTTGAAACGGAGCACCAATAGCAAGTAAATCTGTAGGACACACCAACCGATCACATGCTTCATTAGTGTGACACTGGAAGTAGTAGACAGGTGTTTGGGCAAGTTGTCTGAGGGCCTCACAGTATGTGGTGGGCTGTGGCAGTGGGGTGGGAGAAGGAGTTGGTGTGTAGCCAGGGAAACAGTCAGTTACATTGGGCAAATCTGGGGGTGGTGACGCATAGAATGCTACATTGAGATCATTGAGCATGTCAACTACTTCCACTACAGAATCACTATTGGGAGCTGCATCAGGAAAGTCCACCAATACGACATTCACAGTCTTTCCATATGTCATCCTCTGATCAAAACATGCTCTACTGACATTTGCAGTCACTTGGTTGCATATTCCTGCTATTTCAAACACACAATGTCCACGACTTCCATATGCATCAACCATGAAGAGATCTGTACACACGTTACATGCTCCACGTGTATGGTCTATGAGACCATTGCAGTTGTCATTAACAACCTCATTGGGAAAGGTGCCATTGATTGGGTCATGAGCCCACAGCTTTCCACCAAGTTGTAGAGTTTCATGTAGAAATACAAATACTCTTCTGTTAGTAGATGTTGCTGCATAGATTGTTGGCCACTGTCCAGTTTCATTAAAATCAGAATTCATTCTTAGTGCAGCTTGAGGAGGTATAGGTGTTGTCCACCACATGCTTTCTAGAAGATTATGCAGAGCTTCCGCTATTGGCTGTGAGCGTGAGCGATCATAGTCCCCATTGAAATTGAGAGATACAATTTGACTGTTATTTCTACCATCCATCCAGTCATTTACTTGATTGAGAACCTCTTCAATACGTCCAGCATACCCATTGCCGTGGCAAGTCCACAGTCCTGCAGAGATACTAGGAGTTGCCTCAGCCTCTGTGACCCAACATAGGTCAATGTCAAAGAAACGGATACCAAAGTTTAACTGTTCTGTGTAGCTCATATTCTGATTCCTGTAGACACAAGGAATAGCTTCAACACCAGAAGAGAGCCTCAAGTTTCCATTGAATCCTGAACCAGAGTTGTGAGTTCCTGCCAGGGTTACTTGGTCGTAGCGAAGGTCACACAAGTCAGAGCGACCCAGACACATTGAATTACTCCGTTTGTCGCGAACAGCTACAAATTGAAAAGAGATATAACATAGTCACAACATAGCTCCTCTCCACACTGAGGGGGAACAATATTCATTACTACACTGTGCTACGTACGTATGTACGTACGTAAGCTCACCAGTTGGTTGGGGAACAGATTCAGCAGCATCGCTGAATTGCACGAACGTAGCGGCCAATGTCGCTGCAATTAGTAGTAGTCCACACCTTTGCTTCATGGCTGCAAACTGAACACCAGGCTAAGTGTCAGTAAAATCAAAATGATTACATCAAATGTGGTCATAGCTTTATACCACAATGCCAATTTCGGAATTGTTTAATATTATCACACAGTACGGTAGCACTGTGTATATAGGTGCATGCATGCATGGTTTCCATTGGTTGTGTATATAAGTAAATCAATAATACTTTCAGTTTGTGGTTTTCTGAGTTCTAACTTGGTCAATATGAACATGTGGCCATAAGGTAGCTCTGGTTTAAATTGGAGTACCACACAGTATGTAATATGGATAGGAGAGCTGTTAAACTGAAATGAGTAGATTTCCAAATTCTTCTTCTTCTTCTTCTTCTTCCTGTTCAAGAGGCATATCTCACTAACCACAGCACTAAAACACATGAAACTTGGCAGACAGATAGGGTCCTGTCACCCCACGAACCTTGTCATATTAAGAAATATGTAAACAATATGCTTCATGAAAAACAACAACAATCTCGGCCAATGTATTATTTATGGACATGCATATGTTTGTGGAGTCCAGTAATTCAACAACTGAAGTACTGACAAACATGAAACTTTGTAGAGAAATGAACTCCTCTACCCTCACAAACAATGTCATGTTTAACAGTGTGTAAACAATCTGGAAACAACAACAAACATTCAGGCAATGTATTATTAGTGGCATATAAAAGCCCAATAAAAAGTTTTTTTTTTTTTTTTTTAAATAATTAATGCATACAGATGCAAAGGATATAAAAATAGCAATTATAGGCTAATACTAATTATACCCTTTATTATGTAAAGTACGGTATTAAATTATACTGTAAACATGTATGAGAGCAGTGAATGTTTGAAGGATGGCAATGAAGGAGATGATGAGGTGTCTGCAGGCAGGGCATTCCAAGCTGAACACATCAATGGTACAAAAGAATATTGAAAAGCATTAGTTTTAGCAAATGGTTTGAGTTGTAGAAAGTAGGACTGATGCATGGATACTGTTGTATACCCAGATACCAATTACACTGTTGAACATAGCATCTTGTAAACAACAACAAATGGATGAATTGCTATAGGTGAATGAAACATGGCCGAGGGGAAACAAGCATTGTAGTATACTTCTGTGCCTCAATGTGAACACATTTATTGCATACACATTGCATGTAGCCACATGTAAACATCTTGCATTTGGAAACAACAAACAGCCTCAGGTATGGAACATACATAGATGTAGGAAGGGAGCATAGGGGGCTAAAGCCCTCCCAATAATTTTTGAAGTGGTCCCCCTCCAATAACTTGCACAAAGTACTGTACACCAATGTACTGTACATGCAATCTCAAGCGTAGAGCGAAATACCCAGATTTCAAAGTACAAAGGAAAATCACTGTCACTTTACGGTTTCTAGATTGCAAGATCACATAAAACAGCTGTACATTACTACTATGCTGAAAGTGAACATTGTATTTTGTAAACAACAGTGAATGGCAGAATTGCCTGTGGCATATAATGCAATTACTACATATGTTACTGCTGGTGCAGTGACCTCAATCTCTAACTTCAAATATAATAGGTATATGACTTTTGGTATTCACATAGGGTGAATATGATCATGTTCACTGAGTAATGTTAACAACTTAATTTACATTGTGGAAAAAAGAAGAAGCAGCACATTCAGTGCTGAAGCAAGCACTAATATCAGTACTGAGCACAAAAAGAGTGGGGACAAGTAAATCAAAAATTGATAAATTTTGAAAATGGAATATAGGGCTGGCCCAAAAAGTACAGAAGACAAAATCAGACAGTGTCTACATAATTCCCTGCCCAAGAAAATCAATGACACCAGCCCTATATTGTCGCATTATATGCCACACACACACACACACACTTCTACACTGCAACTACTACTCTAAAATACATTGCATTTTCCCTTGCAACAATATAGGGCTGGTGTCATTGATTTTCTTGGGCAGGGAATTATGTAGACACTGTCTGATTTTGTCTTCTGTACTTTTTGGGCCAGCCCCATATTCCATTTTCAAAATT
This sequence comes from Theonella swinhoei, assembly GCA_963970385.1. Lineage (NCBI taxonomy): Eukaryota > Metazoa > Porifera > Demospongiae > Tetractinellida > Theonellidae > Theonella > Theonella swinhoei. The sequence goes on along the minus strand of OZ019960.1, from coordinate 3,744,791 downwards.
TATCAATTTTTGATTTACTTTCATTAACTTAAGTATCTATGCACAACCAGGATACCTAGAACTGAATTCCATGCCACTACAATGCTCCTGTGGTTTTACTTCTTAGAAGCAAGAATCAGCAGCCAATGTTACTGTAGCACACTGATACCACCATGCCAAACTGCATATAGAAAAACTCTCGCTGCTATTTCCTGCTGTAATAATTATTTGCTAATCTCCCAGAATTCATAAATGGAGTAGTACAGATCTAGACTATCCCTATTAGCTCTTGCTGTCGTTGAAGGAATCTGGACTTGCCACATCTGATTCAATGGATTCCTCTACCAAAGTCCAATGGTTTGTGCAGCTCATAGCTACTGTGGTTTCTGTACACACAAGGAATCAGTAGCACATTAAAAACGATGAGCTCTTACAAAAGTTGTCTATCTGCTCATTTCTAAAGTGATTGCAAAAACACACAATCGGCTACAAAATGATAAAATAATTTGCAATTCAATAACTTTGGCTGAAAGGCAACAGGTTACGCTATGTACATTGCAAGGTTGTACACATACTGCTTCATCATGTTTGTCACATACTCCTTCAATGTGTATATTTGCAGCACAGAGGAGACAGGACACAGTCTCTGAGCTAAGAGTGGTCAATTACTCCATGCTCAGTCAGCCCCTGTCTGATGACAGTATATTGGACAGATCGAGACTCTCTCTGACAAATTTTAAGCACATACCAAGATATTTAAGGTCAAATTGAAGCTAAAATAGTAACTTCATTACATCACATCATTTCACATAATTATAATGAACACAAGTCATGTATTTTGTAGCGCTAGTTCCTATTTTACATCCAGTTTCTATGTATATATACATGTTAGGTAAAGGATAAGGTTACGCCAATGTAGAGAGCATTACAACTGCTGCTACTTGCAGTGCTATGAAGAGATGAGTCATCCTTAGAGCCACACTGGAGCCCCCTGTGTCCTCTGCAGAGGCAGTATACTGCCTCTATATGGCATTGGACCTTTCAGTCGTATAGTGTCCATATGTAGTCGACAATCTTAGCACCCAAACGCCTGGTGGACCACCAACATTGATGTATGCAAACAGAGCCATTAATCATACAATATCAATTGAGCACCACAGTTCAGGCTGAGCCTGCTGATGGACATCACTTCAGTGAACCATGACATCCACAATATAGAGTTCCTGGCTATAGAAAAGCCTGCCCAGGTGACAGTGGCTCAGTGAGCCTGGTAAATATTTTCCTAGTATGTCCTACTTCTGTCCGTCCCCACAATCCCTACCCTCAGCCTTTGCAAGGTACGTCCCTATTATTAACCCTCGGCGCGCATGCGCAGCGAGGGTTACAGTTCACTCATAAGTGTATGACCTATTCAAAATGTATACAAAATCTACAAACACTATATAACTACATGTAGACCAAGCTGTCTCTTCTTAGTAGCAATCATTCTTGCTAGACAGTAACTGTAAACCATGCACTCGTTTGTTTTATCCTATCGGCTCCTTTTCCAATAGCCCTCACTCGTGTGGGACCAGCAGGTAGATCAGTGAACACAACACTGCCAAATGATCCTAAAACTGTAAGCAGTGTGGAGAGATCCGCAGTGTCAACATTCACTTTATTATGGCTAACACTTAACTGACTAACAAACAGAACTACATACGTACCGAGTTCATTGCGACGAATTTCATTTACATCCCTCAAAATGACTCTTATTTGATCTGCTCCTGGCAGTCTCACAGTCACCTGTACTGTACTGCCAGCGACCTCAATACTTTGAACTTCAAGAAATGGCTCTGCAAAATTCATACATGTAGCTGTCTATTCATGAAAGGGATAGCTTTTATATTACTAAGTACCACGTTCCACATGCAAAATAGCCCTCACTAGTGTCTTACGTGCAAAGCTATATACAACACACTGCAATGGGATCACTTGGACATACACAATTCTTCTACCTGGAGCAGGTGTTGGTGTAGGTCCTAGCACAGCTGTAGAGGCAATGCATTCAGGTACTGTAAAATAGGCACCAGATTCAGTACGAAGGATGTAGAAAGTGGCTGTACTGGTGGTGGTGATGGTGGTAGTGACTGGGGTAGCAGTGATGACTGAGGAGGGAGGGAGGGGAGAAGTGTGCAAGGTAGGTCCAGTCACCTTACTGAGCTAAATAAGTGGGGTTTATTTATATTCCACACACACTTAGCACTGCTTGACCAGTTCAGAATGTATACACTCAAGTACATTTGTACCAAACCATGAACTGACCTCATGCTCTATAGCTAATGCATGCAGTAACTATATCATCATTTCATCACCTGGACATCCTAATGGAATGACGATGTAATCTATGATGACATCCCTTGTGTCAGGTCGATTGTCACGAGTGTCCACTTCCACCTAATGAACGCAAGTGCAATCGAATGACCTAGATATAAGTTTTAAGCCTTTCTACCTCTGAATACAGCATTAATTCGGTATATCCTTAACATACTCTGTACATGCATGGGCCAGACAGGGTCATATGCAGGCTGAGCCAGCATTGAGTTAATATCACTCCAACTACAGTTAGCTTACACATACCATCACTCCCACAGCATTTTCCAATGGGTCAAGAGTGATGTTGAGAGGGATTGCTAGAACAAGGAATTGTCCAGTAGTATTAGTCATCACATTTCCTACTACTCTTCCCAGAGGATCTTTTATTGTCAGTTCAAACTCATATTGTTGTGAATCATTACATGTAATGATTAGAGCAAACTCAATTTGAAACGGAGCACCAATAGCTAGTAAATCTGTAGGACACACCAACCGATCACATGCTTCATTAGTGTGACACTGGAAGTAGTAGACAGGTGTTTGGGCAAGTTGTCTGAGGGCCTCACAGTATGTGGTGGGCTGTGGCAGTGGGGTGGGAGAAGGAGTTGGTGTGTAGCCAGGGAAACAGTCGGTTACATTGGGCAAATCTGGGGGTGGTGACGCATAGAATGCTACATTGAGATCATTGAGCATGTCAACTACTTTCACTACAGAATCACTATTGGGAGCTGCATCAGGAAAGTCCACCAATATGACATTTACAGTCTTTCCATATGTCATCCTCTGATCAAAACATGCTCTACTGACATTTGCAGTCACTTGGTTGCATATTCCTGCTATTTCAAACACACAATGTCCACGACCTCCATATGCATCAACCATGAAGAGATCTGTACACACGTTACATGCTCCACATGTATGGTCAATGAGACCATTGCAGTTGTCATTAACGACCTCATTGGGAGAGGTGCCACTAATTGGGTCGTGAGCCCACGGCTTTCCACCAAGTTGTAGAGTTTCATGTAGAAATACAAATACTCTTCTGTTAGTAGATGTTGCTGTATAGATTGTTGGCCACTGTCCAGTTTCATTAAAATCAGAATTCATTCTTGGTGGACCGACGCCTCTTTTTTTCCGAATAGGAGGTGTAGGTGTTGTCCACCACATGCTTTCTAGAAGATTATGCAGAGCTTCTGCTATTGGCTGTGAGCGTGAGCGATCATAGTCCCCATTGAAATTGAGAGATACAATTTGTTCATTATTTCTATTGTGCATCCAGTCATTTACTTGATTGAGAACCTCTTCAATACGTCCAGCGTACCCATTGCTGTGGCAAGTCCACAGTCCTGCAGAGATATTAGGAGTTGCCTCAGCCTCTGTGACCCAACATAGGTCAATGTCAAAGAAACGGATACCAAAGTTTAACTGTTCTGTGTAGCTCATATTCTGATTCCTGTAGACACAAGGAATAGCTTCAACACCAGAAGAGAGCCTCAAGTTTCCATTGAATCCTGAACCAGAGTTGTGAGTTCCTGCCAGGGTTACTTGGTCGTAGCGAAGGTCACACAAGTCAGAGCGACCCAGACATATAGAATTACTCCGTTTGTCATGAACAGCTACAAATTAAAAGAGATATAACATAGTCACAACATAGCTCCTCTCTACACTGAGGGCGAACACTATTCATTACTAGCTACACTGCATGTGTTACGTACGTATGTACGTAAGCTCACCAGTTGGTTGGGGAATAGATTCAGCAGCATCGCTGAATTGCCCGACAGTAGCGGCCAATGTCGCTGCAATTAGTAGTAGTCCACACCTTTGCTTCATGGCTGCAAACTGAACACCAGGCTAAGTGTCAGTAAAATCAAAATGATTACATCAATGTTGTCATAGCTTTATACCACAGGGCCAATTTCCGAATCGTTATTATCATAACTTTAATTAAGTATCTACGCATACCCAGAACTGAATTCCATGCCACTACAATGCTCCTGTGATCTTACTTCTTAGAAGCAAGAATCAGCAGCCAATGTTACTGTAGCACACTGATACCACCATGCCAAACTGCATATAGAAAAACTCTCGCTGCTATTTCCTGCTGTGATAATTATTTGCTAATCTCCCAGAATTCATAAATGGAGTAGTACAGATCTAGACTATCCCTATTAGCTCTTGCTGTCGTTGAAGGAATCTGGACTTGCCACATCTGATTCAATGGATTCCTCTACCAAAGTCCAATGGTTTGTGCAGCTCATAGCTACTGTGGTTTCTGTACACACAAGGAATCAGTAGCACATTAAAAACGATGAGCTCTTACAAAAGTTGTCTATCTGCTCATTTCTAAAGTGATTGCAAAAACACACAATCGGCTACAAAATGATAAAATAATTTGCAATTCAATAACTTTGGCTGAAAGGCAACAGGTTACGCTATGTACATTGCAAGGTTGTACACATACTGCTTCATCATGTTTGTCACATACTCCTTCAATGTGTATATTTGCAGCACAGAGGAGACAGGACACACTCTCTGAGCTAAGAGTGGTCAATTACTCCATGCTCAGTCAGCCCCTGTCTGATGACAGTATATTGGACAGATCGAGACTCTCTCTGACAAATTTTAAGCACATACCAAGATATTTAAGGTCAAATTGAAGCTAAAATAGTAACTTCATTACATCACATCATTTCACATAATTATAATGAACACAAGCCATGTATTTTGTAGCGCTAGTTCGTATTTTACATCCAGTTTCTATGTATATTTACATGTTAGGTAAAGGATAAGGTTACGCCAATGTAGAGAGCATTACAACTGCTGCTACTTGCAGTGCTATGAAGAGATGAGTCATCCTTAGAGCCACACTGGAGCCCCCTTTGTCCTCTGCAGAGGAAGTATATGGCATTGGACCTTTCAGTCGTATAGTGTCCATATGTAGTGGACAATCTTAGCACCCAAATGCCTGGTGGACCACCAACATTGATGTATGCAAACAGAGCCATTAATCATACAACATCAATTGAGCACCACATTTCAGGCTGAGCCTGCTGATGGACATCACTTCAGTGAACCATGACATCCACAATATAGAGTTCCTGGCTATGGAAAAGCCTGCCCAGGTGACAGTGGCTCAGTGAGCCTGGTAAATATTTTCCTAGTATGTCCTACTTCTGTCCGTCCCCACAATCCCTACCCTCAGCCTTTGCAAGGTACGTCCCTATTATTAACTCTCGGCGTGCATGCGCAGCGAGGGTTACAGTTCACTCATAAGTGTATGACCTATACAAAATGTGTGCAAAATCTACAAACCCTATATAACTACATGTAGACCAAGCTGTCTCTTCTTAGTAGCAATCATTCTTGCTAGACAGTAACTGTAAACCATTCACTCGTTTGTTTTATCCTATCGGCTCCTTTTCCAATAGCCCTCACTCGTGTGGGACCAGCAGGTAGATCAGTGAACACAACACTGCCAAATGATCCTAAAACTGTAAGCAGTGTGGAGAGATCCGCAGTGTCAACATTCACTTTATTATGGCTAACACTTAACTGACTAACAAACAGAACTACATACGTACCGAGTTCATTGCGACGAATTTCATTTACATCTCTCAAAATGACTCTTATTTGATCTGCTCCTGGTAGTCTCACAGTCACTTGTACTGTACTGCCAGCGACCTCAATACTTTGAATTTCAAGAAATGGCTCTGCAAAATTCATACATGTAGCTGTCTATTCATGAAAGGGATAGCTTTTATATTACTAAGTACCACATTCCACATGCAAAATAGCCCTCACTAGTGTCTTACATGCAAAGCTATATACAACACACTGCAATGGGATCACTTGGACATACACAATTCTTCTACCTGGAGCAGGTGTTGGTGTAGGTCCTAGCACAGCTGTAGAGGCAATGCATTCAGGTACTGTAAAATAGGCACCAGATTCAGTACGAAGGATGTAGAAAGTGGCTGTACTGGTGGTGGTGATGGTGGTAGTGACTGGGGTAGCAGTGATGACTGAGGAGGGAGGGAGGGGAGAAGTGTGCAAGGTAGGTCCAGTCACCTTACTGAGCTAAATAAGTGGGGTTTATTTATATTCCACACACACTTAGCACTGCTTGACCAGTTCAGAATGTATACACTCAAGTACATTTGTACCAAACCATGAACTGACCTCATGCTCTATAGCTAATGCATGCAGTAACTATATCATCATTTCATCACCTGGACATCCTAATGGAATGACGATGTAATCTATGATGACATCCCTTGTGTCAGGTCGATTGTCACGAGTGTCCACTTCCACCTAATGAACGCAAGTGCAATCGAATGACCTAGATATAAGTTTTAAGCCTTTCTACCTCTGAATACAGCATTAATTCGGTATATCCTTAACATACTCTGTACATGCATGGGCCAGACAGGGTCATATGCAGGCTGAGCCAGCATTGAGTTAATATCACTCCAACTACAGTTAGCTTACACATACCATCACTCCCACAGCATTTTCCAATGGGTCAAGAGTGATGTTGAGAGGGATTGCTAGAACAAGGAATTGTCCAGTAGTATTAGTCATCACATTTCCTACTACTCTTCCCAGAGGATCTTTTATTGTCAGTTCAAACTCATATTGTTGTGAATCATTACATGTAATGATTAGAGCAAACTCAATTTGAAACGGAGCACCAATAGCTAGTAAATCTGTAGGACACACCAACCGATCACATGCTTCATTAGTGTGACACTGGAAGTAGTAGACAGGTGTTTGGGCAAGTTGTCTGAGGGCCTCACAGTATGTGGTGGGCTGTGGCAGTGGGGTGGGAGAAGGAGTTGGTGTGTAGCCAGGGAAACAGTCAGTTACATTGGGCAAATCTGGGGGTGGTGACGCATAGAATGCCACATTGAGATCATTGAGCATGTCAACTACTTTCACTACAGAATCACTATTGGGAGCTGCATCAGGAAAGTCCACCAGTACGACATTCACAGTCTTTCCATATGTCATCCTCTGATCAAAACATGCTCTACTGACATTTGCAGTCACTTGGTTGCATATTCCTGCTATTTCAAACACACAGTGTCCACGACCTCCATATGCATCAACCATGAAGAGATCTGTACACACGTTACATGCTCCACGTGTATGGTCTATGAGACCATTGCAGTTGTCATTAACGACCTCATTGGGAAGGGTGCCATTGATTGGGTCGTGAGCCCACGGCTTTCCACCAAGTTGTAGAGTTTCATGTAGAAATACAAATACTCTTCTGTTAGTAGATGTTGCCGCATAGATTGTTGGCCACTGTCCAGTTTCATTAAAATCAGAATTCATTCTTAGTGCAGCTTGAGGAGGTATAGGTGTTGTCCACCACATGCTTTCTAGAAGATTATGCAGAGCTTCCGCTATTGGCTGTGAGCGTGAGCGATCATAGTCCCCATTGAAATTGAGAGATACAATTTGACTGTTATTTCTACCATCCATCCAGTCATTTACTTGATTGAGAACCTCTTCAATACGTCCAGCATACCCATTGCTGTGGCAAGTCCACAGTCCTGCAGAGATACTAGGAGTTGCCTCAGCCTCTGTGACCCAACATAAGTCAATGTCAAAGAAACGGATACCAAAGTTTAACTGTTCTGTGTAGCTCATATTCTGATTCCTGTAGACACAGGGAAGAGCTTCAACACCAGAAGAGAGCCTCAAGTTTCCATTGAATCCTGAACCAGAGTTGTGAGTTCCTGCCAGGGTTACTTGGTCGTAGCGAAGGTCACACAAGTCAGAGCGACCCAGACACATAGAATCACTCCGTTTGTCGCGAACAGCTACAAATTCAAAGAGAGAACATAGCTCCTCTACATGACACTAGTGAGCAATATCAGTGATTAGTTCATGTACGTACATACATTTTGTACATAATTATGTACATACGTGTATCTATCTTTAATGTATTTGAACATTTTTTGGTTTTGCATGTACGAAACACACACATATTAACAGTAAGCTCTTGAGCTGCATGTAGCCAGATGTAGCCAGATTTACCCATGTCTATCCCACATTGTGACAACAGGCATATTTACATATAGAGTAGCCTGGGGACGAGGACCGAGGCTACATATAGAGAGCCCTTGATCTGGACCGAGGCTACATATAGAGAGCCCTTGATAGGTAGACTGTGGGTAGTAGTTCATTATTGTTTGCTTTGAAGTGTTGCATGAAGCATATCTCACTATGGCAAACATCTCATTTGCTCATCAGCCTCCCACATAGGAAGCCACAGTACACAGTATGATATCAGCATGCTATCACCACAATAATCAGCAACAGTTCTGTTCACCTTTGACTAACAGTGTACAGAAGCGAAATAAACCTAATTTTGTGCATGCTGAAAATGTAAGTACTAGCTAGATCTATACGTGAGACCATATTCACTGGTATATAAAAATGTCCCCTCTCAAAAATACTGTTTTGCTACACCTATCTTAGCAAAGGATCTTATGGGGGACATCATTCACTGAGAGGGAACAATATTCATTACTACACAGTCACTGTGCGAGTACCCAATGCTAGCCTCGACCTGGGTATTGCAGAGAGCCGGCTCTGTCTGGCTAAACTCTGCACATTGAACTATACAAAAGGATATAATTAAAATTATTTTTCTTGCATGTTCTAGTATATGCATATATGCTGCCTGTACTGTCTTTATATATTTTTCTCGTTATTACACTGTACTAGACTTACGTACCTATACATATGTACGCAGCTCACCAGTTGGTTGGGGAAGAGTTTCCGCAGCATCGCTGAATTGCCCGAACGTAGCGGCCAATGTCGCTGCAATTAGTAGTAGTCCACACCTTTGCTTCATGGCTGCAAACTGAACACTGCTAGCCCTGGCGGGCTACATCAATGCGGTCATTTATAAGGCCCAATTTCCGAATCGTTATATAACATACATCAGGAGGTCTAGAACTGCATTCCTGGAATCCATGCCACGTATACTAATAGATACAGACTCCATGCGCAATGCTCATTTCAGCCGTCTGCATGTTTTACTTCTTTGAAGCAAGATACTTTCCCCCGTGCCAAACTGCATATGCCATATTGAAAACTCTTGCTGCTATATTTTCTGCTGTAATGGCCAATCTCCAAAAAATTATCCCTTTCCAGAGTAGCTAGCGCCGGCTGTGCTTTATTATCAACTATTGGCTATAGGAATAGCTTTGTGTTAGCTAAAAGGTTATGAGATCCTGCAAAAGTTATCTGCTCATGGTATCATTACTAACCCCAGACTTCAAACAGAAAACTGCTAAAAGGTGGGTGGGGCAACACATGCTTTCTAGAAGATTATGCAGAGCTTCCGCTATTGGCTGTGAGCTTGAGCGATCATAAGTCCCATTGGCAGGTTACGATTGCGCATGCGCAGTCGCTAACCCTGACCTGTGGTGAGCAGGAATTAGAATACTAATCTCTCAAACATGTCCACTGTGTGTTCACAATGTGGAGAGACAGATATCGAGTACGACCAGGCGCGCGGCGATGCAGTATGCACCAGCTGCGGATTCGTACTGGAAGACAATATCATTGTGTCAGAAATAACATTCCAGGAGCAAAGTAGCGGTGCATCTACCGTTGTAGGCCAGTTTGTGTCTTCTGAAGGTACACATATAATACAGCCACAGCAAGCCACCTGGTATTTTTCTTTAGGCTGCATTTGCACCATGAAATCTCTCCCACAGGAGGAAAAAATCCACTCAGCGGTACGGGGTTCCATCATGGAATGGGAAAAGACTCCAGAGAGGTCACCCTTCAGCATGGTATATATCCCTGGCATTAAGAGTAGAGTGACCCTATGTCATAGTCCATTTTTTCTAACTAGTATAGCCTCCCAAATGAAAAGGATGTAGGAATAATTGTGATGTGTAAGACCTTTAGTAACATCAAACCTGTAATCTGAACACCCTTGCACAGAGAAAGGTGTCCTGATTTCGTGGATTGCAGTCCATGAACTTAAGGCATTTGAGGCACCAAAACATGTCCTATTTATGAGGTCTCCTTATTTCAAAGGGTTCTACAAATTATTCAATGATAACTTGCACCTATACTCAGCTAAGAAGAGGCTCACCAACCTGGGTAACCTACTGAAGCTCAACCACCACTGCATCGACTCAGCCTTCATGTTTTTCAAGATGGCTCTCAATAGGAATCTTACACGAGGGCGCAAGTCCAGTATCATAGACACTGCTTGCCTCTACCTTGTCTGCCGAAGTGAAGGTACACCACGTATCCAGTTTATTTCCATTTGAAATGCAGTATGGAGTAGAGAGTCTTAGTTTCTGTCCGATGTTGTCTTTGACTCAATGTCAGATCTTTTACTGGACTTCAGTGACGTGCTGCAGGCAAGTGTGTGGCATATTTTGTGGTGTGTGTGTGTGTGTGTGTGTGTGTGTGTGTGTGTGTGTGTGTGTGTGTGTGTGTGTGTGTGTGTGTGTGTGTTGTCAATGAGTGAATTGTCCCACAATAGATCAATGTTTATGCTCTGGGCAGGGCCTACCTGAAACTTGCCAATGCTCTGCATATCAACCCACCAGCCATAGGTTAGCTGAGAAACTTCACATGTATAGTTGCACTTCATGTATACACGTGACCACAACATATCTAGATCCTTGTCTATATATTCATCGTTTTGCTCACAAACTTGAGCTACAGGAGAAGACACACGAGGTGTCAGTCACAGCCATGAGATTAGTAGCCAGAATGAAACGAGACTGGATCCATCATGGCCGACGACCAGCTGGGCTCTGTGGTGCAGGTTAGAGAATTAGACATTAGCCCCAGCAATGTACTATACACCATACTCCTCTTGGTTGGCTTAAATGTATTGTGTAGCATTACTTGTGGCTGCAAGGTTGCACAACTTCAACCGCTCAGTGAGGGAGGTGGCAAAGGTTGTGAAGCTGTCTGAAGGGACTATCAGAAAGCGATTGGGAGACTTTAAGGACACGGCATCCAGTCGACTTACCATCGATGAGTTCCTGAAGATAGACCTGGAGCAGGAACATGACCCACCGAGCTTCAATGAGGCCAAGAAGAAGTCCAAGCAACAACAGATAGTGAGTCAATGTATTACCATTACTACACAGTACAATAGTACTGTATATATGGGATGGTCAATGTGATACACATGGAATTAGGTTTGATTTCAGTCACAGTCCAAAGAGAGATTATCGATACTCATGACATTGTGTTCCCTCTGTGTTCAGGAATCTGGTGGTGAGAGTGCTTCAGACGATGACAATGTCACCTCTAATACCAGTATTGGCCATCACAAGGACAGTGAGACTGACCCACAGGACACCGGAGGAGGGGAAAGAGGTGGCTTTGGAGGCATCATTGTTGGATCTGTAGAGGTATGCTCATTTGGCACACATATGAGGGTGGAAACTAGAGCGTGTCTGAAGTATTTGGAACATTGATACTGTGCTCTGTAGGACACAATAGCAAGAGCTAGAATAGCTGAGGCATTTATGAATGCATCGACTGCTGCTGGCCTCTCTGATAACCTGGATGATCTGGCCAAACTGGTGGACCAGGATGATGAGGGGGAAGGTTGGGTGCCACAAGGTGCAAGTTTGTTGTCTGTAAATGTGTTTGCATCCATCCAGATTGTGAGGGTGAAGAAGGCCAGCTAAGTCTAGAGGGCATTGATGATGAGGAAATAGATATGGTTTGTGTGTACTTCACTGTTCCTAATGTACACTAGTAGGCAGCTATGCCTGACTCTAGATGCTGCTATCTGAGGAAGAGGCAAAGATTAAGGCACAGTTGTGGTTTAGTGAAAATGCTGATTATTTAAAAGAACAAGAAGGTCAGGTTGAATGTACACTAAGTATATACCAATCATGCTAAGGTTGTAATGCATGTTTTTGTTGTTTGTTGTAGTTAGAAAAGAGAGACTTGCTGCTCAGCAAGCAGCTAAAGGAGATAAGCCTAAAAAGGTCGGATATAATCTGTATACCATCTGTTTACAATTATGACCATTTTTGCATTACTGATTCCACAGAAGTACAACAAGAGGAAGAGAATAAGCCAACCAGCTAGTTCGGCAGGTGAGGCCATTGAGAGAATGCTAGTGGAGAGAAAGATCTCGGCCAAGATCAACTACGATGTCTTGAAAGACCTGGACAAGAGTGTTACTCCTGTGGAGAGCACGGGGCCCACTGTAGAGGATGTCACTAGACAGGCTATTGCTGGAATCACTGAGAAACTCAACACTGATCTGGCTCATAGGGGAGGTGTGGATGATTGGGTCGCTGAACCTAATGCCTCTGGTTCCAGTGACTCTAGCTCCACACTGAAGACTCCCAGATCTACCTTGCCCACTTTAGGGAGGGGGAGATTGCCTTCGCTGCACTCCAGGAAGAGATCACTCCCTTCATTTGCTAGTGAAAGTACTTCAACAGTTGCAACAAAGTGAGACAGCACACATACTTACTAATATTCCCAATATATGTGCCCCTATACAGGTTACCTAGACTAAAAGAAACTACTTTAAAACCTCAGCAAGATCCCATGCCTTGTGAGGTATGGTGTTATCAATCACATGCTCTGTAGCTTGTTTGAGAATACTGTATTGCTCACTAGGCATCCACAAAATTATACCATTTGTTATATACAGGACAGAGCCCGGGCTGACAGTTCATCTCAGCTTAGTTCGTCTTCCAACAGCAGACTACCAGCACTGTCAGAATCAAGTGCTCTAAATGATGCAATTTCTAGTGTGGAGTCAAGTGGTGGTGGGGCGATGGAGGAAATGGCTATCTCAGTGGAAACAGTGGAAGAGAGTGGTCCAGTGGTGTACAGTGATGGTGAGGAGGATGAAGTTGGACTAAGAGATGCAGACATGGACGAACTGGCATATGAGGGAGACCCTTTATTATACAGTGATTATGAAGACGAAGGTACTGTGCACTTCATGACTATAGTAAAGATGTTATGTTTTTTTCCTTTTCAGGAGATGAGTACTTCGACTGAGAACAATCTATAGTCAAATTTATATTTCCAAATCATTTTTAGTCTCTTTAATAAAAATTATCATTGAAAAACCATACCATAGACACAAAAAGACGCAACATTTTGACAAGTGACTTTATATACACTCGGTAAAAATTATAAAAATATTTTTCGCTATAGTTATATGCTGCCTTTTTATACATTACTCGACAGTCTCACCTACATATACAGAATGAAACAGAAGTTGCATGATTGTATCACACAAAGATTTAAGCTCTGTGAGTATGTACAGTCTCGTAGTGATACTTCAATAATTCAGCAAACTACTTGCAAAAGCTATACATGTAACTATGTTGATAAATTATATTACGTTGAGCCTACCTTGGTAGCGTGGAGATCCTTGCTGGTATTGGTGGAGGCTGTTCTGGGCTATCATCATCAGGAAGAGATGACTGAGAGGCCGCACGGCGAGGGGGGAGGGGAGGCGGAGCAGCGGTTTCAATAGTAGGAGTGTCAGGTACTGCACTGCTGACATCTACAGGCAGTAAACCTGCAGGGACACAGGTACAAAGGTCACCTATATCAGTATAGTCACTTGAGTTGTTGCATACTGTAAGATGCTAGGTTAATTAACCCTGGTATGGTTATCTCAGTTTCATCTTTCAATTCTGTGATTCCTCTTAGTGTTAAAAAAATAACCTTTCCAACTGATATATATTCTGTCTTACAAATACCTGATTGCTTGTATGCATGTATATATGATGTATGTAATGTTTTGTACATATGTGCATGTGGATTGAGCAATCTATAGCTGGCATTGGACGTCAAGGCCGAACAACAATACACCAATAACAAATCCTGGAGCCAGAAAAGATATACGTAGTAAGCAGTAGTACAGACTATGAGAAGTATATACTGAGATGTAACTGAGATTTCTCTACATACTTACAGTGTGCAGGCGTGTTTTCTATAATTATTGCTATGCAAAGAATATGAAGAATGATATGGTGCATTAAACTAAACATGCTGCACATCCATGAGGGATAAGATTTACAGCTGAGGGCAGTGTTTAAGTTGTGATAGGTAAGCTCAATAATCAATTTTATGTGGCAGCAATCACTTATATTGGAATCATGTACAATGTCTGTGTATTCAGGGACCTATCTACATGTATATAGCTGTGGTCTGAATAACAAGTTTAGAAACATGATTATATAATTGTTTATTTTCTATTACACTGCCCACTGTGTCAACTATAAAGCAAAAAATAAATATATGGTGTAGGTGTAAGGTACACCTTGCACCTACACCATATGTTTTCCATATAACAAAGGCAGTGTACTCACACCTACATTGCCACTGTTTACACAAATTATTGGTCTATGGGCTTACTTTCAGAACACTTTGTTTTCTAAACAACAAAACAACTACAACAACTTTGAGGAACATTTTCTCTTTCCCAAATTGCTCGTACTTGTTCCATTTCACATACAATACAGTTGTGTTTGGCTCACCTGTGGTATACACCTGTCTGATGGATTGTGCCAGGTTGCTGTGGCCTATCTTCTCCACCACATCTGCTACCTCCCCCCATGTGGGGACCTTAGGGTAGAGCTTTACCAACCACCCATCCACAACCTCCACCATTGCCTCACGGTCACTGTTTACCTATGTACACATACAATTCCATAATATTATTAGTACGTTAGCTAACTTCACATATCTTCACGTACAAATTCTGCGATTTGATCTAGACAATCCAAACCCACTGCCTCCGCCAGTTTCTTCCAGTGTGGCTCTACTTCTTTTAGCTGAATGAGGATCTGGTCCAGGCCTACTGTACGATCTATGTGGGAGATGAAATGTTAAGGTACACCTTACTTGCAGGTCTGTGGATGGCATATAGCCAACACAAAACAACACATATGGATTCAACTGTACAACTGTTTATACATCAGTCAGCATTAATTAGTTCACCAGCATTATGGTCTGAAGGGCCAGGCAGTGGATCTGCGATGGTATTGTGACACAAAGTGGCATATTGGACTTCCTCTGTCTGTGAACGTGGTGGACGGTGAACGGGTATTGCTTTAATCTCCACTTCAGCATAGGTTACATTCTGAAATACAGAGTAGAATGCATAAGGGTTGCTTGAGGCACCTACTGTCTGGCCTTATATAGCATAAAACTACACTCTTGTGTGTACTCCACTGTATATCTTTAGTGGAATGTTTACCATCTACATGTACACAAAGTAGACATCTAAGCATTCTCCAGCATATGAAATCAACATACTATCATTATTGGAACATGCACACCACCCAAAATTAACAACCTATATATGCCTAATTGTGCCTAACACCCACAACATGGAATATACCAGTAGTGTTCCTGTATAGGTCAACAAATATAGCTTACCCTTTCACTATTTACTACTCACCTTCACTGAAACCGTAACAGGAGAGTGTGGGGGATGAGCAGGTGACTCACCAGAGGATGTATTAGCAATAACCACATCCTGTGGGTATAGGCACATAGTTTCAAAAGTATATGAAACTGAAGGGTGTTGTGTCAAGGATAACAATTCTCAAGGAGGAATCTAGAATACACATCAAAGTATGCATTGTATATGTGATTCGAGCCCAGCCAGCTGAGTTGCCTTGGTAGCTCAGTTGGTAAGAGCGTCACCTAGCAAGCGGACGGTCGTGGGTTCGAGTCCCACCCGAGGCAGCTTTTTTCTTTGAGATACTGTCTTGGGCGAGTTGTGTTGTCTTTCTGTTGTGTTGCCTTTCTTTCTAAGCATCTCATGGATGATTAAAAAGTCATGGTTGTTTGACCAGCAAGTGTGGTTGCCTCAGCCATAACCATGGTATTTCTTATCATGACTATATAAACTCTCAAAGATATCCATCACTTGTTATCTCATAAGGGAAATCACTACATATATGACCCCTCTGCACTGTACTGGTCTACTACTGTACTAATATGGAGGAGTACTCCTCCATAGATTTTAGCCATACACTACATTCCTCCATACACATATGTATTGTCCCTTGCTACATGCCCTTCGAATGCCAAGAGGGGTTTTAGTTGTCCAATTATTGTCAACAGACTATGAGGCAACTGAGGTAACCACATTAGCTAGTTAAAACCACCACCATTTTTGCAGTGGTACTTTTGAGCTAGCTAGTTAGGCCACTTGTGGCTTTTATATAAAATAACAATAGACATTCTCTGAGCCTCCACACCTGCACTGGTTGATCCACGGATAACCTTTCAGTTTCTTGCTGGACAACAGAGCATTTGTCAGCAAACTCTGTCTTTGACTCTGTTTCTCGCTGGATAGCAGAGCACTGGTCAGTAAACTCCGTTTCCAACTCTGACTTTTGTTGGACATCAGAGTATTGGTTAGTAAACACTGCATCTGAGTTTGGTTTTTCCTGGACAACAGTAAAGTCTGTCCTTGACTCGGGTTCTTGCTGGAAGACAGAGTGGTTAGTGAAGTCTGTCTCTGACTCTGGTCCTTCCTGGACAATAAAGTGGTTAGTAAACTCCATCTTTGACTCTGGTTCTTGTTGGACGACAGAATTCTGGTAGGTGAAAGGTGTAGTTGATGGCATTTCCACGTAACTGTATAAAATTGGAACACAGTGTGTGAGATATCCTTTACCACCGTATTAGAAGAGAATGTACCTGTATTCTGTCAATTGAAACTGTCTATCAGTAAGCTCTGAGGTGAAATAGTGCATTAGCTAAACAATCACATCATGAATATATTTCATTACTTGTTCTCTTTCTTCTCCAAAGGAAGACACTCACACCAACAACACCAAGGGCTATCAGCATCACAACAATAATTATTAGTAAGACAACAATTGCAACTATCACTCCTGTCCTTGGAGCAGCATCAGTAGTAGTAGTAGTAGTAGCATCAGTACCAGTAGTAGCTATGTCAATAGAGGGTTAAAGATGTAGTACGTGCACTAGCAAATGTAGAAGGTCATGTACAAATTAGGAAACATCACTCTACTAGTCTACTAGATATAGTGATATGTGTATATTAACTCACACAGTATGGTGACAGTCACAGTGCTGTTCAGAGTAGCTCTAGAGTATAATTGGGTGGCTATACATGTGTATATTCCTACTTTATCCCTCTGGATGTCCACGATCTCAAGGTGACTACTGTTACTGATCAGGTCTCCCTGAGGACTGAACCACTGTACACTGGGTAGGGGATTTGAGGTAGACACATCACAATCCAAGTCCAGTGTATCTCCTTCACTGAGGGTAGTCTCCCCTGTGATTACAGGAGGTCTGAAAACTAGAAACAAGTTTACATTTAAAGAAAGGATTATGGCAATGGTGGATGTACATGAAATATAAATGTTATTCCAGTAATTATTGGCAACACTAACATTGTACAATGACGTTGACACTGATGTTCAGTGTAGCTCCAGACTGGGTGGCTACACATGTGTACACTCCCATTCCACTCCTCTGGAAGTTCATGATCTCAAGGTCACTGCTATTACTGATCAGGTCTCCCCGAGGACTGAACCACTGTACACTGGGTAGGGGACTTGAGGTAGACATATTACAATCCAAGTCCAGTGTATCTCCTTCATTGAGGGTAGTCTCCCCTGTGATTACAGGAGGCCTGAAAACTTGGGAAAAGTTGTCATTTTAAAGTGACTCAAATTATTGTGGGAATAGGATCTATATATGGTAAATGTACATGTAATTACTCACATATTACAGTGATATTGACACTGACGTTCAGTGTAGCTCCAAACTGGGAGGTGATTATACATGTGTATACTCCCATTGCACTTCTCTGGATGTTCATGATTTCAAGCTCTACTTCATTACTGATCAGGTCTCCCTGAGGACTGAACCACTCTGCACTGGGTAGAGGGCTGGAAGCAAAAGGATCGCAAACCAAGTCCAGTGTATCTCCTTCATTGAGGGTAGTCTCCCCTGTGATTACAGGAGGCGTGAAAACTATAGGAACAAAGTGAGCTCTCTAATTTAAAAGGACCAATACTCCTGATGGTGATATATAGTAGAGACTTACTAGCTAGACTCACTAGAGCTTGTGCCATGTTACCATCACTGGTGCATTTTATGGTACGTGTTGAAGAACTGCTGAACACATTCTCTGTATCAAACACCACCAGTACACCATTATCTTCTATTCCCACACTTTCATCAATATTTTGGTTGTCTATCTGGAACTCAGCATCAGTAGCTAGTACACTATCAAAGACACATTCTATACACACTGTTCCAGGAGGGACATATATGACACCAGATGAAATTGGCACATTAGCTATACAGCCTTCTTGTCCAGATCCAGATTGTGAGTGGACTGAGAATATGGAGAATAAAACGTCATGTTCATGCGCAAACTGCCAAGTCAGGCGAGTCTACTATGATAGTCTCGGCTGAACACTAGACACCACGCGACATGTAATTGCTTGAAGACTAGATCTGACTCACCACAGCTCCACCAGAGTGAACATATCACCAGACAGAGGCGTAGCATACTGCTGCTCTAGACCTTGCATATACAAAGTGCGGACCCCCCGGCGCCACGCGTGCGCGAATCCTGAACAGCGCACGCGCTACTGAAATGCGTGTAACGGGAAGTATACGGAAGATTTGTGGGCAAAAGAGAAAGAAGCTCGCTGCCTTACATTGAGTCGTACTCCAGGTAGCGTTTAGCCTACTGTAGCCTTTTTAAGAGCTTTGCCGTCGAAAAGTTGCGCAGAATACCGCTGCAATATTTTTTTTTTAATAGTAAAACTTTAATTGATTCCAACCCCCTGCACAGCAGGGCCTACATGCAGAACAGACGCTCCAGAGGTGAGATGCGACACAGACACAAACAGACCCGTAACCCTCGCTGCGCATGCGCGCCGAGGTTTACGGGCGCATGCGGTCGCGAGACGCTACGCGTAAACACGTGAATGTTTCGGGCATGTCCAAAAGCCTCCCTAGAAGTGGTCGGTCTGTACTAAGCACACATTACTTAAATATAGTGACAACAAGAGTATTATAAGGAGGATTAAAGTGAGATGGCAGATGTAAAAGTTATAAAAATGCAAGAAACACCAAAAAAGCTACAGTTACTTATGTATGACACAGATGCTTACAGACTATCGTGTAAGATAGGTCTATATCATCAATACATATTAGTGCTTGAATAATCCATTGCTAAAATGAACCTTGTTCTAGGCTTTCCAAGACCTGGAATGAGGCTACTAACAGTAGAGTTCAGTGTAACATCAAATTCATGTTTAAACATTCCTTGTCATTGCAGTGGCAGCAGTAGAATATACAGGATTCTCTTGCATCACTACATCTTCATCACGGACACCACCGAGAGTGCCATATGCCACATTATCCTTTAGTTCACTGTCAGATACTGTAAATTATAGACAGATTGTTAAAATGTGTAACATTTCTCAGTATGCAGTTAAGGCACACGAACATCAATTTTCTGGTCTCTAATATTGTTAATGAACTAACTAATAGTGTGTGTAACAAGACAAATGCCATATAGAGTCTGGTGTGTCACATACTCACCCTTCTTGGGTAGAGGAATACTGGTTTTCAGATGAGAATACTTCCAACATATCACCACAATAATTATTGTAACAGCCAGCAGTGTCACAAGTATCATAAAAGTAACTACCACTACTACCATCACATATACCCAGGGAGAGGTTGACTCAGAGGAACATGTTCTTGCTGAACCTGTATGAATGAATATAGGCCAATAAGATCTAAGGCATATATCTGAGGTGTGGTACATACACTCGCATAGTATGGTGACATTCACAGTGCTGTTTAGTGTAGCTCCAGTGTATAATTGGGTAGCTATACATGTGTACATTCCTATTTTATCCCTTTGGATGTTCATGATCTCAAGTTCACTATTATTACTGATGAGGTCTCCCTGAGGACTGAACCACTGTACACTGGGTAGGGGACTTGAGGTAGACACATCACAATCCAAGTCCAGTGTATCTCCTTCATTGAGAGAAGTCTCCCCTGTGATTACAGGAGGCCTAAAAACTGGAAAATACGTTTACATTTAAAGCAAGGATTGTGGCAATGGTGGATGTACATGAAATATTAATGTTGTTTCAGTAATTATTGGTAACACTTACATTGTACAGTGACAATGATACTGATGTTCAGTGTAGCTCCAGACTGGGTGGCTACACATGTGTATACTCCCATTGCACTCCTCTGGATGTTCACAATCACAAGGTCACTACTATTAGTGATCAGGTCTCCCTGAGGACTGAACCACTGTACACTGGGTAGGGGACTTGAGGTAGACACATCACAATCCAGGTCCAGTGTATCTCCTTCATTGAGGGTAGTCTCCCCTGTGATTACAGGAGGCCTGAAAACTAAGACACATGTTCTTGCATGAAACAACTACACATGAATATTACTGCAATTGGTTGATGCTTGCATGGATTACATGCGAGGGAGTGTTCTCTTTCTCTTTCACCTACCCTATATACATTATGATATGATGTATAGCCTCATACAATATGTGGTATATATATGGTCAGGAATGGAGAGAGCTCAAATTAGTGAGCCAGCATTACATTTGCGCATAATGCAAGGGCACCCCAGGTCCCATAAGAAGTATATCATGCAGTTTATATACAGGGAATGGTTGGTTGTATATAGAACCATGCCAGCTGAATGACTAGGTGGGCTTGCTCTGCTCACCCAATTAACATACTCACATTGAACAATGACATTCACAGTAACGTTCAGTGTAGCTCCGGACTCTAACTACATGTGTATATTCCCATTCCACTCCTCTGGATGTTCATGATCTCTATAACCCTGGCATTACTGATCAAGTCTAGAAGGACTGAAAACTAAGAACAATTCTTGCAGCTTGCAAGGATTACATGCAGGGGAGTGTTCTCTTTCTCTACTTTCTTGTCATAGGTATTTGAACACAGTATTGGTGAGCAGAGCAAGCAAGTTCTAATTTTATCATACATACTGACTTTTTCAAATCAGCCCATCGTCACGACTAGGTGGGTTTCTCCACCTGCTAAAAATGCCTGGCACTGCATTCACCTAGTAATGCATCCATGCATGCAGTATAACTATAGCCTCATACAATGAGTGGTGTATGCGTGCCTATTTCTATAATAACACACTCACAATGAACAAGGAGGACATTCACAGTACTGTTTAGAGTAGATCCAGGGGTTAACTGGGTGGCTACACATGTGTATACTCCCATTGCAGTCCTCTGGATGTTCATGATCTCAAGGTGACTACTGTTACTGATCAGGTCTCCCTGAGGACTGAACCACTGTACACTGGGTAGGGGACTTGAGGT
Organism: Theonella swinhoei; assembly: GCA_963970385.1. Taxonomy (NCBI): domain Eukaryota; kingdom Metazoa; phylum Porifera; class Demospongiae; order Tetractinellida; family Theonellidae; genus Theonella; species Theonella swinhoei. Next base: position 3,723,055 of record OZ019960.1, on the reverse strand, counting down.
AGACACATCACAATCCAAGTCCAGTGTATCTCCTTCATTGAGGGTAGTCTCCCCTGTGATTACAGGAGGCCTGAAAACTAGGGAAAAGTTGTCATTTTAAAGTGACTCAAATTATTGTGGGAATGGAATCTAGTTAGAAGACGAGCCCAGGAAACTACGCGATTTAGAAAGTCGAAGGCCCTGGGCTGTGGCGTTCCGAGCGTAGCGAGGAACGCTACTACGGGGCCTGAGGCTTTCTAAATCGCGTGGTTCCTGGGCGAGGCGTCTAACTATTTTAGAGTACGGCGGCCCGCGCCGTGTGCGTAGCAACCGTACAAGACGCGACACTATATTGAACGTGAATTTAACATGAAAACATACCCACAAGGGGAGAAATTAAGAAGGTGAACACTATTAGATAGTTTCCTCACTGAGGAAACTAAATAATAGTTAGACGACGAGCCCAGGAAACTACGCGATTTAGAAAGCCGAAGGCCCTGGGCTGTGGCGTTCCTCGCTACGCTCGGAACGCTACTACAGGGCCTGAGGCTTTCTAAATCGAGTGGATTCCTGGGCGAGGCGTCTAACTATTTTAGAGTACGGCGGCCCGCGCGCGGTGTGCGTAGCAACCGTACAAGACGCGACGCTACTTTGAACGTGAATTTAACATGAACGCACATGAAAACGTACCCAAAGGGGAGAAACTAAGAAGGTGAACACTATTAGATAGTTTCCTCACTGAGGAAACTAAGTAAAATATTGTTCACCACATCAACCAATCAAATCACATGTAATTACTCACATATAACAGTGATATTGACACTGATGTTCAGTGTAGCTCCAAACTGGGAGGTGATTATACATGTGTATACTCCCATTGCACTTCTCTGGATGTTCATGATTTCAAGCTCTACTTCATTACTGATCAGGTCTCCCTGAGGACTGAACCACTCTGCACTGGGTAGAGGGCTGGAAGCAAAAGGATCGCAAACCAAGTCCAGTGTATCTCCTTCATTGAGGGTAGTCTCCCCTGTGATTACAGGAGGCGTGAAAACTATAGGAACAAAGTGAGCTCTCTAATTTAAAAGGACCAATACTCCTGATGGTGATATATAGTAGAGACTTACTAGCTAGACTCACTAGAGCTTGTGCCATGTTACCATCACTGGTGCATTTTATGGTACGTGTTGAAGAACTGCTGAACACATTCTCTGTATCAAACACCACCAGTACACCATTATCTTCTATTCCCACACTTTCATCAATATTTTGGTTGTCTATCCCAAACTCAGCATCAGTAGCTAGTACACTATCAAAGACACATTCTATACACACTGTTCCAGGAGGGACATATATGACACCAGATGAAATTGGCACATTAGCTACACAGCCTTCTTGTCCAGATCCAGATTGTGAGTGGACTGAAAATAATATGGAGAATAAACTCTTGACACCACACAGGTAGAAATGTAATTGCTTGAAGACTACTCACCACAGCTCCACCAGAGTGAGCACATCACCAGACAGACACAAGACAGGTGCAGCATACTCTCACTAGATCTCTGCATACCAGCGTTATTAATTAACCAGCGCTCGCGGGAGATATCGCCGTTGCCGAACCCCGCCCCACGATACACGACCACTCAAATTTGCCGACGCACTGTAAAAGCAGCAGGGACAGACGCACAGAGCTGCAGGCTTTGCTGGAATGCAGTGGCTTCTAAGCACTCGGTTGCTTTTTCCAGTGATTCTGTGTACTGATTTACTGATAATTTACTAGAGAATGATGAGCATGCGCAGACACAAGCAGTGTTTCTTCGCGGCGCCTGGTTTCCGGTTAGTCTCGTACCCAGACCCTCTCTAAAAGCGGGAGAGGTCTGGTAACATTCCCATAGTAGACTTGTGCAGTGCTTTGCTGCATTTTTCCGGAAACTCAAGTGGCTGACAGACCACAGTTTACTCTGTCAAGTACAGTACACCCGCGCTTGATCAGCTTAATTAAGTGTTTGTTATTTCACACCCACTTCAGAAGCCATAGACGCTGCACAGGTCTATGTTACCAGACCCATTTCTGGGGGTCTGGGTACGAGACTAGTTTCAGGTTGGTGCTCCCCTATAGTTGTGCCCCAAGCCTTCCCTGATTGTGCGAGGGAGGTTTAATTTGAGGAAGGGTGAGTACACAATCAAAATGCAATTTTTGCTGAAAATGGATGTTGATGCCTGTTGAAGCGAAGATGAGAAAGGATTGAAAAGGTTAATTGCTATATAGCTCTACTAGCTGATTCAGAAAGGTGCTCCAACCCCCTTTCAACTCCCTGCATTTTAGGGAGTTACCATTGGCATGTAACATAAGTGGTGATGGTAACATGGCACAAGCTCACTTTGTTCTTATAGCTTTGTAATCATAGGGGAGACTACCGGAGATACACTGGACTTGGTTTGTGATAATTCTACCCATTTGTAAATGGGTCAAGTACATCAAAATAAACGTACACCTGCTACCTACTTGTAACAATCACTGTAATCCTCCTTTTTCTTGTCATCACTATATAGCTTTACTCAACATGTTGAAATGACCAAGTAACATATGCTATAGGTTATACAGGCTATTGTATATGTATTTATATCACTATGTACATATACAGCAAAAACAATACTTCTACTTTTGTACAACACAGACTGATGGTGAGCTAACTTAGAGACTATAAGGCAAAAATATAGCTCTACATCATCAATTAACATAAACATTAATTCTTGAATAATCAATTGCTGAAATAAGCCTTGTGCCAGACCTTCCAAGAAATAAGACTACTAACTAAAAAAAGTTCTGTATAGGGTAACTAAAATTCGTGTCTAAACATTCCTTATTGTTGCTGTGGCAGCAGTAGAATATACAGGATTATCTTGCATCACTACATCTTCATCACGTAATGTCTGGACACCACCAATAGTATCATATACTACAGTATCCTCCTTCATTTCACTGTCAGATACTGGATATTATAGACAGATTGTTGTAATATATAACATTTCTCAGTATGTGGTTAAGGCATGCAGGCATCATATTCCTATCCCTAATAAAATGCATAGATCTAGGTGGAGCTAACTTGTAGTGTGCAAATAAACATGTACATAATTATGCTAGAGTTTGGTGTGTCACATACTCACCATTCTTGGGTAGAGAAATACTGGTTTTCAGATGAGAATAATTCCAACATATCACCATAATAATAACAGCCAGCAGTGTCACAAGTATCATTAAAGTAACTACCACTACTACCATCACATATACCCAGGAGGAAGTTGGCTCGGAGGAACATTTTGTTGCTGCACCTGTATGAATGAATATATAGGCCAATAATATCTAAGGCATATCTGGAAAGTAGTAACATACACTCGCATAGTATAATAACATTCATAGTGCTGTTCATTGTAGCTCCAGAGTCTATTTGGGTAGCTATACATGTGTATATTCCTCTTTTTTCCCTCTGGATGTTCATGATCTCAAGGTGACTACTATTACTGATCAGGTCTCCCTGAGGACTGAACCACTGTACACTGGGTAGGGGATTTGAGGTAGACACGTCACAATCCAAGTCCAGTGTATCTCCTTCATTGAGGGTAGTCTCCCCTGTGATTACAGGAGGTCTGAAAACTAGAAACAGTTGTTTACATTCATGTAAGCAGTGGTACAGTGGATGGACATGAATATATTGGTAACTTCACATATAGTACAATGGCACTGACACTGATTTTATGCTTGCATGGATTTCATGCAGGAGAGCTTTCTCTTTCTTCTCTTCCACATCATTTGGGCACATTATAATAATAGATTATAACAGGAGCATACGAACCGCTGAAAGCGGAGGAGCGTCCAACTACGCATCATACCACAGAAGGGTATTTAAATTTGAACCACTTAACGCACCTTTCAAAAAAAGGAGTGTAACACATACTTAGCCAAATCGTTAAGTGGGTGTTACTACACATGTGCAACGCAGTATCACAGCATTATCACAACACTTAGTTGAGGGTATCACTCCTTATAGGGAAGGTGAGTTAAGTGGTTCAAATTGCTGTTCTACGGAGTTGGATGCTCCTTCGCCGCCTTCGGCAGCTCCTATGCTCCTGATTATAATAATAGATCCAGTATAACAATTTTTTGTATGTTGCCTAGCAACTAGATTTTATCACATTTTTGGAAGCTTATTGCGGGCTAAGGGATGGGTGTGGCTGAGTGAGACTTGGACAGTCAAGTTGCTAGACTATAATATCCAACAAAATAGTTATACATGACCTTAATTGGGGTGCATTTGACCATGCATCTCATGCACCCCAATTAAGGTCATGTAACTACTATATACAGCCTCATTCAATGACGGTATTTTCTCAATTCCTTATAATAACACACTCACATTGAACAACGACATTTACAGTACTGTTCAGAATGACTCCAGAGGTTAACTGGGTGGCTACACATGTGTATACTCCCATTGCACTCCTCTGGATGTTCATGATCTCAAGGTCAATGCTATTACTGATCAGGTCTCCCTGAGGACTGAACCACTGTACACTGGGTAGGGGACTTGAGGTAGACACATCACAATCCAAGTCCAGTGTATCTCCTTCATTGAGGGTAGTCTCCCCTGTGATTACAGGAGGCCTGAAAACTAGGGAAAAGTTCACAATTGTCTCTTCTTTTACTGATTATGGTACATTTATATAGTACTCACATATTACAGTGACATTGACAGTGATGTTCAGTGTAGCTCCAACATGGGAGGTGACTATACATGTGTATACTCCCATTGCACTCCTCTGGATGTTCATGATTTCAAAGTCCCAACTATTACTGATCATGTCTCCCTGAGGACTGAACCACTCCGCACTGGGTAGAGGGCTGGAATTAGTAGTATCACAAAACAGGTCCAATGTATCTCCTTCATTGAGAGTAGTCTCTCCTTTGATTACAGGAGGTCTAAAAACTAGGAATAACATGAGCTCATACACCTAACACTCCTGAACACGTAATTATGCTAATGGTTATAGTAGAGACTTACTAGCTAGGCTCACTAGAGCTTGTGCCATGTTACCATCACTGCCATTGGTGCATTTTATGGTACGTGTTGAAGAACTGCTGAACACATTCTCTGTATCAAACACCACCAGCACACCATTATCTTCTATTCCCACACTTTCATCAATATTTTGGTTGTCTATCTGGAACTCAGCATCAGTAGCTAGTACACTATCAAAGACACATTCTATACACACTGTTCCAGGAGGGACATATATGACACCAGATGAAATTGGCACATTAGCTACACAGCCTTCTTGTCCAGATCCAGATTGTGAGTGTACTGAGAATATGGAGAAACATAACATGTTCATGTCAAGTCAGCTTAGCAAAGCTTGCCAAAACGAGTCTATGTCTCAGCTGAACTCTTGACATCACACAGGTAGAAATGTAATTGCTAACTAACCACAGCTCCACCAGAGTGAGCACATCACCATGCAGACAGAGAAAAGACAAGCACATCACACTGTACTGGATATCTGAACAGGGGTAAAATTTTTAGTTGAGTAAGCGCCATAGGTAAAAAAAAGCTAGGATCTCCGAATTTCCCCATAGTCTATATAGTCCGTCTAGCTAGAAAACCAAGGCGCGCGCGCGTACGTGCGGGGCCCGGGGGTGGAAAACGGTATTATATACGTGTAACAGGAAGTATACGGAAGATTTGCATGAGCGACAAGAGTTCTTTACAACCAATTTTAGGAATCGTTTTAGCAAATTAGTGATATACACCAGTAAGAGAAGGTGCAACTGAAATAACCATATCAGGGCATGCAGATAACAGGAAAAGTTCAGGCTTAATTGTACAGATGGAATCCACAGTCTTTGTATGACCCATATATAGAGCAAGAAACATCCAACCATCCACTGTGTATACAGTGAATATATATACTGTTTTAGTATAGAGCACATATTGAAAGATAAATTACATGTGCTCTCCTCTATCTAAAGATGAAATATGCAGTGTACTATTTCCCATCTAATACTGAAACAACTGCATCTGAAAGTGTGCTTTCCTCTAAAGGCGGAAAGTGCAAAAATGCAGGGTAGTATGTCATAGCTGCATTTGAGAGTGCGGCACTGCACATTTTACATGTATCTTGGCCAGGGATGGTTGTATGCAGCTTTTATTATGTTCTTCATAGTCACACATGCATGAGCATTAAAATTGAAGCTATTCAGTTTACTGAATGCAAATCAGTGCTGCATAAAGGAAGCAAAATTTAACAGTGAAATATTATTCATGGAAGTGTATAGTTATCACAATATATGTAAACTAAAAAGTATGGTATACTTAGCCACTCAGGATAATACAGTTTCCTTAATATTTTCCACATGGTGTCTAATGTCTAAACATCCTTTGTCGTTGCAGGGCCAACAGTAGAATATACAGGATTCTCTTGCACCATATCTTCATCACGTAATGTCTGGACACCAGCAATAGTATCATATACTACAGTATCCTCCTTCATTTCACTGTCACATACTGGCATATAAAGAAAGAGAAGAAAAATGCGTAGCTATAGAGCTTTAGGTACACAAATATCGCTCCTAAGGCCCAAGGAAAAAGATAGGTGTATATATGTGACCTACTATAGTCTGGTGTATGACTTAAACTGGTGTTCCTGGGTAGAGCAGTGGTAGATTTATTGAAAGAACGCTTCCAACACATCATCACAATCAACAGTGTCAGAAGTATCATAAAGGCAACTGCTGCCATCACATACACCCATGTGGGAGGTGACTCAGAAGTACTTTTTCTTGCTGCACCTGAATGATATAGGCCAATGAGATCTGAGGCATTAATGTCTGTAATACATACACTCACATGGTATAATATTCACAGTACTGTTCAGCATAGCTCCAGAGTCTAATTGGGTGGCTATACATGTGTATATCCCTACTTTATCCCTCTGGATGTTCATGATCTCAAGGTGACTACTGTTACTGATCAGGTCTCCCTGAGGACTGAACCACTGTACACTGGGTAGGGGACTTGAGGTAGACACATCACAATCCAAGTCCAGTGTATCTCCTTCATTGAGGGTAGTCTCCCCTGTGATTACAGGAGGCCTGAAAACTGGGAAAACATTTTGAGTCGTAAGTAATGTGGCAATGACATAGGGATATAAAACATGTTCTGTCTCTCCTTTAACTGAATCAGATAAACTCACATAGTTCAATGATATCAACACTAGTATTCCGTTTAGCTCCAAATTGGGTGGTGACACACATGTATACTCCCATTGCACACTTCTGGATGTTCATGATTTCAAGATGCCTACTATTACTGATCAGGTCTCCCTGAGGACTGAACCACTGTACACTGGGTAGGGGACTTGAGGTAGACACATCACAATCCAAGTCCAATGTATCTCCTTCATATAGAGCAGTCTCCCCTTTAATTACAGGAGGTCTGAAAGCTAGAAACAAATAAGTTCTTGAATTTTGATACCCCCAACACTCATGAACATGCAGATATGTAGTAGTGACTTACTAGCCAGCAACACTATATCTTGTGCCATGTTACCACCACTGGTGCATTTTATGTTACGTGTTGAGGAATTGCTGAATACATTTTCTGTATCAAACACCACCAGCACACCATTATCTACTCTTCCTATACTATCATCGTCATCAATGTTACTGTTGTCTATCTGGAACTCAGCATCAGTAGCTAATACACTATCAAAGACGCATTCTATACATGCTGTTCCAAGAGGGGCATAAATTATGGAGACAACACTGGTTGAAATCGACAAATTAGCAATGCAGCCTTCTCGTCCAGGTCTAGATTGTGAGTGTACTGGAATAGAAAATATCCATGTGGTAAGGAAGTACAGCCAAGAAGCTTTATGGTGAATAGTCTTTGCTAATATATATATTATACTGAATTGAAACATGTAAATAAACTCACCGCAGCTCCACCAGAGTGAGTACACCAGTAGACAGAGACAAAATAAGCACAGCACGCGCGGCATCCCTGCTCTGCAACGAGGCGCTATAGCTACGTTGTGGCTATAATAATACAGGTCTACCGACTTCAGTGGCTTAAAAAATTTTGTGTATGACATGTAATAAACTTCTCTATACATTTTCAGCTTTAGATTTACGTACCTGCGCGTACGAGCTTACGTGCAGTGCGCGGCGTGAAAAGGGCGTACCATATTTAGCGCAAGCCGCGAGACGCTGATCAAAGTACACTGAAATGAAGCTTACTCCAGGCTTTCTAATTATGAGACCTGTTAGTAAGTAGACTTTCAATAGGTATTATATGTCATCTAAACGTCCCTTGTCATTGCAGTGTGAATCTGCTATATCATCACATGTGATATTGGGACAACACCACCAATAGTACCATATGCTACATTATCTTCCATTTCACCGTCAGATACTGAATGGAGATAGAAATAGACAGGTTATATACAACACTTTTCATGCAGCATAGCACTACTGACAGTTATCCACACTATACATATGTGCAGGGCCACATACACCATGTATACATGTATGATAAAGTCAGTAGCTAGGCATAATGGCTGAAATTAAAATTTATCCTTGCTCCCTCTACCACCCAATTATTTTGCTACTCCGAACCCCCTCAAACTCCCTCTCGCTACGGGCCTGGAATGGTTGATCGTATATAGAACCATGCCAGCTAGGTGGGCTTGCTCTGCTCACCCAATTAACATACTCACATTGAACAGCAGCATTCACAGTACTGTTTAGTGTATAGCTCCAGACCCTAACTGGGTGGCTACACATGTGTATACTCCCATTGCAGACCTCTGGATATTCATGATCTCTATAACCCGACATTACTGATCAGGTCTCCCTGAGGACTGAACCACTGTACACTGGGTAGGGGACTTGAGGTAGACACATCACAATCCAAGTCCAGTGTATCTCCTTTATTGAGGGTAGTCTCCCTGTGATTACAGGAGGCCTTAAAACTAGGAGGACATTGTCATTTTAAAGTGACTGAAATTATTGTGGCAATAGAATGCACAAGGAAAGTGGTGATCACACTTGAGAAAGACTGTAAAGTCGAAACGTTGTGTTTTTCTTCATGACTATCAATTAGACTATCAAATAGACAACTAGCTAACTACTACTAGCAAGTCTCGCTTTTTCCCAGTTGTCTAACAGCAGGCCTGTTGTTGTTAGCTTCCTCTATTAACTTAAATGCTTTCACTGGTTATAGTACATGTGTATACAGTGACATTGACACTGATGTTCAGTATAGCTCCAAACCGGGTGATTATACACGTGTATACTCCCATTGCACTCCTCTGGATGTCCATGATTTCAAGGTCCCTACTATTACTGATCATGTCTCCCTGAGGACTGAACCACTCTGCACTGGGTGGAAGTATGCGCGCGTGCGGGCGTGCGAGCGCGAATCGCGCACGAATACATAGCGTAAAACACATGAAGTTCATTGTCCAGTTCATTGTCGGGCATTTCGAAAAGCCTCCCACGCACGGCCCCTAGAAGTGGTGGTCTGTGCTAAGCACATGTTACTTAGTTACTTACAGTAAAGGGTATATGGTGACAACAAGAGTGTTATATGTAAGAAAAAGGAAGATTCAGTGATTATGGGTAGATGGCAGATGTAAAATCTTAATGTACATAAAAATACATGAAAGACCAAAAAAGCTACGCTTACTTATGTATGACACAAATGCTGAACTAACTTACAGAATATCAGGTAATTGAATAACCAATTGCTAAAATGAACCTTGTTCCAGGCCTTCCAGGACCTGGAATGGGGCTACTAACTGGAGCTCTGTATAGTATAGTATAACTTTTAAAATTCATGTCTAAACATTCCTTGTTGTTGCAGTGGCAGCAGTAGAATATACAGGATTCTCTTGCATCACTATATCTTCATCACGTAATGTCTGGACACCACCAATAGTACCATGTGCCACATCATCCTTCATTTCACTGTCAGATACTGGATATTATAGACAGATTGTTGTATAACATTTCTCAGTATGTGGTTAAGGCACACAAACATCATTTACCTATCCCTAAAATTGTTAATGAGCTAACTAGTAGTGTGTGTACAAGACATATGCTAGAGTCTTGTGTCATATACTCACCATTCTTGGGTAGAGGAATACTGGTTTTCAGATGAGAATACTTCCAACATACCACCACAATAATTATTGTAACAGCCAGCAGTGTCACAAGTATCATAAAAGTAACTACCACCACTACCATCACATATACCCAGGGGGAAGTTGACTCAGAGGAACATGTTCTTGCTGAACCTGTATGAGAATGTATATACAAATATAAGATTTGAGGCATAATCTGAGGTGTAGTACATACACTGGCATAGTACGGTGACATTAACAGTGCTGTTCAGTGTAGCTCCAGAGTATAAGTGGGTGGCTATACATGTGTACATTCCTGCTTTATCCCTCTGGATGTCCATGATTTGAAGGTCACTACTATTACTGATCAGGTTTCCCTGAGGACTGAACCACTGTACACTGGGTAGGGGACTTGAGGTAGACACATCACAATCCAAGTCCAGTGTATCTCCTTCACTGAGGGTAGTCTCCCCTGTGATTACAGGAGGTCTGAAAACTAGAAACAAAAATTTAAAACTCATGTAAGGCAATGGTGGACGAATATGAGTGTTCTTCCAGTAATTATTGGTAACACTCACATTGTACAATAACATTAACACTGATGTTCAGTGTAGCTCCAGACTGGGTGGCTACACATGTGTATACTCCCATTGCAGTCCTCTGAATGTTCATGATCTCAAGGTCACTACTGTTACTGATCAGGTCTCCCTGAGGACTGAACCACTGTACACTGGGTAGGGGACTTGAGGTAGACACATCACAATCCAAGTCCAGTGTATCTCCTTCATTGAGGGTAGTCTCCCCTGTGATTACAGGAAGCCTAAAAACTATAGGAAACATGTTCTTGCATGAAACAACCATACATGAGCAATGGTGCTTGCATGGATTACATGCAAGGGAGTGTTCTCTTTCTCCTCTTTCACCTACCATATATATAGGATACATTATGATATGATGTATAGCCTCATACAATGATGTAGTATTGTTCCATTTCTCATGGTGAAGGGTCAGGAGTGAAGCGAACTCACCTAGTCCTAAAATAAGTGAGCTGGCTTTACATTTGCACATAATGCAAGGGCACCCCCAGGTTCCATAAGAAGTATGTAGTTTATATGCAGGGAATAGTTGATCGTACATAGAACCATGCCAGCCGAATGACTAGGTGGGTTTGCTCTGCTCACCCAATTAACATACTCACATTGAACGAGGACATTCACAGTACTGTTCAGTGTAGCTCCAGACTCTAACTGGGTGGCTACACATGTGTATACTCCCATTGCAGACCTCTGGATGTTCATGATCTCAAGGTGACTACTGTTACTAATCAGGTCTCCCTGAGGACTGAACCACTGTACATTGGGTAGGGGACTTGAGGTAGACACATCACAATCCAAGTCCAGTGTATCTTCTTCATTGAGAGTAGTCTCCCCTGTGATTACAGAAGGCCTGAAAACTAGGAAAAAGTTGTCATTTTAAAGTGACTCAAATTATTGTGGCAATGGATCCATATAATTATGTTCTCTTCTTTCACTTTAATATTACTGGTACATGTAATTACTCACGTAGTACAGTGACATTGACACTGCCATTCAGTGTAGCTCCAAACTGGGAGGTGATTATACATGTGTATACTCCCATTGCACTCCTCTGGATGTTCATGATTTCAAGGTCCCTACTATTACTGATCTTGTCTCCCTGAGGACTGAACCACTCTGCACTTGGTAGAGGGCTGGAATTAGAATGGTCACAAACCAAGTCCAGTGTATCTCCTTCATTGAAGGTAGTCTCCCCTGTGATTACAGGAGGCGTGAAAACTATAGGAACAAAGTGAGCTCTCTAATTTAAAAGGACCAATACTCCTGATGGTGATATATAGTAGAGACTTACTAGCTAGACTCACTAGAGCTTGTGCCATGTTACCATCACTGGTGCATTTTATGGTACGTGTTGAAGAACTGCGGAACACATTCTCTGTATCAAACACCACCAGCACACCATTATCTTCTATTCCCACACTTTCATCAAAATTTTGGTTGTCTATCTGGAACTGAGCATCAGTAGCTAGTACACTATCAAGGACACATTCTATACACACTGTTCCAGGAGGGACATATATGACACCAGATGAAATTGACACATTAGCTACACAGCCAGCTTCAGATTGTGAGTGCACTGAGAATAAAACATCACACTGAAAACATGTTCATGCGTAAACTGTTAAGTCAAAGCTTGCCAGACTATACGAGAGTGTTGGCTGAACACTAGACACTAGATACTATACAGGTACAGCGAAGCTGACAAACTCACCGCGGCTCCACCAGAGTGAGCACATCAACAGACAGAGACAAGACAGGCGCAGCATACCGTCACTGCTTCTGCAGAATGACACGGGTATCCCTTAAATTCTCGGCACTTCGAAGGCTCATGCGTACATGTCTGTGGTCGCATGAAATTGCTAAACCTAAACACAAAATTATGCTGCGCATGCGCGCGCCAGTGGTTATTAATAATAATAATAATAGATTTTATTGACAAGTTAGGGCCAGAGGCCCAAAAGTCAGAGAGTGTATATATGTCAACAAAAACCACAAAGACATACCACCACAAAATAACTAAGTAATAGCATCTTCCAACTCTGCTTGTCTTGTCTTAAAGGAGATTTTGATGAATCTTGCCAGTGCATATTGTAACATTTCACTTTTTGTTCCTAACAAGAACAAAAACTTGTCTGCGGTACTAAAATAGACAAAGGACTTGTTCAATGTTACACATTCTCTCAGAAGAACTTGTCTATTCTCTGAATAAAGAGGGCACTCTAATAGAAAATGCATTTCATCCTCCACAGTGTTCTTACAAAACCAACATAGCCTTTCTTCCAGTGCTAGCTTATGAGGGCGGTTGTATCTTCCTGTCTCAATTCTTAGTGCATGTGCACTTACTCTAAACTTTGTAAGTGGTACTCTGAGGTGAACTGGTAAATTTAAATATGACTCTATTTCAAAATGGCTTTTAAATAGCTTATAGGTGCGAAGTTTACCTGCTGTTTCGTTAAGCATTGTTCTCCATTCCTGAATGAATTGATCCATTCATCTCTCCTTAACATTCTGCATCAACGTAGAAGGCTCAATCAAATCTGGCATTAACCAACATTCGGAAAAACCCAGACTGTCTAGAAGTGATTTAACCTTCACTGCCCACTTTAGAGATGAATTCCTAGCCATACAATATGCATCATAAACAAGAGAAGGACTTTCCCAATTGGTAGCAATTCTTAGCCAATACTTCAAAATCCTAAGTTTTCTCTTAAGCAACAATGGAGGCCTTGCTAATTCACCATAACATGCCAAGTTAGTTGTGGATGAGGGTACACCCAGAGCAAACTTACAAAAGTTTCTATGAACTATCTCCACACTATCTACTTGGCTGAACCCCCACACTTCACATCCGTACTCCAGGACAGGGCATACTAGTGAATCAAATAAATGACACATGATTTTTGGGTTGGGGTAGTTCAGATTCTGTAAGGCACTTTTTAAAGAAAAAAGGGCTTTCTTCGCTTGGCCAGCCAGTGTTTGTAGGTTTATATCACCACTTTCCTTCATCACTAGCCCTAAGTATTTACATTCTCTTACTGATTGTAGTTCACAGCTATTCAACACAAATGAGTTATTTCTAGGACTTGCATAAATCACAGTTATTATTGTGTCCACAACCAAGGAGACGCCGACACACTTGGTCGAAATCGACAAATTAGCAAGTGTACTGGAATAGAAAATATCCATGTGGTAATGATCATAAAATGAAGTATACAGCCAAGAATTTCAGTCTATTTTATGGTGAATATTCTTTGCTAATATAAGCTGAATTGACGCATGTAGTAAATAAACTCACCGCAGCTCCACCAGAGCGAGTACACCAGTAGACAGAGACAAAATAAGCGCAGCACGCGCAGCATCCCTGCTCTGCAAGGAGACGTAATATAGTTGTGGCTATAATAATACAGGCCTACCAACTTCAAATGTTGTGCATGACGGGTAATAAACTTCTTTATACTGTGTTCGTTGCATTTTCAACTTTACCTGCGCGTAAGCGAGCGGTGCGCGCGCGGCGTGAAAAGGGCGTAATCTACCAAGCGATTACCAAGGCCGCGAGACGCTGATCAAAAAATATGTATCCTGAAATGAGGCTTACTCCAGGCCTTCTAATTATGAGACCTGTTACTAAGTAGACGTATTATAATATAGTTCAATGTCATCTAAACGTCCTTTGTCATTGCAGTGTGAATCTGTTATATCATCACATGTGATATTGGGACAACACCACCGATAGTACCATATGCTACATTATCTTCCATTTCACCGTCAGATACTGAATTGAGATAGAAACAGACAGGTTACATACAACACTTTTCATGCAGCATGGCACTACTGACAGTTATAGCCACACTATCATGGATGGGGCCACATATACCATGCATGTATACACATAAAATTAGTAGCTAGGCATAAGGGCTGAAATTTATCCTTGTTCCCTCTACCACCCAATTTTCTTAAGCTTGCTAAATACTTATTCAGCAAAATGTGCAGAGCTATACAAATTAGCTACCAATTTATAAGCTAGTTGTATATCCCAGCAAGAGTCTGTTGTATAACTTACTGTTCTTAGGTAGATCAATGGTGGCATTTTTGGGAGAATGCTTCTTACATATCACCAAAATTATGACAGCTATCAGTGTCACAAGTATCATAAAAGCAACTGCTGTTACCACTACCACATACACCCATGTTATTGTGAGGGTTGAGGTATCTTCTCTTGCTGTGGCTGTAGGAATGAGTCAATGACATCTCAGGCGATATATTGACTGTATTACTCACATAGTACAGTGACATTCACAGTGCTGTTCAGAATAGCTTTAGAGTCCAATTGGATGACCACACACATATATATTCCTGCCTTATCTCTCTGAATGTTCATTATCTCAAGGTCACTACTATTACTGATCAGGTCTCCCTGAGGACTCAACCACTGTACACTGGGTAGGGGACTTGAGGTAGACACATCACAATCCAAGTCCAGTGTATCTCCTTCATTGAGGGTAGTCTCCCCTGTGATTACAGGAGGCCTGAAAACTAGGGAAAAGTTGTCATTTTAAAGTGACTCAAATAATTGTGGCAATGGGTGCTATATGCACTATATGCTCTATTCTTCACTGATGATGGTACATGCATATATTACTCACATATTACAGTGACATTGACACTGACGTTCAGTGCAGCTCCAAATTGGGAGGTGATTATACATGTGTATACTCCCATTGCACTCCCCTGGATGTTCATGATTTCAAGGTCAATGCTATTACTGATCAGGTCTCCCTGAGGACTGAACCACTGTACACTGGGTAAAGGGCTGGAAGCAAAAGGATCGCAAACCAAGTCCAGTGTATCTCCTTCATTGAGGGTAGTTTCCCCTGTGAAGGCTGTGATTACAGGAGGCCTGAAAACTATAGGAACAAAGTGAGCTCTCTAATTTAAAAGGACCAATGATGGTGATATATAGTAGAGACTTACTAGCTAGACTCACTAGAGCTTGTGCCATGTTACCATCACTGGTGCATTTTATGGTACGTGTTGAAGAACTGCTGAACACATTCTCTGTATCAAACACCACCAGCACACCATTACCTTCTATTCCCACACTTTCATCAATATTTTGGTTGTCTATCTGGAACTGAGCATCAGTAGCTAGTACACTATCAAAGACACATTCTATACACACTATTCCAGGAGGGACATATATGACACCAGATGAAATTGGCACATTAACTACACAGCCTTCATATCCAGATCCAGATTGTGAGTGTGCTGAAAATAATATGGAGAAAGAATTATAAGCAGCATTCTAGCAATGGTGCCTAAGACAATTACATACTATACCAATGACTCCATGCAAACCAGTCAATATGTCTTAGCAATAGTATATGGTGTATGCATGAATAGTGGTAATTAAAACTCACCACAGCCCCACACCACTGTATACAGGCAGAGATGAATCAGATCCAGCATATACATTGCTGCTGCTCTATATATGTACATAGAACTGTAAAAAATGCCCCCCAACTTTTTTCTAATGGAAACTCCAATATCAATGTACACACAGAAACAATGTTATTGTAAATATAGAGACATATATGTCTATAGTGTACACTCTTTAGATCCACTGTCTTCCTGCAGAGAGTGTAACAGTCTTGCCATCACTACACACTTGGCTTGCTCGATGTTGTGCTGCTCAAAAACACCAAAACACAATATATGACATTACATACACACATAGAGACTGACTCACTTGCAGTATGTGGACACCACCAGTAGATATGATGGCCAGCTCAGAGAGACCGTCATGAGTGAGGTCTCCATACCACATACAGTGGATGCGGTGAGCCAGACTATGCTGCCATATCAGATCAGCCCTCATACCATCACCATCTACATGTACACCAAGACTTAGCCTATTTGTGTTGAAGTACTGTATGCCCATACCTTCGCTGAATAGTTTATACACCAAAATATCCTATAGTTTGGGAACACATTGTCACTGTGAGTGTTATTAATACACATGAACACATGCATATCACCTTCCCAAATGTTCCCAATACAATCTCCTTTTGTCCATCCCAGTCCACGTCAGCCAGCTCCACACACAATACACTGTCGTGTTTGTGGGAGTCCGGCAAGACTAGTGGCTTACTGAAGCCCTCGTCTATCACATTCCTACAATTACCAACGAATGAACTAATATTGAATATGGCAGAGCTTGCTTACAGGAACACAATGCCCAGTTCCAGCGCTGACCCCACTACTAAGTGATGGTTATCCATCTCCATGCTAGACTCTGCACGTGATATTGTACTAGTCACACAGACACCAGTTTAACAAAGCAGACATATCCTCACTAGTAGAGTTGAGACTTAGTAATTTTACTGATGATATTGGTCCATCCACTGCCTTAGACCACCAGATACGGAGAACCTCTTTACATGTGAAATGAAATTATCAACACTGAATATACTGTATGCTCTTTCATGTTTTTTCAATACCGCATGAGATGAGGTTTGTCAGAGCACACATGAGTTGTCCATTCTGGCAGCCGAGTGCCGTGAGCCTCTGATCCCCTACCACCCTCATGTCCATGTAGGTCACACTACTGGACAGCTGCTGCAGCTCAGGGAACCATCGAGCTGTCTGAGTCTCCTCGAAACGTAACTGCAGTATTCGTAACAGGAATTTGACTGAGTATGATACAGTTATGTACATTGAAAGGAAAAGTAAATTGTGACTATAGATTGATGTGCACAAAGTATGTTGTAGGTTTCATGTACCTCAGCATGCTGTATTTCTTGGTAGAGATGAATGTTCAAATCATCTCCAGTAAGTAGAAATACAGTCTCCCAGTGGTCACCTGCCAGGATCCTGGTATGGAGGACAAGAGAGAGAGGGAAGGACAAGGAATGCAGGGGTATTAGCTACAGACACCTACTGTGTGTGCATCAGCTGAAATGGAGTGAAGTTTAGAGACCTCGCCTGCCAGTCCTCTGCAATGGGAGACATTGACACCACATGTATAGTTGGCTACTATGTATGATGCAATGTATAAGGATTACCAGCAACTTTATCCCAGTTGAAAGGAGCTGTGGGAGAGCAGTGAAGACCATACAGATTGAAATAGAACTCTTTGGGGTCAGAGTCCCTCTAAAAAATATTCAAAAAGTATTTATGAGCCTGTATAAACAAAACATTAATGTTACCTTAACAAGAGTCACACCAATTATAACTCCATTTGGTTTCTTGACAAACGCATCCACAGAGATCACTTCAGCATCAGCTGAATAGCAGGTATTTTATAGAGGTAGAGTGTTTAAGATCGATCGACTGAGACTACCTGGAATGTATGTGAAATTGATGGGGGACAATAATGGTCGTACAGAGTCTTTCTGGTATTCAAAACAGAGTATCTGTGCTCGGACTGTGGCCACGACCAGTTTGTTATGGCCACCAATGTTCAGGTGAACCAGACCATACACATTACTCTGCTCTGGCAGGGACACAAAGTTAGCCTCATGGAAATCAATTGCATCACTCATGACATCCCCATCCACACGTTATGTCGTCATGTTGAATCGGATCAGGGACTAGGAATGCGACACGTATCAAGTGGGCGGGGCTCGGAAACAGCACGTGATACAGTAAACGTGTCTGAGGTGACGTCACGATGCGTTCTATATAACGCACATTCGGCGTGGTGTGCGACACTAGAGACTTGTTTAGGAGTAAATACTAAATTATACTTAGTAATAGAAGGAGTAGAGAACATGGCTACGTGGCCAGACTTCATCAACCAGAACGAGGACCGTGATGGTGTCCGTATGTCGTGGAACGTGTGGCCAGCCACTAGGATAGAGGCCACCAAAATGGTAAACCATTGAGTCACATCACCCCAGTCATGTCATGGGCATTGTAAATGAGTATATATTACGTGTAGGCTTATTACAGGTATTTCTTGTGGTGTTCATGTGCAGGTAGTCCCTCTGGCTGCATTAGTGACTCCCCTGAAGGAGCGACCAGACATGCCGCCCATCTGCTATGACCCTGTGTTGTGTGGTCGCTCACAGTGTCGTGCTGTACTCAACCCCATGTGGTAAGTGATTAGAGAAAGGCTCTAGACTCATGCAAGCCTGCATTCTACTAATGCACCTGAGAAAGTGGAAGTGTTTGACAAACATCGTAAACTAGTTACAAACATTAAACTAGTTGTTATGTTGCTATAACATTATCTCAATGTCTTCTACAGTCAAGTGGACTATAGGAGTAAAACATGGACTTGTAATTTCTGCCTTCAGAGAAATGCTGTAAGTTCAGAGAAATGCTGTACTCCAGTTGACTTCCTGGTTACGATCATCCCACATTGCCTATCTGTATGCTCTGTGTCCTCTGGATTGCCATGCACCAGTTACAATGAGTTGTGTTTATGTCCATTGAGAAGTATGATATGCTAGCCAGTGATATTGAGCCTCTCCTCTTCACAGTTCCCCCAGCACTATGCCGCCATCTCTGAGAACAACCAGCCTGCTGAGCTCATACCACAGTTCTCCACTATTGAATATCAGCTACAGGTATACATGTATGTACATTACACATACACTCAGGCAAGATGCACTTTGTTTTGTAATTACTGCAGCGTTCTGGGACGGCCCCTGTCATTTTCTTGTTTGTAGTGGACACTTGTCAAGATGAAGAAAACCTGCAGGCACTTAAGGTGACACACACACACACACACACACACACACAGCATCACTAAATCCATTCACTTACTGTCTCCCTGCCTCTCTCAGGAGTCTCTCCAACTCTCTCTGAGTCTCATTCCCCCTACTGCCCTTGTGGGACTTATCACATTTGGAAAAATGGTAAACTCTCATCATCACATGTACCAAGCAGTAGTGAATATGCCTGTCTTGTGTATGTGCAGGTCCAGCTGCATGAGTTGGGATGTGATGGTTATGCCAAAAGCTACGTGTTTCGAGGCAGTAAAGATGTGAACACAAAGCAGCTGCAGGAGCACTTGGGCCTGGCTGGAGGTCCCATGGGACGACCTCAGGCTGCTGCCAGTGCTGGAAGACCACAACAACAACAGCAACAGCAGACACAGAATAGGTAGACAATGTATTGACCTTGTCCTGTCATCTGTAAGTAAGAATAGCAGCTCTTTACATCGGAACATGATATCAGTGATCCCTAATGCATTACCATGTGTATGTATTGTTAATCTGAATGGTGTGCTTCTAATTAGGACTCTGTCCTGATGAGTGGGTAACTGTAACATTGTGACATTGGCTGTTTCTGTGTCCCCAGATTTCTCTTGCCACTCCAGAACATTGACATGAACCTGACTGACCTCATAGGGGACATTCAGAGTGACCCATGGCCTGTACACCAGGGCATGCGGGCTCTCCGGTCCACTGGCGTGGCCCTGTCAGTCGCCGTCAGCCTGCTGGAAGCCACCTTCCCCAATGCTGGGGCAAGGATCATGTTATTTAATGGGGGACCCTGCACTCAAGTGAGTAATGGGCCCTGAATGATTTGGAGGAGACCACACCCCTACCCCACTACATCTAATGAATTTCCCACTACACCTAATGAAGAATGAAGATGAAGTCTGAATCTAAACTCTGGTCTCTTCGTCTCCCATACAGGGTCCAGGGATGGTGGTGGGTGATGATTTGAAGGATGTTATCAGATCCCATATCGATATCGACAAAGACAACTGCAAGTACTCCAAGAAGGCCGTCAAGGTGTGTGTGTGTGTGTGTGTGTGTGTGTGTGTGTGTGTGTGTGTGTGTGTCCCATCTTGTACTGTGTTGAGGTCAACAGCTCCATATTTCACCTCCTTCCCTCTACCCTCTGTCACAGCACTATGAAGCTCTAGCCAAGCGTGCAGCTGAGAATGGCCATTGTATTGACGTGTATGCCTGTGCTCTGGATCAGACTGGACTGCATGAGATGAGATACCTGTCCAACCTCACTGGGTGAGCCACTCTTACTTGCAGTGGACAACAGTCACAGGACAGTAGAAGTGTCGAGGTGCCCTGAGTTGTATTAGGTGTCCTGATTAGTGAAGTGCCCCTGAGTAGTATTAGGTGTCCTGATCAGAAATGTTGTGAGCACAACTCTCCTGATCAGGAGTGTTCTGAGCATGAGTGCTCCTTTGTATTAATGTCCACACGTGTACCCACCACTTCTCTCTCCCACTGCAGTGGTCATATGATCATGGGGGACTCATTCAACACAACACTCTTCAAACAGACGTGGCAGAAAGTCTTCTCCAAAGATGCTCATGGACAGCACTTCAGAATGGCCTTTGGTGCCTCCTTTGAAGTCAAGGTACAATGTACTAGTACTACACATCATGTACCTGTACTACACATTGCATGTGTACACTCTGTGTATAATGTAGGCTAGGCTCTACACAATGTAGTTCCATATAAATTTAGTTGAAGTTCTGTTGCTGGTCATGATTGGTTTTATTACTGTGTGTGTTTTCTTCACTGTTCTCTGTCTGTAGTGTTGTCGAGAGCTGAAGG